>OZ037781.1:9763403-9773403 GCA_964035525.1 Porites cylindrica | reverse complement strand
AACATCGCTCAGAATGGCTATTGTTCTCGGGACATTGTACGTACAGTCGAGCTAGAAGCATAGGTCTGTAATATTACAGGTGAAGCGTGAACTGAATCGCTCTCATTGATCGAGGTCTGTGCGGTCTTCCCTTGGTAGCGATTACCGCCTTGCAAAGAAACAAAGGCCATGCGAGCTTTTGTTTCCAAATATCTCACCTTTAACAGCGCGTGCCTGTAAGCGTGACCACACCAACATCTAAGTATTTAAAGGCCAGTAAATATTTTTTCCCATTAACTACAACAAGGAGCATGTCGTTTAAACCGGACCAAATATTACGATGCTTTTACAACTGGGGTCGAGCAGCAATCTCAAGTAAACTGCTTTGAGTTTAGTCGAAAAAAAATTGACGCGCGCGAGCTGTAAAGAGCATGCTTGTGTCGTCACTGTTACGCGGTTAGCGGAAAACAGTTTTGAGCTAATATGTTATTAGTGACTAAAGTCATTTTTCACCGAAACCCAAATGAGACAGTTATGTTTGCTATGCAACCAAGGCACTAAAGAATGTATTTGTAGAAGGGATTTTAGGCGTTTTCTTTCCAAATCTTATTATACTCCTTGTCAACGCTCGCTCAACTCGCTCATGTGAAGACTCTCCTAGATTGTTTCCAAAATGCCCAATGCTTTTTTGGACCAGTGTCAAAGGCCGTTTGCTCTAGTAAAACTTCTCCCCATTTTATAGTTTCTCTCAATTCACTTGCTAAAGTAAACTTGTACTCGTCCTATTCATTTCCTAGTGAAGCGCATACGCTTGGATTCATGGGTTAATAACTTTAGTCGAGTGGTTTGTAGATATTTTAAAGTTCGCGGCACCAGTGCTAGCTAATGGCTTACCTCACAACCGAGTGGTTTTCAATAGCGTATTGTTATTTTTGACAACCATTGTTATTCCTACTTGACTTAAAACAATAGCTCGCTGGCCGTAAGTAGGCTACGTTTCTACCAGACTTTTTCAAACTCGCAGGGATAGTGGTTCTTGTCTATAAATTCTAAAAGTTGAAACGTATTCGGCTTAAGCATTGATCAATCTAACATATTCCATCGGTGAATTTGACGATTGCGTCACTGGTTTCCAGAAAATCACGCTCAAAGTCAGCTTCTATACAAAAAATGGCCTCTTTTTAGCCATTTTCAAATGCAGAGGGATAGTCCTTCTGCTGCGAAAAATGCTTACCTTTGGCAGTTAAATCGTAGATATATCGTTCATTTTCAATATTCCGTCAGTGGATTTGTCATTTTTGAGTTAACGAAGTCGCGCGAACGAGTTTTATCAACGCTGATGGGCCAAAAGAGACCCTTTTTTGTCTTATTCAGAGCTTATTGGCCGAATCTATACTAAAGACGAATTATCCGTCTGAGACGGATAACCCGTATAAATTCGGTGCTAAGACGAATTATGGAGCAAAATTCGTCTGAGGCTGATTCGTCTGTTAGCACTTCTTCAAGACGTGCTAACAGATGGATAATTCGTCTTAGACGGATCGGATTATCCGTTTCCAAATTTATATCTAGAGGGAATGTACACGGTTTATTTTACGAAGTTAGTAATATAGGGCGCACTGGTTAGGCCTCTTTTTTGGGGGGGAATCTCATTAAGGTGGGGGGGGGGAATAAATTAACGTCGCTAACGTCATAGGCTATTGTCTTGATCTCATGAATAAAATGCGCAGGAATCTCATTAACTTGCGGTGGAATCTCATTAAGTATATCCAGTTTGACGGGTTTATCAATGATGTCATGTTCTATTTTTATCTTGTGGCGGTCATGGTTGGTATAACCGGTTTGACAGGTTAGTTATTTTCGGAAGATGATGTCATATGTATTCCGGGGTACTATGATGTCATAGTTGTTTTGATTGGTTGACCGGAATTAGAAAGACGCTCATTGGCTGTCTCGTTTGACGAAGCATTCTGGTTGGTTGCCGTATTTTTTATTGTTTGAACGGCATAAAAGCCTCTGCACCACCTTCCCGCATACTAATTTGGATTTCCCGCATACTAATTAAGTGTCTTCCTCCATATATAATGAAGTGGATACGAAGTTACGGATGTTTGTACATAGGAAATTAGTTTGCAAATAAATCATTGGTCGAATTTAATCGTGGCTTGTTTCCTGACTCGACGCACACGACTTACACGCGAGATCTCCACGCTCGCCCAGGGGAAAAAACACAGGGCTAAAAAGGTGCCCTTTCTGCCCTTTCTGCCCGATCTGCCCTTGAAATAAAAGCGCGCTTTCCCTTCAGTATTTCATTCTTGCAATCGCTTTGCTAAGAAAAAAGGCTTACTATCACCAATATTTTTTAAAAAATTGCTCCAAACATGCAAGTCGAATCGAGCTGTTAACTTGTCTGACTAATACAGAACTGTTTTCTCCCTTCTGTCTCGAGGAAAAGAAAAACTATTGAAGTCTTGTCATTTTCACGCACGGTTAATCAGGTAATTATGCGAGTTCACAAGCCCAAAGTTGAATACAAATTAGTTCATCTGTACAGCTAGACCCAAGGGAGCACCTTGACGTATTATTATAAAACAAATAACTTAACAAGGATCAATTGGAACACGCGACTAATAATTGCTAGCAATAAAACCACAAGAGAGATACCGTTTTAAAAAACTTTATTAAAAAACAATGACAAAAAGAGTCAAATACACAGCGATTTGAAAGGAAAAGGAATGAAAATTAATCCATTGACTGACTATTACACATCAGTTTTTTCCCTTTCCAAAATAATCCTTCCGTGTCTACACAATTTTCCTATGGCCTCTAAGACAAGAGTTCGACTTTCTTTGTTTCTTGTACTTTGTCTTGTTCTTTGTAGTTCGTCTTTTAGCTTTTGATTTACTATTAAAAGAGGCTTCATTTCTCTGTGATCTTAACAGTTCGCAGTACACCGTTTCTTGTGTCTGTACTGGATTGTGATAGTGATTTTTTCCGGGATTATCCGCTTCACTTTCGTAAACGACGACTTTAACTTTAGGTTGCAGTTTCGCCTCTTTTAAATACTGTCTTCGCTGTATGTGGTCTAACTGATGAACATCCGCGAGATGGTTAGCTAATCTGACAAGGTACTTCGCCCCACACGATGAAATAGGACAGTTTCTGCAAACTCTCTTGTAAACCATGTTGACAGTTCGATGGATGAACACAAATGACATCTTTTTCGCAAATAGTCAGGTTATAGAGTGTCAGAAAGGCCAAACACAGGCCAGAAAGGCCATAACCAGGCCTGAAAGGCCAAAACCAGGCCAAAAGGGACAAAAGGAGACAAATGGGCCATTTCTAGTCATGTGTATTTATTTTTTCTCAGACACACGCGTGGGTGTCGCGCATCGCTAGTCACGCAACAGCTCTCAACATTGGAATTATCATCTTTATTAAGTGTAATCACAAATAACAGTGCCTAATTAAAAAAGTTTTGACCGTGAATTAGTAATTGGTATTTCAAATTTCAGATTTTTTTATTTATTGTACAAGTTTACTATTATTGTTATTATTTTCAAGTCAGCAATACAACACTCTTAAGGTATCAGCCACCCTTCAGGACAGTCCGCGCGCGGATCGCTGTAGCGTTAGTTGTTTTTATAAAAACCCCTATAAACCATATATTTTTTAAAAGCTTAATAATTCCAGATTATGGATTTGAACTAAGAAAAACGATTTACTTAAATGTGTTTCGAAATTGGAACGCTTTGTGTAAAAGTACACGTCTCTATAAATCATGTTCCACTCCCGCCGGAAATAAACGGAAGAAAACAATTGACACCGCATTCGCTTCTCAACACGTTCCACTAAAAAACCGTGTCTCAGATTTTTGACAAGTGCGTTTGTTTTTCTTTTATTAGCAAATGAAGTTGGGGAAGGCAATTAGTCAACACTCTCTGTGTAAAAAAAGCTCTAGCTTTAAAATGAAAAGGAGTATTAAAATTCGCAGACACGGTTTTGTAGAAGAGATATATGGCATCACTCTGGCCAAATTTTAGCCAAATTGATTGAAAGGCTGCCGACTTGGAGTTCAAAACGTACGAGTCGATCAGGAAAATTTGCGTTCGGAGATAAAATAGAAAATACATTTTTGGCGGCATCCTACCTGGAATGAGATTATAACACCTAAATGTTTATTCTGATTGATATCAGAGAGGGATGAATTTTCTCTAACAATAGGACTTTGACAGGTAACATGTAACAGGAACAAACTTTTTATTGCTATCAACATCTTCAAGTGAACAGTTTAATTCTCCGTTGGAAAACTTCCACTCTTTTACACCACGAGAAGCACGGTTTAATTCTTTCTCGAGCGTCAGGCCAAGGAAACTAAAAAACTTTGAAGCCGCCGAATGCCCACCACCGATTGCTCGAAGGCCAAGAACTGAGGCCCGGTTTATTTCAAACGCTCTGCTCTTCTCGGAAGAATTAAAAACAGAATTTGTCTTGTGCGCCGGCCAGCTTTCATTCTCGCACTGGATTCTCCAGGTACAACCAAGTCCATGCTTAGTTGCTACATTTTCCATGACTTGGACTCTTCCCTGGCAAAATCGACAAGATACAGACTCGTCCAGTTTTTCAAGCAGCTTTTCGCTCAATACGATAGCTCGACCGCTTATTGTTTTCCACGTTCCATCAGCAGATGGGGTCGATGAGCTTAATTGGCTTTCTTCATCTGGTTCTTCAAGCTGGATTTTGGAGCGGCTTGCACTCTCAGTAACTGCAGCATTTTCGCTTTTCTGAATATCCAACTCCTCGAGCCACTTCTCTTGCTGATAAAATGAGCCTTTGTCGCTCTCTGCCTATTTTGCGGCCCATTCTTTGTCAAACTCGCTCTTCGATGTCTTTTTCGCTCTCGGTTTCGATAACGAAAACGGACACGAGCTTTTTTTTTTGACGGCATTTTCACCGAAGCAAACGCTAAATATCCACGGCGAATACTAAAGGCTATAAACAACGCGAAGACAATTCGCACGTGTTGTGTCGAAGCACGCACTCGGTAACGTTACTAGTTCACAGGCAAGTTAATCGATATATGACACGGGTATGACAGATCTTGTTAACGATCAATTAAGATAATTAACGAGAAAAAATCTTTTACCCCCGATATCTTTCGACAGAAATAATATTTTCTTCTGATTTTTTTTTAAAAGAAAGCTCTCAAGCATATCTATTTGAAAACGTTGAAACCTCAAATATGGAAAAATGGCAATTTTAAGGGTGGCTGATACCTTAAAGTTTGGTTGTTTACAGTTTTATTGAAACGCAACAATACAAAGGTCTAGGAAAAATAATTCTATAACATTCATAGTTGGACTAGTCTTCATCTTGTGGAATGGGCTGCTGTTGATACAGTCGATTGAGTAAGAATTTTCGCTTATCGATCGCTAGTTCTGTCGATTCCAACCAATCAAATCCTTCTGTGTCTTTAAGCTCTTTAATAGTAAACTTGCACAATAAATAAAAAAATCTGAAATTTGAAATACCAATTACTAATTCACGGTCAAAACTTTTTTAATTAGGCACTGTTATTTGTGATTACACTTAATAAAGATGATGATTCCAATGTTGAGAGCTGTTGCGTGACTAGCGATGCGCGACACCCACGCGTGTGTCTGAGAAAAAATAAATACACATGACTAGAAATGGCCCATTTGTCTCCTTTTGTCCCTTTTGGCCTGGTTTTGGCCTTTCAGGCCTGGTTATGGCCTTTCTGGCCTGTGTTTGGCCTTTCTGACACTCTATAACCTGACTATTTGCGAAAAAGATGTCATTTGTGTTCATCCATCGAACTGTCAACATGGTTTACAAGAGAGTTTGCAGAAACTGTCCTATTTCATCGTGTGGGGCGAAGTACCTTGTCAGATTAGCTAACCATCTCGCGGATGTTCATCAGTTAGACCACATACAGTGAAGACAGTATTTAAAAGAGGCGAAACTGCAACCTAAAGTTAAAGTCGTCGTTTACGAAAGTGAAGCGGATAATCCCGGAAAAAATCACTATCACAATCCAGTACAGACACAAGAAACGGTGTACTGCGAACTGTTAAGATCACAGAGAAATGAAGCCTCTTTTAATAGTAAATCAAAAGCTAAAAGACGAACTACAAAGAACAAGACAAAGTACAAGAAACAAAGAAAGTCGAACTCTTGTCTTAGAGGCCATAGGAAAATTGTGTAGACACGGAAGGATTATTTTGGAAAGGGAAAAAACTGATGTGTAATAGTCAGTCAATGGATTAATTTTCATTCCTTTTCCTTTCAAATCGCTGTGTATTTGACTCTTTTTGTCATTGTTTTTTAATAAAGTTTTTTAAAACGGTATCTCTCTTGTGGTTTTATTGCTAGCAATTATTAGTCGCGTGTTCCAATTGATCCTTGTTAAGTTATTTGTTTTATAATAATACGTCAAGGTGCTCCCTTGGGTCTAGCTGTACAGATGAACTAATTTGTATTCAACTTTGGGCTTGTGAACTCGCATAATTACCTGATTAACCGTGCGTGAAAATGACAAGACTTCAATAGTTTTTCTTTTCCTCGAGATAGAAAGGAGAAAACAGTTCTGTAATAGTCAGACAAGTTTACAGCTCGATTCGACTTGCATGTTTGGAGCAATTTTTTAAAAAATATTGGTGATAGTAAGACTTTTTCCTTAGCAAAGCGATTGCAAGAATGAAATACTAAAGGGAAAGCGCGCTTTTATTTCAAGGGCAGATCGGGTAGAAAGGGCACCTTTTTAGCCCTGTGTTCTTCCCCTGGGTGCGCGTGGAGATCTCGCGTGTAAGTCGTGTGCGTCGAGTCAGGAAACAAGCCACGATTAAATTCGACCAATGATTTATTTACAAACTAATTTCCTATGTACAAACATCCGTAACTTCGTATCCACTTCATTATATATGGAGGAAGACACTTAATTAGTATGCGGGAAATCCAAATTAGTATGCGGGAAGGTGGTGCAGAGGCTTTTATGCCGTTCAAACAATAAAAAATACGGCAACCAACCAGAATGCTTCGTCAAACGAGACAGCCAATGAGCGTCTTTCTAATTCCGGTCAACCAATCAAAACAACTATGACATCATAGTACCCCGGAATACATATGACATCATCTTCCGAAAATAACTAACCTGTCAAACCGGTTATACCAACCATGACCGCCACAAGATAAAAATAGAACATGACATCATTGATAAACCCGTCAAACTGGATATACTTAATGAGATTCCACCGCAAGTTAATGAGATTCCTGCGCATTTTATTCATGAGATCAAGACAATAGCCTATGACGTTAGCGACGTTAATTTATTCCCCCCCACCTTAATGAGATTCCCCCCAAAAAAAGAAGCCTAACCGGTGCGCCCTATACTACTGAAGTTTCCACATGAGAGGGACTGGTTTCCTACGGTTGTTTCCCGCTTAAAATATCTAAACAAATTATGAGCAAAATTCGTCTTCGGATTTATAAGTAGACGAATTATCTGTCTGACGGATAATCCGTCTAGACGGATAACTCGTCTCTGGTATAAATTCGGTCATTGAAAGCGCTCGTGCGTTGGAATTTGCCGCTTCGGCGGTCATGAATAGCTAATGATGTCCACTCATTTTGCGCGATGATAGTTACCTGTACAGCTAACACCATCCCCAAAATATCCTGGTTTGCAAGTACACATGAAGGAACGTTTGGTATCGGTGCAAAATGCATCAGCATGACAGTTATGTTTCCCTTTTTCACATTCGTCTAGAAATCAAGAAGTAGAAGTTACGTTACAAATATAAACGCTTAAACTTGAAATAAAGTTTTAAGTTAAGTTAATCAATCAATCAAGTTATTCATGTTAAGTTGCCACTTTTCCACAGTTGCTTATCTCGCTTATTTGTTTTGTATTTTTTTCTTAGTTTTCAAGACTCAAAGCGCTAACAAAGCGTGTCTATGTCACTGAAAAGTTAAAACCTTTCAAAAATAGTAATGCTGATAATTATAATGATAATAATTATAAAAGTAAGTTATAATTATTAAAAAAATCTCCCAGAATCCTTTGAGGCATTTTTTAAAAAAGCTTTATAACTTTGACAATTTCATACGTAGAAGACAACAACATAACACTTGCCATAAAATATCTTCCCATGTTAGCGGGAATAAGGTAATAACGTCATCAGTGACGTGACTATCGCCGGATTAGGTTATTTTTGTTGCTGTGACAAGATTTCATTAACGAGTTAAAAACAAATGTCATATTTAAGGTTTTCAAGTGGTTGTGTGGGGCATTTAAGAATAACCAGTTGACGTCCGGCATCAGGAACCCATTTGATGGGCTCCTGCTGGCATTTAAAATTTAAGCGGGTAATGAACATGAGCGAAAAAGTCGGGAGACTAGGCAGAGGGCTATAAAGAGTCAGCGTTTTTATCAAACGGCAGAGAAAATTTGCAGGAAAATAATGTTCTACCTGATAATTTTTTTCATGACCAAAAGAGGAACATGACGTCATCAGTCCCGTGATCAAAGCGTTTTGAATGTTTTAGTTCGTTTTTAAAGTACCTCTTTTGTCTTAAACTAGTAGTCTTTGTTGTTTTTTTTCAACAATTCTTTACACTTCATTGTCTCTGAGTAATTATTATTCCATTTTTAAAGTAGAAGCAAACAAAAACTGAGCCAGAAGTTTAAAAGTAGCGCAAATTGACCGACATTGCAAGTTAAAATCGAAAAGAAGACCTGTTTAAAATAGGATGCCAAATTTGTCACTAATAATAAAAGCAAATGACGTCACTTCTCACTATAACGGACAACCTCGAACGGTTTCTTCATTGTATAAATTTGCGGCACCGAAGAGAGACGAAAAATCTAACCCTTATTGATCAAATTATTTTAAGGTTTTAAACTCGAATCTTTATATAGTGTAAAATAATTATAATTTACTTTTACCGGTATCACTTGTAATAATAATAATAATAATAATAATAACAATAAGGTGCTTAAAACGCATGCAAGTCTGAATGCTTTTTTAACTTAGTTATATACCTCAAGTAATTATACACAACTGTTAAATGGAAAAGTTTTCATTCACAAGTTAAAAGACTCAACTGTGGAAGACTGTTTATAACAAGTAAGTCATTCCAGAGCCTTGGTACAATGACTGAGAAGGATCTGTCGCCATAGGTAACCGTTTTAGTCTTTGAAATAGACCGCGGAAGGTTTAAGCTACTTGACCGTCACTGCAATAAACGCCGGAAGTGTAGTTAAATAGAACTTCATTTAAATAGGCTGGACAATGCCATGGATGATTTTGTACATTCGAAAAACTCCACAAAACTTTCGGTAAGTGTTCCGAGGGAGTCAAGTTTTGGTAACGTTGGAGCACAATTTATGCTGAACAATTCATCGAGAAACTTGAAAAGTTGCTTTCGATTCAACGAATCCACCTTTTTTGTAATAACTAGCTTTCGATGCTTTTAAAGAACAGTTGTATTTACGTACAATGTACCACAAATCTCGTGATAAATATAGGCTTTGTTGTTTACATGGTCCAACTACTCACAATAGACCATTTTACCGATACGGCAGCCATATTGAATAAATTAGGTTAAAGGAATATTATGGGATTCCCAGGGGGCATAAACAAATCTCGCCTGACAGACGTATCGCACTAGTGTTTTTTTTATCTGAGAGCATTTTGTAGTTTTATTTGCTTTAATCATGGCCGACCGGTCGAATGAAAACAAAAAGGAGTTCAGTATTGAGGAACTGAACGCATGGAACGTCGAGAAAAATACTTGAAAAATCGGGGAGTTGTTATCACCACTGATACTCGTAAACGCGACTTGATTTCGAAAGTTTACCATGCTTGTCGTCTAGCACTAAAGAACAAGACGATGCCCAAATCAAAGCGAGACGAAAGGAAAAGCTCTTTATCGACGGAATCTCGCTTCCTCTCCCGGAAGAATTGGAAAACTGGGTAAGAGGAAGCCATAAGTTTCCCGA
>OZ037781.1:9708403-9758403 GCA_964035525.1 Porites cylindrica | reverse complement strand
TGGAATACTAGGGTATCAGGGACATTGCATACAAATGAGTTTTTCTTCCTATTTACCTAATAGGAGTCAAATTGTCCCTGTAGGCACTATAGACTCAGATTCAGACCAAATTCTACGTGGAGTGTCACAGAGTTCCATTTTAGGGCCTTTGTTCTTTTTGATATATGTAAATGATATCCATAATGTTCCAGTGTACTTGATTTCCACCCTTTTGCAGACGATACCAACATTTTTTTTTACAAGATCAAAATTTACATTCCCTTGAGTTAAAATTAAACGAAGAATTAGATAAAGTTACCAATGGCTCCACGTAAATTGGCTGTCTTTAAATATTCATAAAACAAATTTTGTAGTCTTTTGACCTCCTTAGAGGAAACCTCAATCTATCAGTTTTCAAATTTCAGGCAGGGCTGTGGAGCAATTGTCAAATACCTAGATCTTATTATTGATTGTCATTTAAACTGGAAAAACAAACGCATGAGGTTAGTAAGGACATTTCAAGAGGTACTGGTATCCTATTTAAACTTAGACATTTTGTCATAAATGATATTCTCATCTAATTATTTTACTCCTTAGTGTATCCTTTCCTTACTTATGGCTTAATTGTCTGGGGTAACACTTATGCTATAACTCTAAACGCTGCTGTAGTTTTACAGAAAAACGCAGTGCTAATAATAATAATATATTGTAATCGTGATGTTCACTCTAGCCCACCGTTTTCACATCTAGGTTTAATCAAGCTCATCGATCTAGATATTGCACTTTTTATGTTTCAATCTCATTATCATCTACTACCTAAGGCTTTTGACAACTTCTTTTCACTTATATCATCTAAGCATGGGTATAATACTAAGCTAGCATCAAAGACAACTTATTAATAATTATATCGATCAGGTCAGAACTAATTATGGTAAATTTAATATACACTTCTCTGGTCCTTGTTGAAAATTTAAAAAGTATAGTTCTTTACATTTTTTCAAGCAAACGATGAAGGCAAATCTTTTATCCACATACTGTTGATGCTGGCTAGCATGCTGGTATGACTTACCGTTATTTAATAAATGTAAACTTTATAATTCTCTGGCACCGTTTAGTTTTTGGTTTATGTTGTTCTATTTTATTTTCAATTAAATTAATAAATGTATTTGTTTGTGTTTCATTATCATTTTTTTGTTTCTCCTAAATTTAAGATATTTTCCCCGTTATCTTAGGTGTGTCACAACCCTAAAGTTGTATTTTAATTCTTGTAGCTACTCAGCTAGTTCCAATTTTTGCTATTCTGAATAGTTTTTTTGCCTGATCTATTTTAATTTATTCTGCTCTTTGTAAACGTTTTTTAAGTTCGCAAAATAACTGGTCGGTTGTCGTTGTTGTTGTATCAGACGCCCCTCTCCAATTAACGCACACTGTGTAAAAGACGCCCCCTATAAGAATTACTTTAAAATGCTAGGAATTAGCGAAATGAAGGAAAATCATTCAATTCATTTAATTTCTTGCTTGATTAATAAGGCTTTGCATATTTTCTCTTGTTCAATGTCAAGTTTAAAGTAAGGATACACTAACGATGACACCACAATTAGACTGAGCGAGGTTTCTAACATCGATGTTGGTATTTAAAAGAGGGATACGGCTCTCTATAAGACGGTTTAGACGTATCAATCGATGGACTGGATCGATGTTCCGCTATTTTCAAACTCTCTTGGTGTTTTCGCTTAAAACATATTAGTTTTTTGGAGCTTCTTAAAGTTATGAGAATAAACGCCTCTCTCTTTTAAATGCCCCCGATTGGACCTCTAAAATCAAATAGACACCTCGGGCATTTATTAGGTCATTCACGGGGGGGGGGGGGGGGGGGGGGGGGGGGGAGTCTCCTAGAGAGTAAAACATCAGCACCGGGCCTGACGTTTTCAGTATCTGTTCGTTTGTCCCTTGGGCACATTTTGAGTCAAGTTCAGTGATGGTCAGTCTTTATGGTTACTAGATACGACGTAGCAGGTGGTCAAGCTATTTTTGAGTGAAAATAAATGTTTTTCAAACTTCTTTCAACGATAAAAGTAAATCTTGTGGCTAAAATCATGCAAAGTGCTTATTTACGTGTTATTTTTCATGTAAAGCACAAAAAAATGGTCATTTTTTCTGGTTTTAACCTGATTTTTAATTGTTGGTAAAATACAAGATGGCGGCCACAATGGTGACCATTGTTGGTGACGTTACTGGCCTCCAGCAGCGCCACCACCCATAAAATATACCTCATCTTGTTAAGAAGATCAAAGGCTTTCCACTAAAGGTAAAATCGTTTCGAAATATTGCAACATATCAAAAAATCTTGGGAGTTCCATCCACAATCCACCCCCCCCCCCCTCCTGCTCCCCCTTGTACCACCGTGGAGGTACGAATTTGCGTATTGCGTTCGAGGGTTAACTCGTATGTAACTGATTTCTTTTAGCATTTTAAAAGGCATTGCTTCTCCTGTGCGATGCTTTATAAAGCCATCTATATTCGAATGGCATTCAAATCTAAAGGGATTACTTACTCTTTCCAGTCTTACTTTTACTTACCCAAGCAAGTGATTTCAATGTCTCTAGCAACTTCATCGATTAATCTCCTAACCTTTTCCTGCTCTTTCCTTATCTTGTCTTGCTTTTGTTCTATCGGACAAGCTACAAAGCAATTTTTAGCAACAAAAAGGAACAGTATAATTACTGAATAAGAATAATAGGACAAAAAAACATAAGGAACTTACAATCTTAACTGTAAACTGTAACTGGAAATTAATCTATATTATAATTATAAACTATAATTTTTATTATTATTATCATTTTAGTTCCTTCTCTATAAGACATTTTTTCGGTGTTATGTATTAGCAATTTTATTTTTACTAACGCAAAATGTAAACGTTTTACATTAAAAAGTGTGCGACCGAGACTTTTAGCATTCTTCTCTGATTATAATAACCTTAACAGATCTGTATGGAGCAGAGGCAGGATGCTGTATTTATCGTAAGAAACGCATGGCAATTTATATGGCAAGACGAAAATAAATTGTTTTTCTGTTGCAATTACGACCCTAAACATAGGGATCTAAACTAATCAAAAATACCACCCTAACAGCTAGGTGGGGTCTTATAAAACTGCAATTTCGGCTGCGCTATCCTTTTTGACTTCATTGTTGTTCATATATAATTTTTTTTAGCGATTTCGTGGTCCTTACCTCCAGTTGCAGCGTCCTGTGCCGTCGGCGCTGGGAACATGACAAAGGTAATAATAGTCAATGCTGTTTTTATGTCAGCCATAGCTCAATCTGTTGAAAATAAAATAATTATGACTCAAAGCAGTTCTAAGTTATAATTTTCCCTAAATCACAGGGGGACAAGATGATTATCCAAAGGCTAATAACCACGAAATTTGGAACATGTTCCGGAGGGGGAGAAGTAGAAAATTCTGGTGAGGGTGTTCGATATACCCCGTTTTTATTGTGATGGGTAGAGCATATAATGTTTTGCTTTATGCTTCACTCTCCACGTCACATCATTGCTTTAAGCTTTGTTCTTTTTGAGGAATTTACTGTTAGATCGTTTTGTTTGGGAGATCCTGGTTGATTGGTTATATATATATATTTTTAATGATAGCACATTCTGGCTTTTTTAAAGAACTTGTTTTTATAGTTTTTTTTTTTTTTTTTCATTTTATTGCAGGTGCTAAGGTATACACATGCAGTTCCCTTTCAATTACACCTTTTCAATGAAGCCAGTCTTGGGCAGAATACCAACCAGCTTTATCCAACTATCTTCAGCTTTCCCTTGGCATCTATCTTAAGAACGTCAATAGCTCTGCATTGTCTTTGGTTCCTTAATTCAGTTCAACATAGTATGCCTTAAATGTTTCAAAAAGTTGTACACATTCTGCCGATCACTTTTCCGTTGCATCTCTAGTGCCGGGCTACTCAAGAGCAGCTGCTGCGTCCCTCAGCAGTGGGCAGCATTTTCCTCAGGCAACCTTGACTTGCTGGGCATTGCGATTGGGTATAGCTCAACTGTATAGTACATGTATAACATTTGACACTTATGTTTAGGATATATGGGCAGTGACACTGTAGTATGTAGAATTCTCAGCTCACGAGTGAGGGTCATCCGGCCATCTTACAGTATATATTTTTTTCACTTTATGCACCTGTTAGTTTCCTAGGTGTTTTTTGCTTATAGTAGTTTCAAGGTGCATAAATGAGTTACTTCAGACTTTTCATTAGTATAATTCAGTGTGACTGTGTGAGCAGGGGCCAAAGAGCAGCTGACAGAGCCATCTCACAGATTTCATTTTAATCAGTTACATCAGTGAGCTACTTCAGACTTTTGATAAGTATAATTCTGCGTGACTGTGTGAGCAGGGGCCATACAGCCATATCACGGATTTCCAAATTTAATCAGTTCATTATATCACTGAGCTATGACAATTTTAGTCTGCTACAACGTGGGGAGGAACGTTGCGTGACGACGCTAAAAACGGCTGTGTAGCAGACTATGACACTTTAGACTAAATTGTTATTATTTAAATTCATGGTAACTGTGTGAGCAAGGGCCATACAGCCATCTTACCGATTTCATTCTAATCAGTTACATTAATGAGCTATTTCAGCTTTTGATAAGTATAATTCAGCGTCAATGTGTGAGCAGGGCTATACAGCCATATCACAGTTTTCCAAATTAAATCATTTCATTGTGTCACTGAGCTATGACCATTCAGCCTAAATTATTGTTATTATTGCAATTATTGTTAGTATTTCAATTCATGGTGACTGTGTGAGCAGGGGCCATACAGCTATCTTGCCGATTAATTTTCACTTCTTATCAGTTCTATTCAAGTGCCCAGTTAATATGTTAATGTAGGCCATTATTATTAGTAATCCATGTTTAGTTCAACTATTTGACAGAAAATGTATTACTGGTTTTTACACAGAATTTAAGTTAATTTTGTCTTATCAATCTTTGATTGGTGCTACGTGGTAAATGTGTTGTTGACAAAAATCGTTAGGCAGCTTTAATGAGGTTGACCGTGTGAGCACAGGCTACGCAGCCATTTCCTTTATTCTAGCTTCGGTAGTCCATTTCTGTTGGTTACATCAATCCACTTCTGTATCCAAAACTTAGGATAAGGTTACTTGAGACTCATTTACTTATGTAGGCCATTTCTTCCCATCTAGTGTCCAGTGCTTAGTGAATAAGTGCAATTTATGATGGCTGTGTAAACAAGGGCCATACAGTTATCTCATTCATTTTCTCTTCACATTTTCACTTCAACTGTTAGTTAAGTGATTCACACTTTTTGATTTGTATCAGATGCGATGACAGTGTGAGCAAGGGCCATACACTGCCATCACATTCATTCAAACTTGTACATTTCTGTTTGTTACACTGATCCATCTCAGTAAGCAGGACTTTGTAACCAGCCTTACCATTCTATTTTTATTTGTTTACGTGCAAAAACTGAACTAAACTGGTCGAACTAAGCTGAAGAGACAGCTAGTTGCAAAGACTGTATACAATGTCCTATTGCTATGAACGCACATGAGCCATTATGGCGCTAGTTAATTCTTTTGTTGTAAGGGGTATACGGCTGGATGATTATAATACATGTATATTCATCTCTTGATGTTGTATCTTTCTCACCTTTAACCCTCAAAGGTTTTGTGTGACTGCATTGGTTGGGGGATACGTTCCCAATTTTTCCCATGTGTTTTTTTTGGTTTTCGTATCAGGCGGCCGACTCCTTTTTCCATTGTACATTTTAATTTGAAGGTACCTGTAGTTTCTGTTGGCGGTCGTCTTGCTTAATTTGGCCTCGGGTGGGGGGCCCTTTCACTCGTTCCTTGCTCTGGGCTGCGGCGGATGTGCCCTCATCTTTGCTGGGATAATGTTCTTGTTTATCTGGTTTTCCAGCTTTATATGCTTTAATTTAATCAACGGCCACTCCCGTGGCCAAAATATCCCATAATAGGTTTGTGATTATTTTCTGTCCCAGCAAACAGAGCTCACCCAAAGTGAGACTCCGCCAACAACAATAGGCTGACTTTATAGCAACAGAACGGGAACGTCAGTTGACGACGGGAAAGCGCGCGGAAAGGACTAAACGCTACTTCCTTGGAAAATCTTGCATAATTATTGTCTTTAGTTTATCTTGGGAGGACTGTAATACTCAGGACAAATAAAAGTTTATTCATTAACAAACAAACATAACTTTTGCTGAAGTGGTACTTCAGATATGACTCCTGAAAACTCCTGAGTCGCATTAACAAAATTTTGAATTAAAAAAGATTTTGTTAACCTGCAAATAATAAATATGTTCGTTTTTTGGCAAAAGTGGAAAATTTGGCATATTCACACATATTCACGGTAGATATTTAACAATTATTCCTCGAGCCCAAATGGGCTCTGAGTCAATAGCCAATGAGGCCGAAGGCCGAATGGGCTATTAACTCAGATGCCATGAGGGCGAGGGGAATAATTGTTTTAGTAAATCCAACTAGTTGGTCAAAAATATCGAGAATAAAAAAAATTTAGCTAGTTAAAGCTAGACTTTAATCATTTTTTGCCGCACAAAAGCCCGCGCTTTTGGCTACAAGGGGGCTATAAGATATAGCCTAGTAGTAGCTCAACCAATCAGAACGCAGCATTAATAATAGACCACTAACTGGATTTTAGTAAAGACCAGTAGGTGAATTATTCAAATTCTGAGTGCATGGGTGTTTAATGCAAACTTGTTTCGTAGGCCACCGAAAAGGTGACCCATTCATCAGTTAAACTTCATTACAAAACTGAAGCGTTAGGGTCTACATCAACAATATGATCGCGTGCTGAAAACGGTTACATATAACGTTTGAAATTTAATTTTTTAAAAAATTTTAGAATGAAGAGCGCGCGCGTATTCTTACAACTCTTATACGAAACTTAAGTCTCACTAAATGCTCGCGTTAAAATCTCTGGCTTTGACATGTTCAATTATACCTTAGGATGAACTTGCGTCGATATCTACATGTTGAGACAAGTTCGTCGCGCTTGTTCAGTGTTGCCATGTGAGGCCTACAGATTAAAAAGAACTTCTCTGTGGTACATAGATTGCAACGTTTTGTAAAGTTGGTGTAAGGTTTTGCTTTGGCGAGTATTTTCCACGTGATCTGCGGCAGGTGCTTACTCAGCTCAGTCTCATTCCTTCTCTTTTCATGTCTAAATGACATCAGGTGGTTTCTGTATCTTGCCTTGAACTGAGTAGCTGTGAAACCGATGTATGTCTCTTCCTTGTTTCGAGTTGTGACCGTGGCTTGGTACACGACTTCACTCACCAGGCATTCTCCGTTTAGAGGGCAGTCTTCTTTTTTCCTACAGCTACACGTTTTCCCTCCCTCTTTCTGTGGTTGAGCTGTTTCTGCTATCTTCAGGATTGGCTTGTTCTGGCCATCTATTATTTGCTTGACGTTGGGCATTTAGCTGTAGCTGAGCTTTATGGTGTTTCTGTTGAAACTTTTCTTCAGTTTGTGGCCCGCTGGAAAAGATCTTTCAATAAGGCTGATGAACGCACGTCCGATGTTGGTTTTGACGTTTTTGTTACATGGTGGATTAAACCATATAACATTTCTTCGTCGTTTGCGTTTCTGTGATGGTGGTTGCTGCTGTGGTGGCTTGAATTCTAGTTTAAATATACAGCCACTCGTCCGTAATGCTTTCTGATACGGAGCTGATGCTTCATAAGAAACCTCGTTATCGGAAGAAATGCTGGATAGCAAGAATTATTTAAAATATAGAAACGTAGAACATGAAAAATTTTTTTACAAAGTAAACATTTTTTCTATGCCCTTTACGTAAGCGGATTCAATTATGGGCCATAAAATGCGGTCAGCGTAAAAGGAAGGCTGCGAACTATTGTTTTGATTATGCAAATGAGAACGTGATATCACTAGTCTCATTGTTTTTAACCCTGAAAACAATAATCTGCAGTCAGTTGTCAGTCTGCATTTCACATAGTCCCAAAAACATGAGAAGCATAGCGATAAAACCCGCTTCGAAAACAACTCCAAATTGGGTTCATTCGTTTTCGAAGTCAAACAACTCCCTGCTCTGACATAGTTACATCATCTTATGGCAGCCAGAGTGATGTACGCGCGCACGAAAACAGCGTCGCTCTCCAGTAAAACTACTTGCTACGAAGTACGCAATTGCCACATGCGCATATGACGTAAAAAAGCGCGAGCTGGATTATTCAAAATGGCGCAGAAAATGCAGGCGTACTACAGTATACCCAAGTACCACTGCAATCCCAAAATTATGTGTTGCTTTCTCCTAACGTCGACTACAAGTCGAACGTAATCATATTCCTACCAAATACGAATTTAAATAATATAAGAGCAATGTCATTGATTTCAGTGTTTTTTTTTTTTTCAAAGACAGAACACGTGCAATCAAAAATAACGGATGGTTGATATGGACATGATCATTTCTTCGTTCGAATGTTATTCTTAAGTGTCTTGCCAATTTTTTCTTCTTCTGCTAGTTATATCTGAAGTAACTGAAGCCAGGGAGTCGGTGAGATCGCTCCTCATATCAGTATATGTCAGTGAAGTCAACCGTAAAACACGGAAATTGCGACTGCGATCATATTGGGCCTTGTTAAGCCAATTCATAACCTAAGCTTATTTGGAACTCAAATTTTATAAACCCAACTGACTTTAAGAATTCAGACATGCACAAGCAACTCAAAACACAAGCTTACAAAGCCAACTTGCAAAGCCAACTCATACTCTAGAAATTTTCAGGTCACAAATTACCAACCTCCACTGAACATTTGGTCAAACACTGTTAAAATAAATGTATATAACTTATGTAAATCTTGAAAAAAAAAAGGACTTTCGTACTTTTCTGGAAACCATGAAGTAAGTAACTCAACCTAACACGGACATAAATTCACATACAGTACGGCGCATAGGTGTCGAGACCGTTGGATGAGCTCGGTCTGGCGGTCATGTCCATGAGGTATATTTAAAATCAAATAACTACTAAAAAACGTAGTTTGATATGTACGAGATACTACAACATTATTTTTCATACGTTTTAGACAAATTTCACACTGTACATGTACGTACCTAAATTTTTTCAACAGTTATTCAACCCACGATATGTTTCCATATGTTCTCAGTCCCAAAATAGAAAAAAAAACTTAGAAGTTGAGAGGCAAAAACTTAACAATATTTGGTAGACCGGTGTCGCAAGTCTATCGAATGCAAATAAAATTATTTGACCAAAACCAGCTGGTATCTCTTTTTTATTAAAGACGTTAGCTGGCCATCAGTAAAAATTCCGTCATCTCTATTCTTGTTTTCCGCTCCGTTCTCGAGTCTTTCCCTAATGGGACTTGAAATGTTAATTTCAGCCATCTGGTTGCAAAGACAAATACAGTTTGTTTAAACAAACGTTTTATCAACAAGTTTATTATTGTTATGTGTCATGGTCAACCTTCGGGTGGCACGACTATACGGAAATTTCTTGTTTTGTTAATTCTTACTCTGGCAACTACACGATCCTGGTAAGTACTAACATTACTATGAACATGAATTTTAAAGTGATATTAATGAATCAATAATTTTTCGAAACGGATTTCACTCTGAAAATTAACGTTAAAAAAGAACAACGACTGTTTGACGGTCGTTGTCAAGTTGAGAAGCAAAAAATTAGCATGTGCTTACATACAATTTTGAAAAGGCTAATGGGATACTGACTTAGAAACTCTAAAATACTTACATACAGAAACAATACAGAAAACTACAGCATGAAAGATAAAAGAAACGCTAAAATGATAAAAACGATAAAAACGACAAAAGATAGTTAAAGTGAAATTATAAAACAAATAGCTTTGCGTGGATCGAGTCACTCTGTTTGTTCCGTTTTGCTTTAAGTTCACGAATAAAAGCATTTCGAAAATCAAACAGTCAAGTTTGCTCTGACACTTTTTAAAATTTTGAAATTGTTTGTAATGGTCTCCGGATCCTTTCCATGCTCATTCTTTACGTAGTTGCCTATTGCTGTGTTCCTCCACATGTTTATGTAAGTGTCGACTCGTGAAGTCGACATAGTCTGCATCGCACAGACGACACTTGAAATAATAAACAACTTTTTGTTGATTCACAATTGGAGGTTTATGTTCCTTTGGTTTGAATTCTCCTTTGATCTTCTGACTTGTGTAAACAGGCTGGACACCAGCATCAATCTTTCGACTGAGGTCAATGAGTTGGCGTGACTCTTACCGCGGCGTTTCTAGTCTTCCAAATGTAAAACAATTCTGACGGGAGCATCTTGATCATCAGACACCCGATGTTTAGAACATGCATTCTCCGTAACTTTCGTTTCTATAAAATTTCTGGTGTTGTTATGTACGAGGATTTCAGGATAATGCAAGCAAGTGAAAACCCTTTTAAGACGTTCACATTCTTGATGGAAAAACGGACAATTCGAAGAGAGTTTGAATACACGGTCTAACATCGTGCTCAGCAGAGAATGCTTGTACTTCGCATCAGCATGGCTTTGGTAATGCAGTAAAGGACCAGTATTGGTTGGTTTCACGTACATCTTTGTGCCTAGTCGGGGACCATTTCTTTATAATCACCATTCTAAGGAAGAGAAGTCTGCCATTGTCTTCGAGTCCCATTGTGAAACTAAGCGAGGGGTGGATTTCATTCAGTGTTGACAAGACTTCAGAGGCAGATGAAACATCGCGCATTTTTTTAAGGTGTCGTCGACATAGCCGGCGGTTGTAGAAAGCAGGCATCTTGTTTTGGTTTGTCAATTCTTCTTTGGATTGCAAATAAATGCATTTGCCATTAGTGGCCCAAAAGGAGAGCCCATAGCAACCCCGTTCACATGTTCGTACAAATTTCCTTCGAATCAAAAAAGCTGGTTCTTCGTAGCAACCTCTAACAGCTCTATAAGGTCGGTTTTTGTGAGGTTACAGTCATATTTCTTGTTAAACCAATCGTCTCTGAAAGTTTTTTTCCCCTAGGATTTCGATTGTTTCATCCACTGGTATGTTTGTAAAAAGAGACAAAACATTGTATTACACTAAAATACCCTGTTCGTAGATTTTCATCTCATGAAAGATCATCAGCAAACAGGAAGATGTCACTAACGGTGTGGTCGTTGACGGACAAAGGCTTCAGCTTTTCATCTAGCCACTTAGCAAGTTTGTATTTGTAAGTTCCTGTTGCTGACAGGATCGGACGTTTTTGCTTGCTTGCATTATCCTGAAACCCTAGTGGAGAAAACCATCAGAAATGTTACTCGAACGAAAGTTACCGAGAATGCGTGTTCTAAAAAACGGGTATCCGATGAACGAGATGCTCTCGTCAGAATTGTCTTACCTTTCACAGACCAGAAATTAGCGAACGCGGTAAGACATCAACTCAATGATCTCAGTCGAAAGATTGATGCTGATGTCCAGCCTGTTTACACAAGTTAGAAGATCAAAGGACAATCAAGGGCACCCAACGACTGTTTTCTGTAAAGAATCTGTTCGGAGAAGCAAATATTGTCTAGAATTTTATATTGCTTTAAATACGGCTAAAAATTTCTCGATGAGCGTTCCATTCAGGTACAATTCTGTCTCGGAGCTTATACAAAAATTTCCTACCATTTTCTGAAGTTTAATTTTTCATATTTTACTCTTTGTCTTAAGCTAATTTTCGTACAAAAAGGAAACCTAAAAAAAAAACCTCCAATTGTGAATCAACAAAAAGTTGTTTATTATTTCAACTGCGGCCTGTGCGATGCAGACTATGTCGGCTTCACGAGTGGATACTTACATAAACGTGTGTTGGACATGGAAAGGATCCGCGGAGACCATTACAAATAATTTCAAAATTTTAAAAAGTGTCAGAGCAAACTCACTGTTTGATTTTTGAAGTGCTTTTTATTCGTTAATTCAAAGCGAGAACTGAACAATTAAACAGGGTGACTCGATCCGCGCGAAGCTGTTTATCTTATTATTTCACCTTTATTAAAGTTGTAGCTTTTATTGTTTCAATCATTTTTATCACCTTAGCGTTTCTTTTGTCATTCATGTTGTAATTTTCTTGTATTGTTTCTATATGTAAATATTTTAGAGTCTCTAGTCAGTATCTCATTACTGAGCCTGTCCACAATAATACAGCTGTATATAAGAACACGTTAACTTTTTACTTCTCAAATTGAAAATGATTGTCAAACGGTCGAAACGTCGTGGTTCTTTTTTAACGTTACTCTTAATAGTAATAAAAATGAATATCAGTAGATACTTCGGAGACAAAGAGTAAATTGAAGGCGAGTTCCTACCAACAAAAGAAGGCAGCGACTTAATAGTTTACCCAGTTAACCTGCTGAGGTAAAAAAATAAACGTTTTATTGCAGCAAAATCAATGTTACGTTGCCTCATTGTGTCGTATTTGCCAGCATTTCTTTAGCCGGAGACCATCAACCCACCAGCCCTGCAAAAAATGTGTGACCCGCCCCAGGATTTTGATGCTAAAGGTGAAAGCACGCTCATGAAACGCTTGCACGATACGCTTAGCGTGTCTTAGATCACGGATATGCTTTTATTAACCCTCGGACGTACCAGGGGAGCTAATTGCCCAGCCCCCCTTGGTTTTTCTGAGTTTTTTTCCTAGAGGATAAAACATCAGCACCTGACGTTTTTATTAGCTGTTCGTTTATCCTTCGCGCGCATTTTGAGACAAGTTCAGAGATGGTCAGTTTCTGTGGTTACGAGATATGACGTCATAAGTAGCAGGTGTCAAGCCCTTTTTTGAGTGAAAATACATGTTTTTTGTTCAATTTCTTTCAATAATAAAAGTAAATCATGTGGCTAAAATCATGCAAAGTGCTTATTTGTGTGTTATTTTTCATTTCAATTACAAAAAAATACGATTTCTCACGGTTTTAACCTGATTTTGAATTTTGGGCAAAATTCAAGACGGCGACAGTTGTTGGTGACGTCACAGGCGTCCAACAGCGCTACCACCCATAAAATACACCTCAACTTGTTAAGAAGATCAAAGCCTTTCCACTGAAGGTAAAATCGTTTCGAAATACCACAACATAACAAAAACTCTAGGGAGGGGGGTCCATCCACTCCCCTTGTCCCACGGTGGGGGTATGAATTTGCGTGTACGTCCGAGGGTTAATCTTGGTCGCCATCTTGAACTTTAACAAGTATCAGAAACCAGATTAAAACCGCGAAAAATGGTGATTTTTTTTGTGCTTGACATGAAAAATAACACAAAGATAAGCACTTCGCATGATTTTAGCCACAAGATTGACTTTCATTGTTGAAAAAAGTTGAAAAAACATGTACTTTTACTCCAAAATGGCTTGATCACTTATTACTTATGACGTCATATCTCGTAACCATAGAAACTGACCATCACTGAACTTAACTCAAAATGCGAGCGAGGGACGAACGAACAGCTACTGAAAACATCAGTTGCTGTGCTTGTACGACCGGGGGTTAAATGACTTGTGTGGTCAACGAAATGAATCGAAACTGATAACTTGTCGATAAAACAAGCGATAATTGTAAAAAGGCACTTGGATTTGTTTTGTTGAATTTGATCGTAACTGACTAAAAATCATCCCGCTTAGTAAAACAAAAGACAGAAAACGTATTAAAACACTAATACCTTAACATTTTTCTACGAGGATACATTCAGGCCGGTTGCAGTTGATTGCTAATTGCATGAGCCAGAATAACTCGATCAACCGATATAACTCTTAGACCCTGCTTACATGGAGTGGGGGACCCCGGTCTAGTGGGGTAGGTTTCTCTTGTTTTGTGTCCTCCAGAGCGTGAAAACAAAAGAAACCAATCCCACTAGACCGGGGCCCCCCACCCCATGTAAACAGGCCCTTAGCCCGGAAGAAGCGAATAAGCTCTTGCAATTGAAACGTAGACAACAATTAACTTTTGTAAAAAGTAAAGAAACAAGCACTTGTCCGTTTCTGTTTGACTTCCGCCGCAGTTAAAGTATCTCGTCGGAAAAGAATGAAATAGTCTTTGAGAAAACTTCGGTTATCATGCTATTTATTTTGGCGTGTATTGGTTTTAAAGGTACTGTAAGTTTGTATGTGTAAAAAGCTGCGATGCTTGTGGAAGTATAAAGAGATTTCAAATTACGTATGCAAATTTACTTGCATTTTTTAAAATAATTTCGAAGTCACCGTTTTATATTTTTCTTTGAACGGTGCACTTGGTGATTATTATAGGACGGCTCCTAAACATTGCCATTCTGACAAATGCATGCCTTTATGACTGTTGAATAAATAAATAAACTTCAAGACCATATTTTTTTTGCGCTTGATTTCACGACCCGACGAAAATTATGCACCAAAAACAAACATATTTTATGAATCACAAGATAGCCTTCATACCAAAATACACAGACACAATTTTCAAGAAGTTCAGATAAGCCAGCTATCGTTGGTCCTTCGCTAGCTTTCGGCTAAAAGTGAAATTTTTACTCGTCAATGTAAGATATGAACGGTGCAGGCTCATGAAAGCTACCCTGGTCCCAGAGGTTTTTCTTGATTTTTCTTCGCGAAAGAGATCAAGAGGAAGCCGCGAAGCGGCGACAACGAGTCGCGATAGCGACGAGGAGAGAGAGAAAAACCTCTGGTTACCTTGGCCTCGAATCTCACTTTCATGCAGACGACAGCTGTCAAACGCCTCAAATTGCTAATAAAGGAGTGACCAATGGCAACTTAGCAAACACGTGCATATCAGCCGCTATTTTTTTAAGTGGGGGTAGACCTGGGGAAATTATGTTATGAACAAACCATCTCCACTTGGGTGGTAAAGAGTGATTTGTTAATCGGGGTCAAGTTAAAGCATGTGTTAACGATGGGCGACAAGAGTCCAGGAATAAGAAGACCACTTTATAAAGAAACCGACATTGTTCCAAACGACTGCTGCAGGATTTGCAGAATTTATGTAAAAGTAAGTGGCCGATCTAAAATCAACTTTTTTGGGTATAATAACAAGGATTTTTCACAAACATTGTCATCTGTTCTGTCGGCAGTGTGCCAGCGGGAAGTTGTAAAGTTTGCAAGAGTCTATCAATCGCGCTTATTGCATTGTTTACTTCTGCGGGGAGCGCCGTTCGCGTCGATTCGCGGGCATTCCCTTCAAAATAGTAATATTAATATGTATTCTGGCAATCTGGCTCGCATTTTGGTTTGGCGGCTCCATTTCCTTTTTTTGTGGAACAACGACGCTAGGAAGAGCCATGCAGCACAACAAACCCTTAATGTTCGGAATGTACTTTCAGAGGTTTTTGTTGACCCAATAGACCTATTCGGCTAACTCGATGTTGTACCCAATTCAAACCCTTTGAGAATAAAACGTTTTGTTTCAGGAATTTCCATATCATTTAAATGTGAATGCCACATTATAATGCAAATGCAATACACAAAGAATCTTATCCCCGGGAGATTTGAATTGGGTACAACACTGAGTTAGCCGAATAGGTCTATGCCAAAAATAACGTTGGTTAGATCTTTTTTGGGCGTCGCAGGAAAATCACCTAAAATGATTACGTACTTGTACAAAGTTGTATGTTTTTTTTTCTACAAGGAAACTTTCATTCCGTATTCGGAGATTTTTTATTTTGCTGCCCTAAACAAGTTAGTTTATTTAATGGCATGACAGTATTGTAACAGAAAATATACTTTCGATGTCCGCTTGATAAAATGGGGAACACATCCTTTCGACTCAACGCAGCGAACAATTTCTTTTGTTGTTCAGTGAGACTCAGGAAAGCGCTCATTAAGTACCGAGGTCAAAATTTCTTCGAATATTCTTTCAGGAACAACATCCATGTCAAAATCTCGAAATATAGCGTGCCTTTACGTGCCTTGGTCCCGTGCAAATGTTATTGCGAGTGCAGCATACAAACAATTTTCTTCCCTAGTAGAGAGAGGCAAAATGAGGTGTGAAAATCCTCAGCGTCCCCTCGGTAGTTACAATTAAACGAGCCGATGAAATTGGTTTGCGTGTTTGAAAAACTATCAACCAATCAACGCCCGAGGGTCAGATCCTGACCCTGTCGTCTGCATGAAAGTGAGATTCGAGGCCAAGGTAACCAGAGGTTTTTCTCTCTCCCCTCGTCGCTTTTGCGACTCGTTGTCGCCGCTTCGCGGCTTGCCGTTGATCTCTTTCGCGAAGAAAAATCAAGAAAAACCTCTGGGACCAGGGTACATGAAAGCAGGCACGGGCGGTTAATTTCGTAGATGCGGAGAAATAAATTGTTTTCAAAAAACCCTGTCGACTGATGAATATTGAAAACATCCTGTGTTTTCGTAACTCGAGAGTCTAGACTCGATTCTCGCGTCTAACAGCCGAGAATCAAGTTTCGAGTACTTTTGAGCAATACTGTAGCTTTAGAGTGGCAACAGTTCTCACTACATCTGCCCCCGTCTCAGATATGACGCTTATTTTGAAATAAGTCTTCTGTGAAAGGTTTGAACCCAGCAGTCATTTCATAAGTAAGATGAGTATGATCGTCCGGGTAAACGTAGTCCTGATGAGGAATGTTGTTGTTCTTGTTGTCAGTGACTGTCGTTCAATATGCTATCTCTTTATTTCTATGCTCTTAGGTTATGACAACCTCGCGAAAAACTTTATAGTGATTACAGTTAAGCACTGAACATAAAGATTAGTGTTAAGCACTGACAATAGTGATTAGGGCTAAGCACTAACTCGAAATGGTTAGCTTTTATTTACTGCTAGGTTTGTCTCTATATATATGTAAAACGAAAAGACAACATGCAGTCGCGGAATCCACTGTGGAGTGGTGGTATAGGCGACGGGTTTCGATTTCTAGGACCGCGGGTTCAAATACCGCTTGTGCCACAATCAATCTCCTTTTTTTTTCTAAAATTATTCAAGGGACATGAAACTTAGAAAAAAAAGTAGAAGAGTAGAATAGGTTCTGGAGGATGGAATCTAATGGTAACCGCTCAAGGACGAGTATCCAGAATTTCCCAATACCACCTTGCGCGCTTGCTGAACCAGAATTACCAAGACCGCCTTGCACGCGTGAACAGTAAGAGATAACGTTGCGAGTATGCGCGAGCCGCTGGACGGAAGTTCTTGGTGGAATTGGATTGCAGCGCACGCAGAAAACAAAAATGACGTCTGTTTTAAAGATTACCGTCGTCTTAGTTATCTGTTTTATCTCTGTAGAGTACAGAAAAGACAAAGTTTTCAGTGTAATATGCGAGAAGGGTCTCAAGGCCAATAGGTCACAGATACCTTCATAATTTCGCTTGGTTTGAGGTCCATGAGCTTGGACATGTGAAGCTTAGATGGAATTCTGTGTAACAGCTGCAAAACTGCGCTATTTAAATAATGGAAAACTGGGAAAAAATATCTTCATGTAATTTGTGATCGAGTACAAACGTTAACGCGTAAGATTTGAAAAAAAAAATACTGCGAAAACAATTCTTAAAACTAGTCTCTTTACATAATGACAATTCTTGCAGCGTCATGTCCTTGCACTTATGTGATTTCACCTCAGTTTCAATTTTATGGTCCAGGAAAGCTGTTTTTTCAGATATGTGCAACATCAATTTCTCAGCTGCAGTGCCCTGGTTCTGCAAGTTATAACATTTCGCAGATATAATCACCCAGGGCTATGAAAATGTATGTTTCCATTATTGACTAGATTCTATAAAACTTGGGACATAAGCTCTAGAAATAACATCTAGCGTATGTGATGCCTTTACTTATTTCAGGGGTGTAGGCAGAATTTTGTGAAAATGGAGGCTCTTAACTCCAATATGCTCTTGCACTTCTAAAATAACGATTAGATGGGCCAAAAGAGGAGCTGTTGACATTTTATATTACAAAATTATGTGTTTTATTGAGTTACTTCCTGAAATATCCCCTCCTTTTACTCCCTATACTTCTCCATACTAGAAAATTACAAATATGCAAACAACGGTGAAAAATACTCAAGATTACAGTCATATTACAGTGATATCTATTTACTGCATTTTCTCTCTGAGATATTGAAGAGGATTTTCTGCTTCTAGATTGTCTCTCAAATTTGCTTTTTATGAAATTTGTTGTTGGTATTTTATAGCTGCAAGTGTTAATTATTTATTTTACTAAAGAGGCTTGACTACTCCAGATCTGTTTGGGGCCAAGTTATTATGATTTGAAGATCACAAAAATGAAAAATGAGAAAAAATGAGCTCTAACTTTTCATTTCATTAAATTTCACTTTAATTAAATACAAAACTCAAGAATCATTGAGACAGTTATGTATTAAGTCTGAGTTTATGGTAGCTTTGAATGAGCCAATGTATGACTCACTAAAAGTAAAGGATGTTGTATGTCTCCTGGGGCACCAAGGTTTTTTGATGCAGTTAGGGATGAAGTGAAAGACCCTTCACATTCAGGAGACAGATTTAGGATTAAAAAAAAAAAAATAGACAGTGGCCATTTTGTTCCAGCTCTGCTATGGTTTGAGTGAAAGTTGCAACTTGTTTCAATTTGACCATGCAGTCTTCCTCAAGGACTGTCATCTGAATCAACAAGGATTAAGTGCTGAACATCTCACTGAGAGATCCTGCAACAGGCAAAAGGCAAATTAAAGTTTTCAAAACTTTTCCTCTTCCAACAAGATCGAGGAACATCAATGAGCTTGTTCCAGGGGCAATTTTGCATAATTGGCAATTTATGCAGCTCATGATAGATGACTACACTACTGTGTAAACAAAATGCTAGCCTGACACTGGCAAGCCAAATGCTCGTAAATTTATGTGCACTCCCAAATGTTTGTGAGACTCAGAGTATCAAAAGAATTATCTCTGTTGGGGAGTGAACAGTTACCCCTATGGCATTTTGTTGTTGCCCACAACTCGCAGTACTGCTTTAGATATTCAGCAGTTATAACATGACATGGATGTGCATTTATATTCAAGAATGAAAGACATCTTTTGGCTAAAAATGGAGTGGACAAATATATATTTTTATGTGTTGGAGATTCTTTTTACGTGGATCCCAATGCAAGGAATAAAATTCAGGGATCTCATGTCTGTTGTCTGTACTTCAAACTGGAATGGCAGTCCAGCAAGTGCAAAGCTGAAAAAAAAAAGAATTCTTTTGCACCCGTTGCACTTTTGCCAGTGTCCATGTGGGAGTAAATGCAGGAGCGATCATATGTTATGCATTTAATCACAATTATCTTATTTTATAGCAGGGCAGGGAAAAGAATGCACTTCCATATGTCTAATATTTGATATCAATTTCAGTTATGTTTCAATAACTTATGTAGTGATTTAAGGCATAAGATTAAAATTGTTTATTTTGCCAATTTTGTATATAGAAAAAAATCAGCATACTACAATCAGCGTATTGTGATGGTTCTTGTAAAATGAATCTGAGAGCTTACAGAGCATGGATATTAAAACTCAGTTTCATCTGTGTTCCCCCCGTCGGATGCGAAATCAACGATACAAGAATGAAAGAGTGTTCCAAAACAATGCTTTAACTAGTTAGTTTTGTTGGGATATACTTCTACATGTTGAGGAAAAATCTGAAAACAAGGTTGAAAAGGACGAGAATAATTAATCTTTCACGAAGTTTTAGCAAATAATATTTGACCATCCACCGCCTCGATCTCTAAATCGTTGAGATTAAATAATCGTCATAGAACATCGAAGTCAACTAGAAAAGCAAATTTTTCAAAACGGAAGGGAGAGTGCCGAATATGGCCTTGCTTTCAAGAACAGGAACTTGGCTTGCTGATTTCATATCGCTAAATAATATCAAAATTCTCATACTTCCTCCCTTTGAATTAACCATTAAAAGTGAAAGTACGGAGTGATCGAAAGAGAAGTCTAATCTGTTCAGTCACTGGATCTCACTTTTCAGAGAGAGTCAAATACTGCAGAAATACGGATAGTTCGAAAACAAAGCATTTAAGTCTCGGAAACGAAACACTCAAGACTCGAAAACGAGGCACCTAAATCTCGAAAACGAAGCACTCAAGACTCGAAAAGTAAGCACCCAAAACTCGAAAAGGAAGCGCCCAAAACTCGGAAACGAGCCACCCACGTCTCGAAACCTGTCCGTCCTTTAAAAACACGAGACAGTCCCTTGTCAAGTCACCAATGCTAATACAGCAGAAATCAAGCACGACAACGAATAGAATGCAGTTTAAAACTGTTCAAGTAGAACTGCAAGGTGTTGCAAATGCATTTCTGCCGCCCTGACTAAGGTATGGGTTGCACTACCTTGCGGTAGAAATCTGTCATCGGTGGACATTGCTAAGTGCAACCCCAAGTTTTTAGGTTGGAAAATCTTTGAAAATCGGCCAAAAACATCAAAGTCGCCGTAGTGCTTGGGTGGGGCAGGCAGAGTTTAGAAAATTCGGGCTAAACAATATAAGGAATCACAGCGGTAACAGTCAGCGCTTGTCAGTGAAACGTGATCAATTTGAAACACTATCAATTAGAAATAAAGGCGACCGAAAGTTCCTTTCTTCTCGCTTTCGTGGACAGACGAGGCCACTACTATCCTTCGCCATTTTAAGGCTTTTACGCAAATATTAAAAAAAAACAAACAAACATTCCATTGCAGTGGCAGCGAAAGTTGGAATGCTTGAGGAACACTTGAAGTTTATTGGTAAGACCAGTGATCGACGTAAGTGCTCGCGAAGTGCTCTAGCAGAGGCTGACGTAGACAAAAGGGTAGCAGGAAAGAAGGGCTCAACCAATAAATATCGATACTGCCCCATCTCTGCAGGCGAGAAATCAACTGCTACTCCTGATGATGAGGCTCAGAGTACCAGCCAACCGCAAACTCGATGGTACAGTGAGATTTATCGCAATAACAACCGGTTTGTTCTTCGTATTCTACCGAAAGAGGCGAAAATTTGCAAGGGTTGAAACAACCACTTCTGTCATAGGCAAAGAATCATACCTCATGACCTAGTTCTCGAGCACAAGGAGAGGTACGATTTCCCCCTTGACGGAGATTGGAAGAAAAAAAAAAAGCGTCAAACAAGGAGGCATCGCGCTTTCATCACGCTGATCCAGATTGTGTTCAACCGCGATTCCCCTATTTCTCTAACTTCAGGCTTACATCGAAATTTCACAAGAAGTTGAAGTCCTTCTAAGTGAGTCTCACAAGTCGCATTTCCTTGTCGTTGTAACGACTGTACCTGTGGATCTAAACACCATTCGTGTCGCATGTATAAGAAACTCCGGAGTCTCCTAGATTAATCAGTCAGTGACTTAAGCATTGGAATTAGCCTAATATTCTAAGTTTCAATGGTTAACTGCATTCGATATATACATCAGTTACAGCGGTTTTGCACTCACTTTATCACCACCCCAATTAAAGACTGTGCAAGAACCAGGACATCCGAGAGCCGATCGAAGAATGGTTAGTCACAGGTAGTTAAAGCTCCTGCAGAATACATGACTTTTTAGGTCTAAATAAATCTCAATACATTGTCCCTGTTACAGTTACAGTTTTGTTTGTGCGAGGAGCCCCCATTCATTTTTTGGACATTTGAAGACGGATGTCAATCAGTTGATTAAAATTAACCACCACTGTGATTTTGGGTGCTGCTAATTGCCGTTACTGTTTTTGTTATTGTTGTTTGAAGGTTTAAGAAAGAAAAATTATGCGCAGCTGTTGGCGTCTGTGGTATGCTTCAGAAATAGGGAGCTTCCAGTTCCATTTAACCAAAAATAAAAATGCAGACAGGAAACTGTCGGTAGTATAGTTGTACTGATCCTTGTGTGCATAGGATCGGGAAAAGAGTTGGGCCAATTACAGCAATACAGCAAATGCCCGTACAAATGATGAGCCTTTTCTATTCTATTCCACGTTATTTTAAAATTCTCCTGTTCCCCACCATGGAGCCTGGTCCAAGCTTATTACTTGAGAACATATTCTGTCCGCTTGAGACAATACGACTTTCTCTGGCTATCAATTGTGCGTTAAAACAATATATTTCTATCGATAGAGAAATAGTTGAAGTACCATGCATATTGTAGTATCACAAAGTTTTATGGAAAAGGTGTTGCTCTCTGATGAACACCTGTACAGTCTACGCTTGTAAGCTCTGCCAGAAGAACACTAGGTTACACTGCACTCATGGGTGCGCCACCTAAAGTGGAGCCTTTTTATGTTAGCTCTACCTAGAGAATCAATGGGTTACACTACACTAATGGGTGGGCCGCCTAAAGTGCAGTCTATTTTTGCTAGCTCTACCTAGTAGCGGAGCTCCACGCGCGGCGCAAAGCGCCTTGCGTGGGCGGAGCCCCATAGCTATGTAAATCTACCCATCCCAGAAAATTTGGTAATCACGTGACCGTACACCAAGCGACCGAGCGTTGTTCCGCACCACAGGGAAACCAATGTTTACTCTTACACTTTCTAGCTAGTTTGGGGGCCCAAGAGAAAACTAATTGCACATCAATGTTGTAATCAATTGACAGCTGTCAAAACAGGGTATCCGCTGACCAGTATCACCTGACCGTACCGCGGGCTCAAGTGTCTTCTCATTGAGGACGAGTATTTTTTTAGTTATCCGCTGACAAATTACCAGTTTCGAATGATCGCAGGCTCAAGTTTATTTTTTCCAGTAATTTATATGAAATACGATGTGTTTTTGTCACTATGGCTACGCACTGTTAAGATTTTGATTTCAAAGTGACCTCGGACGCAAAAATTCAGCCAGTTTTTTAAAAATACAGGCGGGAAACACCTTTTCTTACCATGGTCACGCGTTGGTCACGCTCTACGTCCAATTTTTATGCTCTGATTGGTCAAAATTTAACAGGTGAGTTCACGCGGAAAATTTATGCAGCATCTTGAAAGTTGTTTACCTTGACAGCTGAAGCTGACAGAGTTTTGTGCTAACTTGTGATGTTTTTTAACTGTCTTTTTCCACTGGATGTACAAAATGAAATACAGCTGCTATCAAGAGTCTTCTGTTATTCATGGCTGTTTTTGGTTGAGAAATGCGTCGCTTGTCAAATTCGGTAATCCGATTTCGAATGGCATCGTTTTCGTTTTTCACCTTGCTTAATGCGTAAGAGGGTTTAAAAGTCTCAAGCAATTGTGGCCTTCCTTGATAGCTTTCAGGAACTGAATCTCGAATGGTAAGCCTGAGTAATTATTGTATTTGATGTTTGTTTGTTTTCCTGTATCCATCCCTGCTTTCCTGTTAACTGTCTCATTCTGAGTTCATGTCATGTCTGTTCCGACGTCATTTTACCGCACTTTGCCAGTTCTCCGAAAGCTGATCCTGTCCCTTTTAAAATTAGTTCTCGCGTTATTGTACAACTATCCTAAAATTGAAGGTAATGCTGATTGGGGAGCTAAGTTTTGGTAATTTATTTGCCCAATATTTCAACTAGACAAAACTAGTCTTCACTAGGAGATTAGCTCTTCTAGCCCCTGATGAAGGCTAGTTTTGTCTAATCGGAATATTGGGGCAAATAAATTACTAACACTTATAGCTGTCCGATCAGCCTTACCTTCAACTTTAGGATAGTTGTACAATAACGCGGAAAGTAATTTTAAAAGAGACAGGATCAGCTTTCGGACAACTCGCAGGGTACGGTAAAATGATGTCGGAACAGACATGACATGAGCTCAGAATGAGACAGTTAACAGGAAAGCAGGGATGGATACAGGAACATAAAAGGATAGACTTATAATGTTCTCTGTCATGTGCCGCAAAATCCAGTTTCAGCACGTTTGCAAATTCTGTCCGAGCCACACCATTCCGGTCAGGATCTTTACTCTTTTGAGTAAGCAGGGACAATTTTAACGATGCAGAAAACAAAGCAGTCTTTAAAAGTAACAAAGAAGGGCAAAGTGAAATATTTGGATACATAAAATCCTGATAATTGAGAACTGTTTGCAAAAACAACATGAAAAAACCTTCTTGGTTTGATATACTTGGTCTTTGATATTACATGATTCTTGACATACTCAGATTCAAAACTCCATTAACCATTATCCATTACATTTAAATGTAAGCAGACTCCCTGAAGCTAAATAATGAAAACAGAAATATGAAATACCTGACTGACATTAAGTTTGCCACTTAGAAGACGATCGTTGCGTGACATAAAAAAAGACTCTCCCAAATATTTTGTTATTAATGGCATCTTCAAACTAACCGAACTAAGAAATATGTATCGCTTTTTTTAAACTACTTTCTGAGGTTTAAAAAGTTCTGTTTTTTTTTTTACTCTAAGGGTAACATTTGTTTGAAACACATGAGAAAAGAGAGGTTTTTTGTCTGTTTCAGTTTGTTGGCATCATGCTGGTCATGTTCGCAAGCCTCTATGTTTGAGGAAGATTAAAGAAACGGTATATTTCTATATTTTTATACTTACAAGTACCTCCTTCGCTGTTTTTAACCCGACAATCAGAGCGTTTGAATATCAAAACATTTGCCAGCTGCGAAGCCAGGGTTTTTCGGCATGTTTCAGAACGGCCCCAAGCGGGTACGATCAAACCGATATGTATTTTTCTAAAGCCTCGTTATAGTTATAGCACAATTCTAAACTGAAATATAATTTGTTTTATTGAACTGCTTAGCCTAGGAATCTTTCCGACGAATGAGCCAAAAAATGAGAAGGGTACAACATTCCCAACAGATCTTGCATGACTACTAAGAACGTTGTCTACAGAAAGCTGAAATCCGTCGATCTTGAATCTCTTAAGCGGGGCTTATCTGACTCCTTGTTATGTAGTGATCCACCGGATCTGCAAGTGCATCTTCACTCAGAAGATCTACGTGACCTGGATGCTCTTGTACGCAGATACAACACTACACTTTCCAAAGTAATTGATTGTCACGCCCCACTTAAGACTAAAACTGTGAAAGTTAGACCTGCAGTGCCTTGGTACAACGACGAGATAAAGGCCGCTGAACGCTTGAGACGTAAGGCTGAGAGAACCTCGAGGAGAACGAGATGTGTGTCTGACTTGAATATTTTCAAGTCTTACAGAAACCGCGTGACGTACCTCATGAACCAGGCCAGGCAGGCATTTTGCACTAACTTTATTGATGAGAATAGCACAGACCATAAAAGATTATTCAGAGCTACCAAACAACTCCTTGCTAAGAAAGAGGAGTTGTCGTTTCCTAATTATCAGGACAAATCAAAACTAGCTAGCCAATGACATCGGCGGTTTTTCCGTTCGAAACATAGAATTCGTTTTGATATTGATGACGTAGACATCGATCCAAGCGCGCGCAATGCTCTACCTCCTGATCAGGAAATAAATGCTGCGCATGCTTTTCATTCCTTTCAACCACTCTCGGAAAACGAAGTCTCTGCGCTCATCCTAAGTCTGCTAAGAATTCCTGCCCGTTGGACCCGACGCCAACTTCTCTGGTTGTTGGCTGCCTTGACGTGCTGTTGCCTGTTATTTCACGAATTATAAATCTTTCGCTATCATGCGGCCATTTCTCTGAGGAATGGAAAGAAGCTCTGGTTACTCCGATCCTTAAGAAACCTGGCTTAGACCCGACGCAGTTGAATAACCTTCGCCCTGTCAGTAACTTGGACTTTATATCAAAATTGACAAAGCGCGCTGTTTTCGACCAAATTCACAGTCATATGAGTCGATTTGCCCTTTATCCAACCTCACAATCCGCTTACCGAAAGGGTCACAGCACAGAAACAGCACTGCTGAAGGTACAAAATGACATTCTCATGAATATGAATCGCAAGCATGTAACTCTTCTAGTTCTCCTAGATTTGAGCGCAGCGTTTGGCACTGTTGACCACAATATCCTGCTTGCTCGTCTTAAGTCATGTATCGGCATTAATGGCACCGCCCTTAATTGGTTTACGTCTTATCTTAACAACAGGTCGCAACGAGTCTCGCTAAATCGCTTTACATCTGACAGTTTCAAGCTTCGTTATGGCGTTCCACAAGGATAGTGTCTGGGGCCATTGTTGTTTATCATTTATTCCAGCAAACTGTTTGAAGTCATCAAATACCATCTACCTGAGGCACATGCCTTTGCTGATGACACTTAGCCTTACCTGTCGTTTAGTCCTGACACGGCTACTAATCAGACTGATGCGGTCATTGCCATGGAACGCTGTATATCGGACATTCGTACGTGGATGCTTACGGATAAGCTCAAACTTAATGATGACAAAACTGAGTTCATGTTGATTGGTACAAAACAACAACTTTCCAAAGTAAATATTGATTGCAACTAAGCATTGACGTTGCTTCTGTCACTGTGGCAAGAAATTTAGGGACATGGTTTGATTCTAACCTGAATCTCCAGGAACAGATCCACAAAACTTGTAAATCTGGGTTTTTCCATTGATACAATATTCGGCGTATCCGAAAATATGTCCCAGGAGACTGCAGGAACTTTGGTCCATGCTTTTATCATTGGTCGTATAGATTACTGCAACAGCCTTCTATTTGGTTTACCCTCTGTTCATCTACTTAAACTGCAACGCTTGCAGAATGCAGCTGCTCAGCTTATATCTAATGTCCCTCGCTACAGTCACATAACACCAGTACTATGTTCGTTACATTGGCTTCCTGTCAAATTTCGTATTAATTTCAAAATACTTCTTTTTACTTTTAAAGCTATCTACGGCCATGCGCCTGGTTACTTGATCGATTTGATTGCTATTAAAGAACAGCCGCGCTATAATCTCCGTTCAGCTAGCGGTCTTATCTTAAAGTATCCTAGTTTAAAACTGAAAAAGACTTTAGGGGATCGTGCTTTTTCATCTGCTGCCCCTAATTTATGGAACAATCTGCCCCTTCACATCCGTCTTGAGGACAATTTTGAACGTTTTAAATCTTTACTTAAAACGCATCTTTTTAGACTAGCTTTTGATATGTAATTTTTTTAACCTACTATGTAATATATTTAGTGTTTTTTTTATCTTTATTTAACTTTTAGCGTTGTTTATTCTTAGCCTTAATTATTTTGCTCACTTTAGCTTTATTTTCTTTTAACATTTACGTGTTGTCACGCGCTTTTGATCATATTTGCATGGAAAAGGTGCGTTACAAATTGTTAATTATTATTATATTATTATTATTTCTCGAACAAGCTAATTTGCATAATTGACTGCGGTCGTGTCTTCAAAAACACCAAAAGTTCAAAGCGTCTGCGTTAAAGGAAGATCAAAAGCGCAAAGTGTTTTTATATTTCTATACTTTCTAGCATCTTCTTAGTTGATTTAAAAAGAAAATCAGAGCAGGCAGGTCTGGACTTACGAAATAATTGTCAGGGAAAATAGGGTACTTTTCTACCCTTTCAAAATGGCCTCTCATAAGTACTAGTAAATTAGTTTTCCGGTAGACACAGTTCAACAAAATTCAAAATTCACATGTTATTCCCACTGTTGATAAACACCGTAACCTAGAAATAATAATCATTTTTTCTCGCTTTTTGTGGGTTTGGAGAAGCGAGCTTTGGCCTTCGCAAGACGCAAAGTTAGGGCATTCGGAAGTTTGACAGTTGGGCGCTCTAAAATCTGTATTTTGCAATATAGTTTCCAAAAAGAAAGTCGTTTCATTTACTTATGAACTAAGATGATTTACTGGGCAAAGTTTGAGGGCAAACTATATTTCGGCCCCGAATGCACTGGACCGCTTCTACAGACACTGCCTCTTAATAGTCAGTCTAAATTGAAATGAAGAGTTTTCCCCTCCACTTTCCATATGTGTGTGTATGTTTTGTTTATATGGTTTTAAGCGCTAAATGGAAGACATAAGCCGTTTCTCGCGTTGCTAGGTGATCGCTCCTCTTCAGTATTCCTATTTTTGAAATAGACGTTCAAACTGGGCTTATAAGTTACTTATCCGGCAAGCCTAGGCAAACGTATTGTTCCTATTGTATAATAAAGACGCCTATTACATATGTAGGAAGACACTTACTAGTATGGAGGAACGCGATTTTACCAAGCTAGCTAGACACTGACTAGGCACTTAATTAGTATGCAGGAAGGCCAAATTTTTGCGTCTTCTTGTTTTCGAACAGAAAGCGAAAAATTACCAAAAAGAGCTATAGCAAGATTTCCGTAGTGCCTTTTTGTTGTGTTTTTTTTTTTCTCCATAAAACGAAAAACGATAAAACAGGACTCGACTTTAGTTTTTCCGCTTTCTCTGTTTGTTGCACGTGAACTCTGTGAAAAACGACCCTAAAGATTTTGGTCGACTTATATTTCTTTAATATTTCTTTAACATAAAAAGATCAAGGAATAAAACTAAAGTTTGTTTAAAGCGTAAAAATCATTTGGCGCCGTCACATAATGAAATCTAAATTGAAATGGGGAGTGCTGTTTGGAAACTTGAACGGTTTGATCGAAAAGGTGTTTAGTCAAAATTTTTGTATTTTCGTAAAATGGGATAGCAATCAATAAAACGAGAGGAGGAGCAGTTCGCAGACTTTAATGTTGCCCAGAACTAAGAAGTGTCGCGTAACAACATAGAAGGCGACTGCGTAAGAAACTGTGCAGGTCAGACGTTTTCTGCGATTTTAGATACCTGAGTGGTCCAGCACTCAGCAACATTATAATAACTTGTGATGGTACTACTTGTTTAAGCAAAGTGTTGACTAGATATACGTGAATCGAAGAACCTCGTGACCTCGCGGTCGCCTAGTATTCGGAAACCCTTGGACCAAGGAGAAGTGTGCACTTAGATGTCCGCTTAATGAAAGTGTTTGCTAGCGGAGAGGTCGGGGGTCGGATTGTACACGGTGAAATGAAATGCCATTTTCTCACTTTAGATCTGATGCTGCAATGGTCAATTCACTTTTGTTGATCTGGCTCCTCTTAGTGACCGCCATGACTCAAGGTGGTAAGTCAAATCATTTTTTATTATTTGTTTTCTGCCCATGAAAAACACCCGTCGAACCTCTTGTAATTCGGCCTGGATAAGAGTCTGATCCGTTAAGTTGGAATGTCCGCTTATGAGAACTTAAAACTGTTGTGTTTGTGTGATGTTAGGACCATGAATAAGTGTCATCCTATGGGCAATGCCCGTCTACGGAAGGGGAGTTGGCTTGTAATCTTTGTGAAAATAAAGGAAGCCTAAATAGGTTAATTAGAACTAAACGTTACGTCGTTTTACAGCTTCGAGGCACTTAAAAGCCGATATAACACTCGTAATAAAAAGTGTTAGTATATACACACTCAGTGATCTTGGTAATTCAAGCAATCTGATTGGTTAGCTATCTCGGACTATGACGTTATATTCACCGCGCTAGGCGGTGAATATAAAGCAGAACAAAATCGCAGTCCTGAACTGGGTGTTTTGCCAAAGTTTCATGGTGAAGCCTCTTTGAAAATACAGGAATATCTAAATGCTGATGACTTTGAAGGCAGGAAAAGACTTCATGGTGTTTAAACAGCGTAATTTATTTTGAAGTGGTTTACTGTAGCTGACTTTTTGTCCGCTCGAAGCTGTGGTTACCACTACAGAGGAAAACGAGGTCGCTTTGTCACTGTTTTGTGATTTCGGGATTTTCTCGCAAGACCAATTTTGCCTATAAATAGAAGTTAATTTATGGAGAAAAGAGGAAGGAAAATATTTTCGAAAATTGTGCGTGCCAGCAAGTTAACAAGGCAAAGAACATTGGAGATAAGCAACGCTCACCTTGATCGTAGCCGCTGTTGACAGCATTTGCAAGAAGCGACAAAGAAAACTTTCTCATTCACGGTGAGTTGACAGAAACAAACAAAGCTCTACTTTTCTTCTCAGAATTGGGTAGTAATTTAAATTTTCGGCGTTTTTTTTTAAACCGTTGATGCTAAAGCTTACAAAACTCGATACAAAAAGATTAAAACTATCATTTGCCATGTTTGAAGATACTGTAAAGATCTAACTTTTTCGCATCCACTGTTTACGGCTTCGTGTTCACGCATGAATTCACCCGTCAATCAAACTAATCGTTTTTTAATGGTTTCCTTTCTGATTCTGTTGAGATCACTTCGTGTGAATATACTAAAACAATGTATCACCTCAGGCTCTGTTAATATTGTTGAATAATCCCCTCGACTTCGTCTCGGGGATTATTCAACAATATTAACAGAGCCTTCGGCGAATAATTGTTAATTATGGCTCAGTCAATTTCAAGCGATCTCGATTATGTCGTAAATAGGCTCGCTGCGAGGTGAGTAAAATTGAGGGCGGAAGCCAGAACACTCGTCGCTGATTGTAATGTTTTGCTTCTCCATTCGAAAGATGTTAGCTATTATATTGACCCCCAAAAGCAATTTAACCAATGAAAATGGTTGGTAAGTAGGTTCAGCTTTTGCAATGGAGCTTAAATACTTAAGCTCGCTCCCTGAAAACAGCGGGCATAAGAAAATGTGACATTTATGTGATTCATTGTTCTAAATAATCCAGTCCCTTAATTTGAACGAATTCAAAGCACTTCGCTTGTAGCAAACTGAAACCTTTTTTTACATTCCCTGACATTCTAAATTCTACTGATCTTTTGCTGAGATTAATAATTTAATGGCCAGTTTAATCCAAGTCTCAGTGAGTTCTAATTTTTTCTCCTTTTTCCGTCCTCCGGGGCTTGGATCTTTCGCCAAAATCGCCGAATGCTTTCCGCGATTGCGGTGCCTAATACGATCTTCGATGACTACGATTCATTAATGATGTCCAGGCATTCTGCGCGATGATTTTATCTTGCACATCTTAAAAACCAGCTTAAATGGAAGGGTGCCAATGAGAGTTTATGGAGCTTTCTGTCGTCTCAGTTAGAAGTCGAAAGCAGTGCTCTTCAACTCAAAGACAACGGAACACGTGCGGTAATTAAAGCTAAAGGAATGACTTTTAACTTTGACGTCAAGACTTTAACCCTTCAGATACAAGGTAAAGAAAATGTCAACCAATTAAGAGCTGAACTCGTCAATAGACCTTTGTCACGAGGCGGCCATTTTGTCCCAGGAGATTTAAAAAGCTTTTTTCTTAATGCAAGGCTAGCCTCATAGAGAGAACGAGGCTAGCCGTGCATGAACAAACCTTTTTAAATCTCCTGAGACAAAATGGCCGCCGCGTGACAAAGGTCTATTTAGCTCGCACGGATAACCTAAATGACAGCATCGCACCCGATGCTGACGAACAAAATGAACAAGATAGCGTCGAAGCTTCCCGCTCCAGCGACGAAAGCGATGAAGAAAATAACACCCTGACCTATCAACCATCTACTGTCGACCTCAACTGGTCTTTGCCCGAAAGACTTTACGCTTCTTACTTAAACATCCAAAAAGCTACCATAGTTAGACAATCGTACACAAAAATGTGCTGTTAATGGTTTCCTTTCTAAAAGTTGCAAGCTGACCTGTGGAATCCCCAGGGGACTATACTATTAATGGCTTACCCGATTGGTTATCAAATTCACAATCAAGAATACATGCAGATGATACTCACCTAACATATGCTGACGAAGTCCGGTGCTGCACTGAGGCCTCTTGAAATCGGGATTTGCCAAATATAAACTGCTGGCTCATTGCCAATAAATTGACTCTCAATGTGAAAAAAACTGAATTTATGTTAATTGGATCAAGACAAAAATTAAGCAGTATATCCGACTACGAGTAGTCCATTTTTTTCTCAGAGATAATAGAGCGAGCGAAACACAAGAGCGCGTGAAAATCATCCCACGCGAGAAAAGCGAGACGCGGTGGGGAGAGTGAAAAGTGAGGGACTAAAGACAAAGCCCAAGCTTTTGACCTTCACGGGTGACTGATTTTGGAGTGTGAAGTTCGTATCCCCTTCCAAATCAATTAAGCGCATCCAATGGGATATCTTCTTTCATTGAGCTGTCATTAGTATACTCTTTTCATCGCTTAACTGCGGGGGATATTTATTGCAAGTTAAAGAAAACCCAGGTACTATTTTTTTTCGAGGCTGTTTCTCGTGAGGAGCTTGATAGGGTAAAAATGGGGGTCGGGAAGCAACACACAACTTATACCTCATGCCGAAATGCTGCTTGTTTCAATGACTTTTTTTTCTCTTGTCGCCGGTAGATTATGCTCTGGAGGAAAACATTTTGACTGAGACAATGTCATATTTCCCGATTATTTCATACTAAGTGGTCGTAACACGCATATTTATTTTCTGCAATTATGGATTGTGGTAGGCATAATTTGCCCTCTGATACAAGAATTTTTTCTTTGACCTCTTTTGAAAAGAAAATCTTTTCAATGCGGCTAAATAAGGGTTTTAGGTTCTTAATTTCTCCGCCCAAGTGCCTCCTGGATCTGAATAATTATATGTGATTTAATTTCTTTTTGTCTGTGAATGTGACGGTCTCCTGCTTTGTTTTGTCACGCTGGGCCCATCTCGGTAGCGTTTCTAGCGGGATATTTATTTCTTACGGATAGTGATTTACAGATCCAAATCTCGAAGAATGGATTGCTGCTTAAACTGAAACTACATCAGCTATGGAGAATAAATTGCGGTGTGACTCATGATTGCTCTTAAAGCAATGAATTTTAAACCCCCTCTTGTTTTTCTAAGGATAATTAGTAAATTAAACGAGACTTCCCCGGAAGTTAAACTTTGATTGGAATTCTATCAGGCATCTACAGAACAGAAATTATACGAGATATTACGCATGCGCACGGTTGGTCATCCTTCAAAGAGGAGTGGCCACATGAAGCCCCATGACAAAAGAACACAATATAACAAAAAACAGGGAGGGATTCAATGAGCAATGGGTGGGCGTGTAATCTCTGCTCTCAAAATGCCTGATAGAGTTACAATCAAACTTCAACTTCCAGGAAGTGTCGTTTTAATTTACTAATTCTCTCAGTCATCTACCGCCCAGATCCCACGAGATTTTAAAGTCATGTGGTCACTCACGACGTCAAAACTCATGTTATTGTACAGAACTACTAAGTACAATATATACCAGGCATTTGATAACCTGCACAAAAGTTAATAGTAATTGAAAGAGATAATTCACTAAAGAAAGCAAGGAAAAGTAATTTGGAAAGAGACTGGGACTTGTACAAACGAGCAAAAAACAGTGTCTCCAGTTTGATCAGGAGGACAAAGCAGGCTTTTTTTAAGAATAAAATAAGCGAAAACAAAAACAACACCAAGAAACTATGGAATCTTGAAAAGAGTTTGTCGCGTGACGATGATTAATCTCGATCTAGTATTGAAAAGTTGATTGATAGCGGCAATGTCATCACCGACAAAACCAGTATGGTTGAACTATTAAATACCTTCTTTATTGATTATCCAAAGAATTTGATTTCTACCCAAAGCACACATGTGGCTCAGAGCCCATGTGCCGTTAATCAAGTTGAACATGCATTTGCGATCCCGAGTATAACTATAGAAACGAGTCTCTGAACTGCTTTTGCCCATTCCAAGTCACAAAGCAACAGGTGATGATGGCATCAGCGTCAAGATTTGATACGACTTATTGACGAGCTTTTACTCAATCTGGACAAGGACAATGTTACTGACCTGGTGATGATTAACTACAAATTAGAAAGCTTTCGGTCTTATCGATCATACGCTTCTTTTACAGAAGCTCCGGGCTACTGGTATCGATAATGATTATAGTCCGTGGGCCAGAAAGTGAAACCCTCCCCCCCTCGGGGATTTTTGCAGACATGTATCATTTCAAAGCTTCACCTGAGGGTATTTGAAAAATGCATGTTTGCACTTGATTGGTTGGTGGGTGTGGCTGTGCAGCACCATTCTTTTCCTCAGCAAAGAGTCACAGGTTACCCACACCAAGAAATGAGTTAACCTCTTCTGAAACACCATTACCGCCAAATTAACACTCAGAGTTATTTAAGGTAAAGTATTTTTAATCTCATATGTAAGTTAAAATTCTCTACTTTACTTTTAAGTTCCAAAAAATTACTACTGCGCATGTCACAAGGTAAAGAGGAATATATGTAAAATAGTGGACAATAGCCGTGGAGCACTTTTACAACTGTAAAAACCTTTGTGAATAACAATTTGCAAATTTAATCCCCCTCGCTAATTTAGCAGATGTGTGTTAGATTTAAGCGTAACAGGGCAGTGATGTCTCTCACTTTGTTTTAGGTTTCATGTTCAGTGCACGAAAAGTCCCCTGTAGAGCCACATTTTCTCTTTGAACAAGTTTATCAAAAGTCATTTTCAAAAACAACATCGCTAATATCTTCGTAGTCGACAGTAGCATCTTCTTCATCCTCAGAAGATGGATTCAAAGGGCCGGTTATGATGTCTGCGAGTTCCTGAGGCATGAGATTGCCGTTCGTCCAGCAGATTTCAAGCTCATCTTCGACGTTAGTGTTCCAGCCATGCCCGTCTGGTCCCGGGATACTTGGTGTTGCCTGATCAGCTTTCTTCCATATGAGCGCTTGATAATTTGCTCTTCTCACATGCATTTTCAGACTTTCTCGACAAGGTGGAAGAAGGCTCATGTCAACACCATTGTAGCTTGTCAGTACCTCTCCTGGCTTCGCACTGAATCTCTCAATAAATTTTTCGTATCTGAGAGAGTTGATGTCACCCAACTTGCTTCCGTACATCAGACATGTGAACTTTTCAAGATCTTTAAATACTCTGTCTTCTATGTCAACTCTCGATCCTAGAGCATGAAACGTTGGAAGAAACTCAGGATGTTTTTTGAGGATTGTGAGCGGCTTCACTTTCCCTCTTCTCACAAAAGCACTGGTCGTATCGCAACCAGTAAATGCGTGCAGAGCTACAAGAGCCAGGTTAATCTCATCTCCGAGATCTTTAGCAACAGCTTGAACATTTACAAGTCGGCGCTTGTCACCCGTTCCAGTGTCAAACAGCACTGTCTGGTTTATATCACGTACAAATCTGAGAAGTAAAATGAACACGTCGGTATCAGGGGATCTCACTAGTATAACCGAGCTTTCTGGTGAGTTGGCAGCAACATCGTTACAATGCAAGATCATTCTGGTATCGGCCTCCTCGTGTGAAGAGCACAACTTCTCAACTTCCTCTGTAACTACATTCTTTCCATCGATACTTTTTAAGCTGATGCATTTCCTCTCATTAACGAAAACTAAATGCTTTCCCTGCAGCTTTGGAGCATATTTTCCCTTTTTCCACTCATCTAAGAGGAAGCTGCACAAGCGCCTTTTGTTTTCTTCATTACACAAGAACTTTTTCCAATCACGAGGAACTTTAGTGGAAGGTCCTTTCACTAGATGAGCTTGTGAAGAACCTCTTCTTGATCGTTCTAATCCTTTTATCGAAAGGGGATGATAGGAGTCTGTTACAAAGTCAACGCGTTGTGCTCTGGGTAGTTGCTGAAAAACGTACTCAGCTAGCTCTCCGAACGTGCTCGGGAGAGAAACCATTCCTTGCAGCAAAGCATTTCCGTCTACTATGTAGCATTGAAATCCCACAGTGGGTCTCTGGGCCAGGTGCGATTTCTCCTCCAGGCAATGCATTAATTTAGCTTTGTCAGTTTTTATCATTGCTCCAACTGAAGTTGCCAGAGCCCAAGGAACAGGACCAAGCGGGTAACTTAGCACGCGTTCGAGGCTAAGCTCATGCTGCAGTGCCAGTATAACAAGTTGCCCAAAAACGTTTCTTTCTGCAGTTATTTCTATGTTCTTTCTGGCTTTTCCTTGGACTAGTGAAGTTTTGGCTTGATTTGCAAATGTTTTTAGATTTTGCTTTTTCACTGGCGCGTGAAAGCTGACGGTTTTGTCTATCAGCCTGTCCTGAACGAACTGCTTGTGGGCTTTCTTGCCAATTTCATCAGACATTAGAATGTCATTCTCCACATTCGAGGGCACGGGAGCACCGGATGACAGACAATACAGCGTGTCCTTATCTTCAATTGTGAAAGGATTGATAAAATTATTTATCGCTTCCATGACGCAACACGTGTCTTGCTCACTCTTCAGTATCTGCGAAGATCTTATCTCCTTGTGCGAGATCGACTCCAGAGTGTCGATATTCGCTATCTCTTTGGTTGCTTGCAGATAGCTTGCTCTTGCATGTCTAGTGCGGCACCATCTGTAGTAGGCAGAATGGTTCCGGCTGAAACCAACAATTCCGCTGTGAGATTTCGCATGACGGTTAATTGTTTGCTCAATGGTTATGTCAACGGCATTTCTAGATGATGGAACATCTGATCTGTTAACACTAAAGCCATTATTCTTCAACAGATCCTCTGCTCCTGGATGCGTTTTTTCCAGGTTCAACATATTCAACAAGTAGAATGCAGAGTATCTTGCATAGTTTGGGTGATCGAAGCTGAAAAATAGGCTGCACATTCTTTGGAGGCTTGCTAGGTGAAGCGCCAGGCAATTCTCTTTAGTCGCTCGCTGGAACTGTAGAATCAGGCCAACCTTTTCCATGTAGCTCAACCAAAACTGAGCTGTCTTGCCAAGCGCGCCCTGCCGAACAGTTTGTTTGAATTCATCATAACGGTCTAGGGACTTGTTACAGCTTTCACTTGCTAAACATGCTAAGAGGTTATCTTTGCACGGGTTCTTCGCTAGATGGTCTAATGTTGTAACCCCTTGCTCATCAAAAAGACAACCATGCAACGACTCGTAGACCTGAAGAAGAATTCGTTCCAAAGCTTCGTAGACAACCTTGTGCACTCGAAGAGCGCGGTTATAATGTTTGCCTGTCAAAACTTGCTCTATCGATCCACTTGCACAGATCCCTGATTCGATGAGGACTTCTTCCAAACCACTACATCTCATTTTCTTTCCGAGGGCACCCATGAATGCGCAAGTAAGATGAAAACTACCCATACGTACAATTACATCACTGAATTCTTCTGGACTCTGCCACACAAGAGAATAGGCCTTCTTGGCAACAGCGAGATCGAACGTTACCACCGTGTATTGCTGATGCACTTCCCGTGATGCCTGTTGTGATAGCTTTAAGATATGCTGTACGGTCGCATTTTCGGTGACGGGTGCAAAGACTGGAGCCATATAGTCAATAGCAGATTGCTGTACAGATGAATTCTTGCTTGTTTCTGTCAACGACACCCACCCTGCCCATGGAGGGACAACCTGAGCAGCGTGACGCAGGACCCCTGAACGACACAAAAACCACAGAGTGTCAGATGATTGAGCCCTGGTTTCATCCAGAGTGCAAGCTGCTTCTGTCTTAGAGACTGTTATATTTGGCTCTACCTTGTTTTTTGCATAGCAGGGCTCAATGTTTTGTGAAGTGCATTTCGCAGATCGGCTCTTTGTTCTAGCCTGATCAAATTCTTCTGGGGATTCTGAAATGTTTTCTTTGGCAGTTGAAACTTCCTGGATGATAATGCCATGAGCAGTATGTGTTGTACCTGCACCTGATGGTGTTTCTTCCGTCAAGTCGAAGTTGTCCCAGCACAGGTGTGTAACTAAGTTTCTGTTTGGGCTGATTGTCGATGGGATAACACCTTGTCGCTCATCTATAGCTTTGCACATAGCTGTTTCTAGCTCTATAACTCGTGAGTAGGAAGCACAATGACCAAATCGATTAACCAGTGTTATGACTTCAGCACTACCAGTCAAGTGTCGCAATGTCATTCCAAGAAGTAGATGCTTCGGCAGCGTCCACTTCCCATTCGTAACAGCTTTGCAGATGTCTTGGGCAAAAGAAGTCACCAATCTTTGCCCGTTTTCAGAACTATCACTCTTCACAGAAAGCAAGCACTCTAGAAATTTCTCAAGGCATGAAGGTAGCCGTACATTATCACTTACGAGGAAGTCTGCTGATGGGGGCCATGGCATTTCCTCAGCCTCAGCGTACGCAACCTGAATGGCCCTTTGTAAAATAGATGCCGCCTCTTGAAGTCTCTTGGTTTCAGAGGCTGCTGCCTCAAACGCAACTTCAATCGCTTTGCCTTTGGTAATATCTGATGCATACACCAGCTCACTTTTGTAATTTGGTTGCCAGAACTGAATTGAGCTTCCAAATCGCTTTACTAATTTTGATTTAAGTTTATCAGTTTTGTAATCAGGATTATAGCAGTCAGGGTTATTATGCAAAATGGAGGTAAGATACCGTTCTCGAAGCATCGACATTCTCTCCACGTTCCCTCCCGAGATAATTGATGCGTTTACATGTTCACATAAATTCTCAAATGCAGCCTTGTGAGCAGCCTCTACATCTGCCTGGCCGCCTAGTTCTTCCTTTTTAGGTACATCATGCCTTTCTTCTGAACGAGTGTAGCTTTTCCGGCATGAAGCATGATAGTGTGCTTCTTTGGCAACTAGGTCAATATCCTTAATCTTGAGTAAAATGAATTCATCTTGCTTTGTCTCTGCGGCCCTCTTTATTGATTCTTCGGCTGTTTTGGTAACACATTTGACTAGGTGCTCCTCTTTTCCTGACTTCCTTATCCGGCCTTTGTCGCAAAAGAGACACTTGTCAGCTGGTAATAGCCTTGATGGTGTCGAAGCCGAATGTTGTGACACTCTGCGTCTTTTCACCGAACTTTCTCCGAACTCTGAACTGGTGTTAGGTGCTTCCTTTTTGCGCTTCATAATTCTGGACACATTCGTAAAACGTTGATAACAAGACCTATGGTATCCATATTGGGCTGGCACAAATGCACTTGGTATATTTGAGCAAATATTATCTAGTCTGTTTTCACTATCTCGTGATTGCCTCACTTCAGCAGCTGCTTTGATTTTTTGAAAGCTACTTTCTGTCATAACAGTAATACTTTTGTCCTTGACGTTCGCAAAATGAATGAAGCATCTTTGAACTTTCTTTTTTCTTTTTCGTTTTTTTTGATTTTAGACTTTTGATCTTCAAAGCCTTCTCACCCTGAACTTTGTCTTCTTTTTCCATTAGAACTTTCTGAAGCAGTAAAATCCCTGAAATCGCCTAATATCAACGAACTTACAATTAATTGAATTTAAACGAGCCTTAGAAAGCGCCGCACAAAAAGAAAACGCCTAACTCTTTGCATCTGTAACTAAATATATAAATATTGCATCAAATAGCTGATAATATGAGTAGGTATACCTGTAAACACATGTAACACACACGGCATCGGTTTAAAGATTTCAAACAAAGTTGATGAAAGGACTTTTTTAAAGAAATAATGCTGATAAAAAGGATAAAAAAACTCCATTTCCAGACTGAAATAAATGCAACCGTCTTTGCCTTGACATCTCTTTTCTTATTTTGATAAAAGAAAAGTAATAATTCATTTTATGAACGCTCTCCAAACAGAAAAGATATTGAATCAAATAGCTGATAACATGACTAAATTATAAAATATTGAATAGACACGGCAATTCTTTAAAGACTTCGATCAAAGTTAGTTTTCGGACTTTAAGTTAATATTAACGATGACAAAAATGATCAAACAGTTTCATTTTCCGGACTTAAATAAAGATGGCTGTTTTTACAGTGATGTCTAATTTGTTTGTTAATGTAAGATAAGTACTTATTCATTCAAAAAAACTTTTTACAGAGCAAAGAAGTATGATATCTTACTAACTTACCTTTCAGTTTTTCCAAAATGGCGTATCTGAATCTGAGTCTTAAAGGATTGTGGGATAGGAAAAAAGGTGGACTGTGCCTCATGGGATATCAAATAGAGAAGTTTGATATGCGTCTTGAAATAAAATGCACGAAATGATTAACAAGTTTTTTGGTTACAACTAATGTACCATAAATAGCTTGGACAAAATATTTAAATGCTGCCTGAGTGCTGTGGAAAAATTATCGTGCTTTACTTTAGAGGACCTTACAAAGCGCTGTTGACGTCTCCTCGGCTTGAACATATCGCATAAGCAGCAAACTAGGGATTACTCATCATTTACTTGCTAATACATTCTCATTGGCCAGTAACTACCAAAATTTCACGTAGGTTAGACATTTTCAAGAACTTTTTAAAGAGTTTGTCGTAAGAGGTGTTAGTTACGTATCCAAGTAAAGGCTAACTTAAACTTGTGACATGCGCAGTAGTAGTTTTTGGAACTTCAAAGTAAAGTACAGAATTTTCACTTACATATCAGATCAAAGAAACGTTACCTTATATAACTCTAAGTGTTATTTTTGTCGGTAATGGTGTTTCAGAAGAGGTTAACTCACCTCTTGGTGTGGGTAACCTGTGACTCTTTGCTGAGGAAAAGAATGGTGCTGCACAGCCACACCCACCAACCAATCAAGTGCAAACATGCATTTTTCAAATACCCTCAGGTGAAGCTTTGAAATGATACATGTCTGCAAAAATCCCCGAGGGGGGGGGGGGGAGGGTTTCACTTTCTGGCCCACGGACTATTAGGTTTCACTCTTTGAAAGTTACCTTAGTGATCGTACGAAATATGTAAACATCGATGGTTGTCATTGAACTCTCAGAGATGCAAGCCTTAGAGAGCCTCAAGGGAGTATCCTGGGACCAGTCTTGTTTCTTACATTTATAAACGATCCATCAAAGATACTCGAACATTCAGCAGCAGACATATATGGGGATGATTCTACTATCAATGCTAATGCGGGTTATATATTAGCACCTGGAGCGTTAAATCAAGTTCTTCAAGCTGATGTTGGTAAAGTTGCACAATGGACCACAGACGATAAAATGGTTCTTAACGAGTCCAAAACTAAAACTATGTTAGTAGCTGGCAAACGTCTACATAAGAAGATGAGCAGCACCTCACTCACTGTCCATGTCAACTCAGTCGAAATCGAACAAGTCCAGTCTCATAAACTGTTAGGTGTAATTATTGACACTCAGCTTAATTTTAATGAGCATATTGATAATCTATGTAAGAAGCTAACACAACGTATTGCTGTTTCGAAAAAAATAAGACGTCGTTTACCTTTAGATCAACGAATTCTTTATAACAATTCCATGATAAAACAAACCATGATGTATGGTTCCGGTGTGTGGGTTTCTACATCTGTTGATAATTTAAATAAGGTTTTCAGGCTACAGAAGCGTGCCGCACGCGTTATTCTTAATGCTGATACTAAAGCAAATAGTGTAGATCTGTTTAGAGAACTTAATTGGCTACCTTTATTTCATGAAGCTATGATTAATCAGTGCGCATTAGTTTATAAACGTTTGAACAGGGTGTGTCCCGATTATATGCTAGAATTACTCAAAAGAAACATTGACGTACGTTTTACTGAAAGACAAAGTAGATATGGGTCTTTGAATCTAATTTGTCCAAAGTATAAAAGAGAGTCAGAAGGTGCTAGGACTTTTCAAGTATCAGCCACTAGGTTTTGGAATTCACCTCCCAATGAAATTAATTAAGTGTACCTCTAGTTTAGAAATTTCAAAGAGGTCTTTATATAAGTATTTTTTGAAGTCCTATAAAGATGTTCATCACTTTACTATAGCTTAGGTTATTCTACTTTATTCTCATTTTCTAATTGATTTCTAGGTAATTCATATTTTAATTGTTAAATCACCTAGTTTTAATTACTTCATTATTTATAATTTGTTTTGAGGGCCACAAGTTGATCAGTATTTTATACAGTCAAGTGCCACCCCCGAACAATAAAGTTGATTATATTAAATGGCCTGACAATCAAGTTAACAATCAATGTGTTTCCATAGCAGCAGAAAGAACAGCATGACTAAAACTGTCAGATAAATTTTGGGGCTGAACTGGGTTGTTGTAAAAAGTGTTGAAAACACAGTAACTACTCCAACTGCCTACTGGCGGCTTTCATAACTGCAGGCAATGAAACATTACAGCTACGAGCCTTTCTTGTAGACGCTACTCGGGTACTGTGCGGTTTAAATACGGTGGTATCTACACCAGCCTTTTGCATCCCAGTCCTTATCCATCTCAAAATAGTGTCTCTGCACACCCCATGATGTAGCTTAGCATAACTAATAAATAGTTGCTGCTCCTCTCCCCGTAATGAGGAGGTACGATCAATCTATTCATCAAGAACTGTTGCAACACACAACTTACTATCAGCAACGAATCTAGGTATAAGTAAAACAAGCTGTTCTCTGCCAGGGGCAGATTGTTAAACTATCTGATCAATACAAAAAATGTATGACGTATCTGGGTGCCTTCGAACTTGCCCCAAATTCTTGAAATGAAGTGTTTGAGAAAGCTGGCCTGTAACTAAGGCACATAACATAACAAGTTTATGGGTAAGGTTTCGAAGACTGATCTCCTTAGGCGGATGAAGTGTCTTAAGGTATAAAGTAAGAATTATTGAAGTGTACAAGGTGGAAGTATAACGAGGGAAAGCTGGCCTTGTTTGGAAAACTCCTTTTAAGAACCTTTGAACGAGTGGGTGATTCTCAACAGTAACATTCTCATCAAGGACTATGAGGGAGGATAGGGCACTGCTTGCAGTATTTGGACAACTGTACCATAAACCCCTATCATAGAGTTCTTGGAGAAACTCCAACAAATCTTTTACAGGTGGGTGAAGGGGATTCACAGCCCTCCTAATAATCGTCAAATGACTGCCACTTCTCAAGGTAGACCAAGTATTGTTTTTGGGTTGCTTTCCTCCACGAGTTGAGGATTGTGTCGTGGGTTGCTTGTGAAATTCCTCTACTCTGGAGGGATTTCTGGATGAGAAGCAGGCCATCAGACGAAGCTGTCCCCCCAGGAGGTGGCCCTGTTCTGGGTTGAATGGCTGATGGACATTTGCTCGCGTTTCTTGGCAGGAGGAGGGACTTCCGAATCAAGAGTCTTATTAGCTTAGGGTACCATGAATGTGTTGGCCAATTGGGGCAATCAAGATGACTTGGGCTTGATCCATTTCCAGTTTCTGCAAAAACTGTGGTAGGATGCTAAAGGAGGGAAAGGCGCGTAAAAAATGATTGGTCCAATCCAGAGTGAAGGCATCAATTGCCATGGCTTGTGGGTCTGGAAGCCATGAGACAAAAGGTGTCAGTTGATGGTTTAACCGTGAGGCAAACATATCGATGGTAGGTGTTACAATCCTGTTGAAAACATCCACATTAAGCTTCCATTCAGTTGAATCATCAAAAACCCTAGATGCTTGGTCAGCGGTAACATTGATTTCCATTGGAATGTGGCTTATAGAAACCCATATGTTTCTTGTGAGGCACCACTCCCATATTTGTCTGGTGATGTCATTACATGGGAGGGAGTGAGAACCTCCCGTGTTGCGTACATATGCCACAGCGGTGGTATTATAAGTCATAACTCTAATGTGATCATGGGTCACTTCCTTACAAAGGGACTGCAAGACCAAGAAAATTGCCTTTAGCTCCAAGTAATTAATATTGTGGCTTTCTTCTGAACTGGACCAACGTCCCCCAGTTGTGGTGTCGTTCAGGCTTACACCCCACCCCTGGCTAGAGGCATCAGTGTACAAGGTATGACTTACCTTTTCATGATCAATCCTCCTCTTAGAGGTCAGGGCATTACTGATCCATCAAGAATTATCTGCAGATGCCAATTTGGATAAAAGCATAGTTTGTTCAAATTCACAGTTGTTAGTTTTAAGAGCCGCAGCTTTTTTCTATGTCTAGCTGACGATACACCCCGGAAGCAGGAAACCATCATGCCAATTAATTGTGCTACCTCCCTAATAGTGGGTGATTTGCTGTCAAGGATTCTTTGGGCTGCAAGTTTTAGCTTTTGATGTTTGTCTGCTAAAATGGATACTATCATGTCCAGAGAATTCAAAAATAAATCCTAGGTGATCCAAGACCTAGGTTGGTATTGTCACTGATTTAACTTCATGAGGCAAGAACTCAAATCGTGATACAGGGTTAGGGTATCATCAATGTTGGCTTGGCAATCTTCAGGGGAGTATCCTAACAAAAAGGAGTCATAAAGGTAGCTACTTGAAATATGTCCCAACTCCCTGAGGAACGAAAACACAGGTTTCATAAGTTGGGTGAAAAGACGGGAGGCGGAAGAGAGAGCCCCTGAGCCAAGCAGGTAAATTGGCACATGTTTCCCTGCCATATGAATTTAAGACATTTTTGGTGCTCTTTGGCAATAGGCCCTGAATAGTAGGCATCCCGAAGGTCAATGAACGCCATGTAACAACGAGGTCTCTTGAGTTGGGAACAAGTATGGATGGAATCCATTTTAAAATGATGAAAACGAACAAAGGTCTTAAGATCCTTTAAGTTAAGGATCATACGGAAAGACACATCTTTTTTAGGTCTCAGAAATATACTCGAGATGAACTCTCCTTCTTCAAGGGAGCTTTTAACTACGATCCCTTTTTCTAGGAATTTGGATATTCTTGCACTGACATTTGCACTTTCCTGAGCTGAAAAATTCATTGTTATTGGGATGGTAAACTGTACTGGGGAAAGGAGCAAGTCTATTTTGTATCCCCTTACAGCATTCAAGATGCTGGGGTCATGTGTTAATTGTTTCCATTTTCCAAGAAAATGTTGAATTCTCCCAGCTACAACGGGAGGACAAGTCTTTTCACCCTTAACAGATAAAAGAGGCATTTGACTTACAGCTTCAGGGGTCACTTCTGTGTCACAGATTTCTTCCCCTTGGAGGTGTTGTTCACACTCCGGTTGTCTTTGTGATTTAACTGGTAGTTGTTTCTTCTTCGGGGGTATCCCTGGTGGTGATTCCCCTGGCGATGAAATAAAAAAAGCTTCTGGCTGAATAAGAGGACCTAGAATACTCCTGTTTGCGTTTCCTCTTGTGGCCAGTGAGCTGTTTAGCGGCTTTGTTGCTTTCTTTTACTGTCTTCAGTCGGTCCGTAAGGTCATCGCCAAGCAATTCTAGCCCACAGGCTGTTTGCTGCCACATATGGCTTTGTAAGTGTCATCAAGACCTACCTTAAATAGATCTCGCCTGCACATGTTTAGCTCATGTTTGGCAGAGGCTTCTCAGAAGTACCGAGTTGGATAAGCCTTTCCAAAGTTCACCCGGAGAGGGCGTTGCACCTTCCTTCCATAAGCCTGGCAATGGGAATGATGCTACTGACAAGTGATTGCTGCACTTTTTGTGACCGGGCATCCATGCTGCGGGTTGTTTTTTGAGCGGTATCCCAGATCTCAGAGTTGGCCTTTGTCACACGGAGAAGTTTGCAATTTTCTGGCCTCTTGATATTTTCCTTCCGTTTAAGTAAGGCTGGCTCATTTAGAACCGACGTCAGAAGACTGTTAACAAGTGACGATACTTTCTCATGTAGAGTAGGCTCGGTTTGTTCGTTCTCGGTCACTTTTTCAACAAGCCCAAGAGGACGCTTTCAAGTCGTCGCTCTTTCCCTCTTTGGCGAGTGGTTCCGTTGGCTTGTCGTCGGCGGCGTTTTCCTCGCCCTCACCCTCGGAGGAGTTCAACAACTCATCCTCTTCTCCCTGTGCTGCATCATAAGCAGCTTTTAATTTCTGCACTACAGGCGCGACATTAGAAAGTAGACTCTTTAGCTAGTCTACCTTGTGATTTAGTTCGACAAGCCCCAACTCGCCGGTCGTTTTGGTTTGTTGTGTACGTGTAGCAGTGGGAGGTCTGGCTGCGCCAGTAACCGTTGCTTTTGTGGTGGTGCCAGATTGAACTTCCCCAGGACGAGGTGAAATTTCCCGCTCAGATGAAGTTAGTGTCTTACTCGGTTTAGCCGAGGCAGAGTTTGAGTGTCGGGCTTCTTTCAATAGCCCATCCATGCTATTTTCCTCCGTCATCATCCAAAGGTAAAGCTCACCTTTGAAAAGAACTGATTTGCCTCGCCAATCTCTACCGGATGGCAAAGACTGACAGGGGAAAAACTCGTTGGAAACCAACCATGCTACGAGATGGCGAACGTTTGGGTAGAATGACCAACCGTACGCATGGGCAGTATCTCATGGGATCTCTGCGGTAGATGACTGATAGAATGTGAGTCTTTCTACAGGAGCGCGTAGTTCGTTCCTTCGTCATAACTTTTGAATAAGCTTAACAGCCTTGCGACTGTTCCGTTATTGCCTTTTTGTGGTCAGGCAAGACCATGGTTTCGGTTCTCTACGCGAACCTCATCAGTTGCCGGGTTGGCTTCATACTTAGTTGCTTCTACAAAAGCAACTCTAGTTATTTGTTCTGTAAATTGTGATCATGTCGAGTGTTGATAGTGGCTGGGGCGTTTTTGACAGAGGTTGACAGATTGCCATGGAAGAGCCAATCAGTTATGAGAGCAACGCATAAGGTCAAAAGCTTGAGATTTGTCTGTAGTTCAATTTTTTCTCTCTCTCTCCGCCGCGTCTCGCCTTTCTCGCGTGGGGTAATCTTACACGCACGGCGTCTCGCTCGCTCTACTATACCTGAGGGAAAATGGGGACTACTCGTTGTCTAGGTAATTAATAGTACACAATTAAACAGGGTCAGTTTTACCAAGTCTCTTGGTGTATTAATTGATTAAAATTTCACATTGAGTAATCATATCAGCGCAATATCGAAAAAAACTATTCTAGCATTGGATCTAGTAAACGAATTAGCCACTGTGTTCCTTCTGCAACCCTGCATAACATCTATCACGGGTTAGTTCATTACCGCCCTTCGACTACTGTACTGTTGTTTGGGCCGGTAACTGTGCCAAAACGTTATCCAATAAATTACTCAATCCAGTTATGATGCTGACACCAACCAACTAATTTTTAAAAAAGTTAGGCTGGGATGTAGAAAATCGACGTCAAAACCTAAAGGCCGAGGTTGGTATAAGGCCTCACACCCAGTTATTTGTCCTCTAAATTCATTCAGTGGAGTGATATGGTTGCTTCTTACAATTTACGTAGTTCTGGAAATAAGCTTGCTATTCCTTTGCCGCGTACTAACTATTACAAATATAGCTTTAGCTACAGTGTTTCAGTCCCTGGAAACTGTCTGCCCTCAGCTCAGGCAAGCAATATCTCTAACTAATTTTCCACGACTGTTTATTAATTGCGACACGGCAATCATGAAAAACAGGCTTTAATTTAGTTTTCTTTTCTTAGTTACATTTTTATATTGTTGATGCTGAGTCTGTATACATAGCCTTTAGTGACATATTGTATGTTTTCCTTATCTTATATTGATGAAAATATATTTTTATTATTATTATTAAGCCTGATTTTTATTAAACGTGTATAGATAAAGATGATGATGATGAAATACCTTCTACATTGATATTAACACTTGGACGCAAAAGGGGGGAGGTGGTTGCCACCCCCCTCTGAGGTTTTTCTGAGTTTTTCCTTAAGGATAAAACATCAGCACCTGACGTTTTCGTGAGCTGTTTGTTTATCTCTTGGACGCATTTTGATACAAGTTCGGTGATGGTCAATTTCTATGGTAACGATATATGACGTCATAAGTAGCAGGTGGTCAAAAAATACATATGATGAGAATACACGTTTTTTCAACTTCTTTTAACAATGAAAATAAATCTTGTTACTAAAATCATGGAAATTGCTTATTTATGTGCTATTTTTCATTTCAAGCACAAAATATTACCATTTCTCGCAGGTTTAACCTGATTTCTAATTCTCGTAAAATCCAAGATGGCGACCATTTTTGGTGACGGCACAGGCCTCCAGCTGCGCCACCACCCATAAATATACCTCATCTTGTTAAGAAGATCAAAAGCTTTCCACTGAAGGCAAAATCGTTTCGAAATACTGCATCATATCAAAAACTCTGGGGAGGGGTTCCATCCACCCCCCCCCCCCCCCTTGTACCACCGTGGGAGTATGAGGATTAATCCGATCGATGTGATCTTTTTTGCAATAATTACAACTTAAGCGGCTAGGGGCGATTTGCGAAGAGTGCTTTGATCTGATTATTACAGATTTCCTATAAATATGACATTTTACAGCTTATTTACTGGAAAGTGCATTATTGTTGTAGTTCCGGGGTGTCGCATTTGCACACTTTATAAGCCCCACCGTGGGGCATTTGCGGCTTTTACAAAAAAAAACATGAGGATAGGTACGCTTGGAAGTGACTGAGCCATTAAAGCCGTGGTAATTTGCAGTATGTTTCGATCTTCGAGCCTTGTCAGTCGTCGGCCAAATAACAATACCGTTTGCTCATTTTAGGCATGCATATAATAGTTAGGCAATGCTTTTGAGTGGTAAACAGTGAAATGTTCAACAAGTGACCTGTTTGTGCAAAGAAGATTCAAGTCATGAGCGGAATATTTCATGGTATACCACAAGAAAGCATTCAGTGATTAATTTACCCCATGCACTCATCATCATCATTACGAAGTAAAAGAAGTCAGTCTTTACAAAACAGGAAAACTGAAACAAAGACAGTTTTAATGCTAAGTTTAGACAATACCTGTAACAATTTTGAAATATCAACAAAGTTTTCTGTAAATGCGACTTTTAGGTATTTATTTCCACCTTAAAGACATGTCTTTGCTTGAAACATTCACGGCTTTCAAGTATTTTTTCCTGTTAATGACATGAAACAAAAGGTTCTCACCGTTTGTTCGTGTTGTTCTTGATAAATTCCTCATCTTCTGTCTTCGTTGTTGTCTGCTCTATTTCGTTTTATACTAGATCGACTACATTCTCTGAGAAATCAAAATAATTATTTAAAGTCGTGTTTTAGTTCATTTTTACAAAGTCGCGAAACTCTGCTCGGTTTGTTGGTGGAAAATTCTAGAGACCTTAAGAAATGCCGGGATCTCTCATGATTACACCCGTTTCTTACCGCAGAATATGTAACTGGTTTTTTGCTTTCTCGTATTCTTTATGACATGGGATACGATTGTTATTCACATTGATTTCATTCCATAATTGTTTACTAGGTACAATGTGCTTGGATATGTCTAAGGAGAAAATTTACAGTTTCAAAAGAGAAGGGGTTCTTGGCCAAAATTGGCACAGGGTCCCACTGGCCTTTTTTACGTTCAAAAAAAAAAAAAAAGCTTAAAACTTGCTTTTAAATACTGTGTGGATAACCGCTCTCTTGTCGCCTTAAGATCTAGAGGAGTACACCCTCCAGTCCCTTATTTCAAGGTCTTAATGAGTGCCCCTCTTACCTCAAGCTCTGCATGGGCGCCCCCTTATCTGAAAAACTCCGTTCCTTTACCTCAACGTTTTGGAAAGCCTCCCCTCCCTTCTTACCTCAAGGTCTGGATCAGAAACCTTATGTTAAGGTCTGGATGAGATACCCTCCCGCCCCCTTACTTCAAAGCCTGGAATAGCTTCCTTCCCACCTTTAACTTAACCCTATTCAGACTGGGGGGGGGGAGGGGCTTTTGGACCCCCCCCCCCCCTCCAGAAAAATCGTGATAACTCCTACACCGAAAGAGCTATGACGTTCAAATTTTCTGACTTTTCCTAAAATTTATCTAGGAACATTTTGGTGTAATTACCATGTCCATGTGATTAATCATGTTGCCATGGCAACCAGTTTCTGACACATAGGTTTTGGAAAATTTAAAAAATGGTGATTTTTTTGTTTTAACATCGCGTTTTTACACTTATAGTGCTTTTTCTTGTTAAAATGGTCTTTGCTTGGGACTAGTTTTTGAATTACATCAAACTGTTTCAACATCGAATATTTGGGGGGGAGAGGTGGAGTAAAATTTGTCACTTTTTTGCTTTGACAAATATGCTGCTCTATTTTCCAAATAACACTTCCAAAGTCATTTGTTTGGGTAATAAACATTAATTTGATACTTCTTTTATACATTCTGAGCTTTTTCCCCTTTGAAAGTTGCTTTAAATTATAATTTTAACAAAAAAACGGAAATCCAAGATGGCGGATCCAAGATGGCGGACAACCATTTCAAATTTTAAATTTTATTGCCTCCTATTGCTTTTTCTCGCTGTACAAGTGTTTCCTTGTTACTAGTTCATAAGAAAGGATATTAAAGAGATGACTTTGCCAATATTATTGATATTTTACGTATCTAAGTGGAAAAATAATAAGAAACATTGAAAAATCGGAATATGACGTCACTGTGACGTCATCATTGGGCGTGGCAAGTCAAAACTGGGTGTGGGGCTTCTTTGTACGGAGATGATCATTGTGTGTAAATTTCATGACCCTGGCATTATTGGTTCCAGAGATACAGAGGAGGGGT
>OZ037781.1:9685903-9700903 GCA_964035525.1 Porites cylindrica | reverse complement strand
GTAGTAAAGTTAATTGCCTTTATTATATGCAAATAAACTAAGGCTTCCCTTTTAGCCCTGTCTAAGTCCATATCATACCCTCCACAGGATTTTGATGCTAAATCAGAGGCGGATCCAGGGGGAGGGCTGAAGGGGTTGCAACCCCCCCCCCCCTCCCCACCCTCTTTGGGAAGTTTTCAAACTTGTCTGGCTACCCATGTCTATCCCTATCCCTTTTTCATGCCAAAAATACAGTGAAACCTCCATTAAGCGGACCCCCAATTAAGCGGACACCTTCTATTAAGCGGACACTAAGCTGGGTCCCGAAATTGACGTCTTTTATTATATGGCAAAACCCGTCATAGGCAAATCCGTGTGCTTTGATTGGTTGTTTCTCGGTCGGGATTTCGCAGTACGGACCGTTTCCACGTTGTTTTGGAGCAAAGCCGGCAAAATCAAAATTTGCAACCAAAAACAGCAAAAAAAATGTGAATATTGTCATTCTTCATAGCGAAACTACCAGAAAAAGCTGAAAAGATTGAAATTTTACTGAGATTTCAAAGGATGGATGAAGAAGACGAACATTCTCCAAACTAACTGGAAACTTTTGATACAGAAACTGAAACAGACATCGGCGAAAGCCAGGAGACCAAAGACGATTTTATCAACCAACAGAAAAGTGTAAACACAAGCAAGAAGACGGATACTGATAAGAACAGTCTCTTCTCCGCTACATTGAAGCTAATGGTTTGAAAAATGGGAAAATTGAAAGCTTACCTGCGTCGAGGCTTCACAAATGTTGTCGAAATTTGCTTGAACGCACGCAGGAAAAAAGGAGAAGAATAAGAACCGGCGACAGTTTCCAGTTTTCAGCCCAGTATAAGCTTACAGCAATACTTAGAAGAAATATCCATTTAACATATCCAAGGACAATGAGTTCGAAAAATCCAGAAAAGTCTGAGCAGCGAAGCGAAAGTCACTTGTTCTGACACGGGCACGGCAAAGGAAACAAGCGGCAAGCTGCTCAGGCCATCGACGAAGACGAAGCGGATGCCCTTTTTTAAATTTTGAATTTCGCGACCCCAAACCAGTTGCGCTTCAAAGAACTGTGTGGTGGTTTTTAAAACAGCGTTGTAGTCGTGCAAAACAACGGCAAGGGAAAGACAAAAAAGCGTGCTGCACGTGCAACTCGTTTTTTTGCTAATTAGATCTATTCGTCTTTAAGCCATTTTCATTGTCGTCGCCGTTTAGCATTACACCATTTAATTTTTTTGCTACCTTTACACGTATTATTAACCAGAGCTTCGCTTTTAGCCCTGGCTAAATCTATATATTATACAAAACTTCGATCTCCGAGCAAGAGAATATCAGTCAAGTGATCCGTTACTGTCTTCCACCGCTCCAGATTTTACAGGTGCAAACTAAACATAGCATCCATCAGCAGGTTCACATTCCAAATATTTCATGATGGTAATGTAAAAATTGTCCAGAATGGAAGGAAGCGTCGAACTGTTATCGACAGCGATGAGGACGATTAACTTTGAAGCTATGTTTGTCAGCTATGTCCAGTTTTGAATTAGTTTTCACAGCTTCAAACTTAGACTTTCACTTGATACTGACTTGATCCATATTTCAACCAAGAACGTATTGTTTGATCGACAAAAAACCCTTTCTCGAATTTTAGAATCAACAATTGCTTTTGTCAGATTCCTTTACAAAGCGTTTTTAAAGTTTTGTTTAAGCTAATTTAAGACGATTTCACATTCAATGAATTTGTTTTTCGAACTCGTGGTAGCTTGCTTCTGTCTGAGGTGGTCGCGTCATAAAGAATACGTCACAGCGGAAACCCTTTGAGTGCAAGCCACCGGAAGTGCATTTTTCTATAAGAAGCCGAGTGCCATATAATAAACAAGTTACTAACCGAGCTTGCTCGAGTAGTACTGGGGAACATTGGCCCTCAGTCGTGGCAGTACTGACCTCGCTGCGCTGGGTCCTTCCTGCCACGACCTTGGGCCAATGTTCCCCAGTACGGTCCTCGCGCTCGGTTAGTAAGCAACTGATATTTAACAATTATTCTTTGAATCGAGAGATTGAAAAGAATTATTGTTTTAGTACATACACACAAAGTGATCTCAACAAAATCAGAGAGGAAACCATTAAAAAGTACGATTTGACTGACAGATGAAATCACGCGTAAGTTTAAAAATAGATCTTTGCAGAATTTTCAAACATGGCAATTCACAAGTTTATTATTTCGCAAACAACAGCGTAATGGCTTAAATGGAACCGCCAAAAGTTTGAACTGTTTCCTTACCTAAGAAGAAAAGTAGAGCTTTGTTGTTTTCTGTTGACTCGCCAAGTTTATAGCCAAAAGAGTTTGTTGTGTCGTTCTTCGCATGAAGTGCTGACAAAAATGGCGGCTCGGTTGCTCGAGGTAAGACGTCGTCTTCCTATACCATTCTTTTTCCTGTTTACTTGAAACGTATAGAATTTCTCCAAACATTTCCTTTTAAATTTGTTTGTCATAAATAAACTTCGACTTTTAAGCCAAAATTTTCTTGTTAGAAAACGCTGAGTTCACGAAACGGCTTCTTCTACGCGAATACACGGGAGTTGTAAACAATCCGTTGAGCAATAAACTCAGTTACAGTAAATTGAAAAACGCAGTATTGAATCCTTCCAAGTCTTTTCTTGCCTTAAAAAAATCAGCCCTAGGATTTTGTCGACTTTTAAAAGATCGTTCTCTAAAAAAATGCGAAAAACACCGAGCTCACACATTATCCGCTCGCTAGGAGGTGAATATTGCTGAATAGTCTGAGATAGCGAACCAATCAGATTGCTTAAATCTCCAAGATCACTGAGTGTGTATATACTAATTCCCTTTATAACGAAACCCTATTCAGCGGACACCTCTATCATAGGGACGCAGACACTAATATAAGGTGTATTTGGCTAATTTCTGCTGCTAACAACCCCTAATGCATAGATTTAGCCAGGGCTAAAAGCCAGGCTCCCATTAATAAATTTATAATTTAAATCAACAGTTCAACAATTCAGTTAACTTTAGAGCACATTTATGTGACTTTTGAGGGAAAGGCTACGTGATTTTAGAGAAAAATAATTTGCAAACAGCCCAAGAGTGAACCAAATCTTACATCGAGTTGATAGCCTCATCTGTACACCCAAAAACTGGTAATCATCTTCGATCACAGTTAAGAGCCATAATGGCTCTTGATCACCGTAGATTAATTAGTGCTGGAAAAAAAATCAAGCCGAATTTTTTGCGTTCGACAAGTTTACTTTGCAAAATCTTGCCAACAAATCTGGGTGCGTGTAAACCAACCTTTTATACCATTTATACATCACATCTGAGGTGAAACAGTACTATGAGGCACTGTTTTTATCATACAGACCTCGGACAGAAAGCAGTATTTCACAATTTTGCAATACAAATTGCACTCATTCAATATTAAGGACGATGAAAGTACGCGTGGGCTTTTAGCTAAACCGTTAAAAAAATTTCCAAAATAACCTATACGGCCATCCGGTTCTCACTTTTGTAGCGGTAGCTGTGGCAAGAGTTTGTATGAACATTAACAGAGTTACGTTCCAACATAATAAACACCTTATTATAATTTTTTTTTTATTTTAAAATGGTTTAACGCGCGGCATTTTGAGTACTCCTGCAAACGATGTTCACTGAACGACTAAAAACAATTAGCACAGCGATTAAAATTACAAGAAAGACTACTAACAATCAATAAAAGAAATATAATTCGGTGAAATATATACAAAGACAACAATTTTCATTCAGGAAGACAAGTATTAAAGTGTTTCTAAAAATCCTGAGTCTTCTAGCTTAAAGCTTGCGTTGATGTTTTAAGCCGGCTTCCCGGTGTTTGCTTTTTTCAAAGACGAACTCGAGGCAAGAAAATCGCTCAAAGCTTTCTTTTACAGCCAGATTTATAACTAAATATTCTTCGGAACGTTTTCTTTCTATTTGCGGTGAGAAACTGTCTAAAGGCTTTTTTAATTTCTGTAAGCTTATATCAAACCTGATACTCGGTCAGATCATTGTCTCAAATCTTACAAACGTGCATAAACAAAATACTCGCATAAACTACGCTCGACTTCATTAAATTAGATACAAAAAACAAACATCAAATACAATAATTACTCTGGCTTACCATTCGAGATGCAGCTCCCGAAAGCTATCAAGTAAGGCCAGTATCGCTTCAGATTTTGCAACCCTCTTACCCATCAAGAAAGGTGAAAACGAAAACGATGCCATCCGAAATCGCATTTCCGACTTTGACAAGCGACGTATTTCTCAACCAAAAACCCAATAAGCAAACTAGCCATGAATAACATAAGACTCCTGGTAGCAGCTGAATTTCATTTTGTACATCCAGTGGAAAAAGACAGTTAAAAACATCACAAGTTGACACAAAACTCTGTCAGCTTCAGCTGTCAAAGTAAACAAGATTCAGGATGCTCCATAAATTTTCCGCATAAACTCACCTGTCAAATTTTGACCAACCAGAGCATAAAAATTGAACGTAGAACGTGACCAACGCGTGACCATGGTGAGAAAAGTCAAAAGCAACTGTCTTCCCTGCCTGTAACAGCTGGCTAAATTTCGCGTCCGAGGTCAGTTTGAAATCAAAATTTTCATTGTGCGACACATAAACACAACATTTCATATGAATTTTAAAACAAAATTGAACTTGAGCCTGCGATCACTTGAAAACTAGTAACTTGTCAGCGGATAACTTTAAAAAATACTTGACCTCGATGAGTCGACACCTGAGCCCGCGATACGGTCAAGTGATATTGGTCAGCGGGTACCCTGTTTTGACAGCTGTCAATTGATCAAAACATTGATTCCAATATGTGTGCATTATCAGTTTGCCTGTGCTCTCAAGCTAGCTAGAAAGTATAAGATGAGTTGACACATGAGCCCGCGATATGGTCACGGGATACTGGTCAGTGGCTATCCTGTTTTGACAGCTGTCAATTGACCATATTGTGAATGTCCTATATAAAAGATGTGGACTTGCAAACACAAGCCTGAGACACCCCTCTCTTCCTTTTAATAGCCTCCCCTACCCCACCTGTACAATCTGTAGACGCGTACGTACGTACGCTCGGTCAGTCACGTGACAACCAAACGAAAAGAGGTTGACCATATTCCATGAGTATGGGGCTCTGTCCCACGCGCGCGGGAGCCCCGCTATTAAGCGGACACTGGACTGAATTGACAATAGTAGTGCTGGATTACGTCCTGAAGTCAGTTAATGTTTTTGAATTTACAAACAAATTAAAGTTGGTACTGAAAGGTAATGAACTTGAACTCCGGATAGCTTCTTTAACAACATGCAACTTTATCACAGTACAGAGTAACCGTTGAATGTTGATCGTTAACAAACATTGCGTAATTTTTACAAACCTCTATTAAGCGGACACTTGGGAAGGTCCCGAAGGTGTCCCCCTGAATAGAGGTTTCACTCTAATATTATGAGTTATGTAAGTTCTAAGACAATCGATCATTACAAGAAGACTGTAGCTATTCCTCTTCTTGACTCCTTAAGCATCCAAATGCAAGATCAATTTTTGACTAATATCGCTACGCCCGCCATCTGCTTTGTCTAATGCCATCGATTATAGCAAGGCTCCCACGTGTGTGAGGCGCGCGTGGGACAGAGCCCCATACTCATGGAATATGTCAACCTCTTTTCGTTTGGTTGTCACGTGACTGACCGAGCGTACGTACGTACGTAAATACGTACGCGTCTACAGATTGTTCGGGTGGGGTAGGGGAGACTATCAACAGGAAGGGAAGGGTGCCTCAGGAGTGTCTTGGCAAGTCCACATCTTTTATATAGGAGACTCACAATATGGTCAATTGACAGCTGTCAAAACAGGATAGCCACTGAACAGTATCCCATGACCATATCGCGAGCTCATGTGTCAACTCATCGAGGTAACGTGATTTATTTGGAAGCTGTCCGCTGACCAGTTAATTGTTTACTAGATCGCAAACAATGTTCAATCTCATACTTTTTAGCTAGGGCACAGGAAAACTGATAATGCACACATATTGGACATCAATGTTTTGATAAATTGACAGCTGTCAAAACAGGGTACCCGCTGACCAATATCACTTGACCGTATCGCGGGCTCAGGTGTCGACTCATCGAGGTCAAGTATTTTTTAAAGTTATCCGCTGACAAGTTACTAGTTTTCAAGTGATCGCAGGCTCAAGTTTAATTTTGTTTTAAAATTCATATGAAATGTTGTGTTTATGTGTCGCACAATGAAAATTTTGATTTCAAACTGACCTCGGACGCGAAATTTAGCCAGCTGTTACAGGCAGGGAAGACAGTTGCTTTTGACTTTTATCACAATGGTTTCGCGGTCGGTCACGCGTTGGTCACGGTCAACGTTCAATTTTTATGTTCTGATTGGTCAAAGTTTGACAGGTGAGCTAATGCGGAAAATTTATGGAGCATCCTGAATCTTGTTTACTTTGACAGCTGAAGCTGACAGAGTTTTGTGTCAACTTGTGATGTTTTTAACTGTCTTTTTCCACTGGATGTACAAAATGAAATTCAGCTGCTACCAGGAGTCTTATGTTATTCATGGCTAGTTTGCTTATTGGGTGTTTGGTTGAGAAATACGTCGCTTGTCAAAGTCGGAAATGCGATTTGGGATGGCATCGTTTTTGTTTTCACCTTGCTTGATGGGTGAGAGGGTTGCAAAATCTGAAGCGATACTGGCCTTACTTGATAGCTTTCGGGAGCTGCATCTCGAATGGTAAGCGAGAGTAATTATTGTATTTGATGTTTGTTTTTTGTATCTAATTTAATGAAGTCGAGCGTAGTTTATGCGAGTATTTTGTTTATGTTTGAGACAATGATCTGACCGAGTATCGGGTTTGATATAAGCTTACAGAACTTTATAAAGCCTTTAGGCAGTTTCTCACCGCAAATAGAAAGAAAACGTTCCAAAGAATATTTAGTTATAATGCTGGCTGTAAAAGAAAGCTTTGAGCGATTTTCTTGCCTCGAGTTTGTCTTTGAAAAAAGCAAACACCGGGAAGCCGGCTTAAAACATAAACTTAAGCCCGTTTAAGCTTGAAGACATAGGATTTTTAGAGACACTTTAATACTTGTCTTCCTGAATGAAAATTGTTGTCTCTGTATATGTTTCACCAAATTATATTTCTTTTATTCATTGTTAGTAGTCTCTCTTGTAATTTTAATCGCTGTGCTAATTGTTTTCAGTCGTTCAGTGAACATCGCTTGCAGGAGTACTCAAAATGCCTCGCGTTAAACCATTAAATAAAAAATAAACATATAGTAATAAATTCTTTATTATGCTGGAGCGTAACTCTGTTAATGTTCATTCAAACACTCGCCACAGCTCGCACTACAAAAGTGAGAACCGGATGGCCGTATAGGTTATTTTGGAAATTTTTTAACGGTTTAGCTACAAGCCCACGCGTACTTCCATCGTCCTTAATATTGAATGAGTGCAATTTGTATTGCAAAATTGTGAAATGCTGCTTTCTGTCCGAGGTCTGTATGATAAAAACAGTGCCTCATAGTACTGTTTCACCTCAGATGTGATGTATAAATGGTATAAAAGGTTGGTTTACACGCACCCAGATTTGTTGGCAAGATTCTGCAAAGTAAACTTGTCGAACGCTAAAAATTTGGCCGGATGTTTTTTCCCCAATTAATCTAAAGTGATCAAGAGCCATTAAGGCTCCTAAATGTGATCGAAGATGATTACCAGTTTTTGGGTGTACATATGAGGCTATCAACTCCATGTAAGATTTGGTTCACTCTTGGGCTGTTTGCAAATTATTTTTCTCTAAAATCACGTAGCCTTTCCACCAAAAGTCACATAAATATGCTCTAAAGTTAATAACTGAATTGTGGAATACAAGTTTATTGTTTGATTTAAATTATGAATTTATTAATGGGAGCCTCGCTTTTAGCCCTGGCTAAATCTATGTATTAGTATATAAGGCACTGCAGCTGGATGATAAAGTAGAAGGCATGCTGCTCCCGGAGAACTGACAATTCATCTCCCAAATTCCTTGGAAATGAGCTAAGTAAATGGAAAACACTCTAGCAGTCAACAGATAGGAAGCTCCCAAACGACCTTTTAATAGAACTTGGTGCTTGCGATGAAGATTCTTTCCCAAACATCCATCGAATTCTGGTCACCGCCTGCACCATATACCAATCACAAGCCCAGAAGATGAGTAATCGTTTTCACTGATGAAATGAATCAAGATCTGCTCTGGGTCACTGACAATGTCTGGAGAGCGATTCTCTGATCTAGCAGTGATTACTATGTACTACTTCGGGTGATTCGCGGTACAGGTAGACGAGATATGCCAGGAAGCCTTTGTAAAGGCTCATCCAAGAAAGCTTTCAAGCTGATCTGTTTGATTGAATAGGCGGGCAAAGAAAGAGAGAAACAACTATCGTTGTTCCCTGTACTCTTAGTCCTTAGTATAGCGTCTCACATTTGACAAATTTATACCTCTGAAAAAAAAAAATGAAGAAAATCTACATACTCAAACATTACCCTTCCCCTTCCCCTCCCTCACTTCTTCGGCCCTGGGACGTTTGCCTTGAACTCTCATACTTACAACCCCCTCTTTGAAAAAATCCTGGATCCGCACCTGTAAAGGTGAAAGCACGCTTACGACACGCTTACCGTGTCATAGATCACGGATATGCGCATATTTTATTCCTACAACAAAGGAGGACACACTTGGCTTTGTTTTGGTAAACTTTCGTAGCGTGCTATATGTCACGGTAAGCGTGCGTTTTAAAGCACACTTCGCGTGCAATTTGAGTATTGGACACGCTAAACACGCTAGATTACTTACAACAACAAAGGATTACAAAATTAAAATGGCTTGACGATGTGTGTTCAGCGAAATGAATCGCAACTGATAACTACAAAAGTCGATAACACTTAAATAAACCGTTTTGCTTCTATAAAGAAGTGCGAGATATATCAGTAAAAAGGCACATAGATTTGTTACATGGAATTTGATTGTAACTGACTATAAATCTTCACTTAGTAAACAAGAACGGGAACACTAATACCTTAACGTTTTGCTTCCTGTATACATTCAGCCACTGGAATTTTTTGATCTCGATATCTAGCCCGGAATTACAGGAAGCGAATTAGCCCTTGACGAAGCCAATTTCCCTACTTGGCTCATCGCTTTAGAAACGCAAACAAAAATTTCTGGTCGCTGGTTAAAAGCAAAGAAAAAAGCACTTGTCTTGTTATTCGCTTTTGTTTGGCTTCTCGATCTGCTGCAGTAAGTATCTCGTCGGAAAATAAGAAATAGTCTCGAAGAAACCTATGTTTATCGTGCATTTTTTCTGCCTGTTTTGGTAAGAAAAACGCTGTTTATCTTTACAGGGGGACCCAACGACTGTCTTCTTTAAAATATCTGTTCGGAGAAGCAAACACTGCCTAGAATTTTCTTTTCCTTGAGGACGGCTAAAAATCTCTAGATGAATGTTCCATTCATGTGCAATTTTCGAAGCTTATGTAATAAATTCCCTACGATTTTCTCAAGTTTAATTTTTCATATTTTACTACCCAGGATACACTATTTTTCTTCGAAAAAGGAAAGCTAAAATTTTAGGATTCTAAAATGTGATAGAGAGAGGAATCAGAAAAATTCTCACTTTCGCAAAATGTTAAATTACACCTGAAAATTTTCGGAAATAATACTGAAGCCCTTGTAATTTCGCAAAGACTTAAGAGCGGATGTCAGTAAATATCGACCAGAGGTCTACAAAAGTGAAAAAACGAAAATTCCTAAAAAAAATTCACAATGTAGCACTAGGTAAGCTATTAACATAAATGTAATTTTTACTTCGATCCGATAATTCTTTTCCACGTACGGGGGGGTTATTGGTTTCGCGGCTCTCGGACCGGGTTTTCCAGGCCCGAGACCATGTGTCACAAAAAAATCGTTTTAAAATTCAAATCCATTGTAATGCGGACAACAAATAACTTATTCAGAAGAGTACTTAATTGCACACATTCTAAGTGGTGATTTACTCAGTTTGAAATAAAGTGTAATATTTTGGAGATTTTTCATTATTTTCAATATTTTGAACGTTTTCGTTCAATGAAAAAATGGCAAATTTCAAAGCCCAAAATCGTCGACTGGTACCTCGATTTCAGTAACGAGTCTTATACCAGGTTAAAGAGCGTTATCTCTTCTTTCAAAATCTGTTTTCAAAACTACGGGCAACTTAAAAGAAAATGTTTGAGGCCAAAAAATACTAGTAGTACTTTTCTGAGCGACTCAGCGACTCAGCGACTCAGCGGGTCGATGCTAAAAACTCAGAAAAATGCAATAAGAAATCAGTTTGAGCAACAGTGATTTAACGTTATCAGCTATCAGAAACCAACACGTGTTTATCGAGCGATCTGATAAAATTTAAAGCCGTTTTCCAACAAGAAAAGCAGAGTTTAGCCATCTTCTGCTACCAAACGCACGAGTGACGTAAGGTTGTCAAAGGGCAAAGCACAATAATAAACTTCAAAAAGCACAACGTTTCTGCGTCCAGGAATTAGACTTTAGCGGACAGAACAATGCCTAGGAGTGTATATTTCATTCCTTAGCATGGGTTTCCTAGATACTGGAAATAAAAAACATCAAGGACAGCATCGGCAAGAGCATCTTCGGCTGCTCTCAAACGACGGAGATTGCGTTACTCTTCACAGATTGACCGCTTACCACCTGTTTTTGGGCTCGCATTTCGACGGAACGCTTGCCTCGAGAGGCGCGCGGCACGGATCTGAACTCTTCTTCACGAGACATTGAGCTGAATTTATCGGAAATATGCCACCACCACCAACAACATAAGCTTTTTTCGGGTATTTGTCGTTTTTTATGCGAAAAGGTCGGGTAAGCAGATTCTCGCAAAAACCATTTGGCTTAAAAAATGTGTTTAAAAGCCCACCCTGGATTTGAAGCAAAAAGTATTTCCTAGAAATAAGCTAAAAATACCCAATTCACGCGGTGAAAAAATGGATGATTATGGAAGGATTATCGAATTCTTGCCTAACCTGAGGGATTTCCCGTGATGTAGGATTAGGGCTAGGAAAAAAGCCCATAACCTGCTCCTGTCGTTGTGAATTTCCTCAAAATCAAAAATTTCAGTAAGAACCGAAAACAACAGCTTAAAGGAGGTGCACACACCTTAAACTAGCCAGGGAAAAGGGGCTTCTGATTGAGCTGTCATTGATGCACGGTGCAATTAGGTAGACCTGTTACTATCCCCCGCGCAACCACAGGGGGAGTACTTTGAAGCGGTCCTGTCGGGGACTTTCGGGGGTAGGGGGCGGGGCTAATCGAAAATAACTTCTCTTTGTTTTTGTGAAGTACATCATTTCTCGCACGGTTGACAAGGTGACGGCGGACTCCGTACCTTTGGAAAGGCCCCTTTGAAACATGTCCAGGCAACATGCAGGGCATCACGAAATTAACGTCAACACCTTGAATCAACTCCATGAACAGGGAGAGGCGATAAGTCCCATCTTAAAAGATGCTTGATGTCTAGAAGTGAATAGTCTGTCCACAGACATTTTTCATTTTGTATTTCGGGACCATTTGACAGAGTACGAGTGAACCGGAGCGCAGTAACGAGCCCTAACCCCACCCCATTGCCCTTGCGGTCAATAAATCATCGCGTTTTTTCATTTTTTTTTTATGCGCGTTCGAGAACCTCCAGAGGGAATATTGAGGGTCTTTGTACAGTTTCAGTTTATTTTACCGACAAAAAAGAACAAAACAAAGCAAAAGACAAGTATACAGAAACATGCAGAAGCAATGTGGTGAAGAAGCCCAAAAAGAAACCATAAGGCTTAGGTCATCCCCTTTTCGTTCGTTTAGCGTCGAATAGGTTTCCTGGTTTTGGGTGGGTCGGTCGGTGGGGTGAAAAAAAAAATCACAAGAAATCTGAGAACGGGAGGCCTGAAACACCAGCATCATTGCCGTGGAGACTGAAAACAACAAGACATGGTCACCAAATCGACACAAACTCAATATGGCGGAAAATTTGATGGTCAATTTCATGAAAAAAGGCCCAAAAAGAGTCAAAAGCAAAGAGGATACACCACCGAACGTTTTATGCCTCGAAATGATGTTATAATGCTAATTTTTTAGATTAAAAGAATTAATCTAAGTCCAAAAAAAATAAACCTTGTCGTTTCTTTTTCTTGCTTTTTTAAAAAATGCCAAAAAACTGGGTCTTTTGGACGACACTAAACGAAGAAAAAATTAATATAGGTATTAAGCTCCCTTAAAGTATAAAAGTATAGGTTTACAAGGACAGGATCGAACGTATACTGAGTAACTAAATGATAAAAATTTGATCAAAATTAAATGAAAGGCTAAGAGCCTAAGCGCTGTCTGATAACGAAACGGTAAACAAGAAGTGCTGCCTCTCATTTAAAAGAGACGTGAAATACTGGGTGGAACACATCCTGAACTCCCGCGAAAACCGCAAGAGAGGAACGCTCAGGGCTAAGGAGACTAAACAGGGGCGTAGCTACTTGTACGCACGGTTTGCACGTGCGTACCCGAAAACGTTGAGGAAAAAAAATAGAATGAAATAAACATAACTAAAAAAAATCGGTTTCCAGAGAAGCGACGACATTAATTGGAGAACCGAATCTTGGATGATTTGTAATGGTAACTGGACTGAGTGAAGTCCAATTCGGTCTGTTATCATACGAGTGATTAACAAAATCGGACGACCGCGTAGCGGGAGTCCGATTTGTTTAATCACGAGTATGATTACAGACCGAATTGGACAACACGAAGTTCTGTTACCAATTAATCATAACTTTAACAAAATTTGGGATATAATAGGCTATTTTTTAAATCAAAACACAAGAAATTCGAAATTTTGTTTTGCTAGCAGTGAAAAAAAAAAGCCATTTAAGCGCGCGCATGATGGCGCGTACTGTCCAATTACTTAGGCATGACGCGTACTGTCCTATTAAACTGTCCAATTAAGGCTGAAATCAGGGCAGTTGATAGCCAATCAGATTTGACAATTTTGTTATAGTTATGATTAATTTATATAGCAAACTTGATGATGTAAAGCGTGAACGCGTTGTTTTCTCCACGACCTGTCTTCGGAGTAGACGAAGTAGGGCACAATTACGTCAATGTGTGGTGCTTTTGTCGGTCAAAAATAATGTGACAAAAAGGGGTAAAAAGAGTCATTTGGAAACTAAAGTCGGAGGTACTACAAGATTGATTTTTAATAGGTGAATTAATGATAAACGGTTGACGTCAATGAACATAACAAGCCGACAGAATTAAAGAATTTTAGAGGTTGTGTCATTTCATAAACAGCAAAAATGCTTTTGCTTACAACCGTGAACCCCACCTTTAATAAAGGCACCTTAAAAAAATGTTGAGATTTGGGGTGGGGGGCGGTGGGGAGGGGGGAAGAAGATTTGGAAAAGTTGGGCGTACCTCCGGAAAAATCCTGACTACGCAACTGCTAAAGCCTGAAACTGAACAACAGGAGTCTTGACGAAACGTCCTCAGTTATCACCTGTCCGGGGTCGTACTTTCAAGGAAACGCTGATCAAGAATCACTCATGACAGAATGAAAACTCCTCGTAGCTTCCAGCGAAAAAAGGAGTGACAACAGTGGTAAGCGGTCGTTCTGTGAAATGTAACGCAATCTTTTTTTTTAACGATCTTTCGGCGCTTGGATTTGAAACGTTGTTGTTTGGTATGTTCTCCCGTGTGGATACTTGACATGTCCAATATATGGAAACACCATGCTAAGGTACGAACAACAGACATTCACAACATTGTTTTGTACGCTAAAATCTGATTTCATGGACGTAAAACGTTTTGAATTTTAAGACTTTTTAATATTAGTGCTTTGCCCTCCCTTTGACAACTTCACGTGACTGGTGCACTTGGCAGGAGTTGACAGCTTAAATCTGCCTTTCTTGATAGCAAACGGCATTTATATCAGATCGCTGTCTAAACACGTCTTGGTTTCTGAAAGCTGATAACATGAAACCACTATTGCTCAAACTGATTTCTTACTGTATTTTTCCAAGTTTTTAGCATCAGCCCGCCGCGTCTGGAAAGCTCAAATTTCAGAAAAGTACTACTAGTATTTTTTGGCCTCAAAAGTTTTCTTTTAGGTTGCCCTTAGTTTTGAAAACAGATTTTGAAAGAAGAGATAACGCTCTTTAACCTGGTATAAGACTCGTTACTGAAATCGAGGTACCAGTCGACGATTTTGGGCTTTGAAATTTGCCATTTTTTCATTGAACGAAAACGTTCAAAATATTGAAAATAATGAAAAATCTCCAAAATATTACACTTTATTTCAAACTGAGTAAATCACCACTTAGAATGTGTGCAATTAAGTACTCTTCTGAATAAGTTATTTGTTGTCCGCATTACAATGGATTTGAATTTTAAAACGATTTTTTTGTGACACATGGTCTCGGGTCTGGAAAACCCGGTCCGAGAGCCGCGAAACCAATAACCCCCCCGTACGTGGAAAAGAATTATCGGATCGAAGTAAAAATTACATTTATGTTAATAGCTTACCTAGTGCTACATTGTGAATTTTTTTGAGAATTTTCGATTTTTCACTTTTGTAGACCTCTGGTCGATATTTGCTGACATCCGCTCTTAAGTTCTCCTAGGATGACCGAACAGGTCAGATTTTGTAGCGACGCTTAGAATGCATTTCTGAAGATCTAAAAGTACTCCAGATAGCCTAAAAAGTGTTTTTAACGTATTTTCAGGGAAACTGTCGTTGGGTGCCCCTGTCTTTAGTAAAAAGTTGGAATGCGTGTAGAAATATCAGAAGGTTTTAAATTAGTTTTGTTCAACTTGCTTCACGCTTAATTGTCTCAAGCGTGTCCTCTGAAACAGAAGAAATTGTTAATGAGGCAAGATAGCTAGCGTGC
>OZ037781.1:9585903-9678403 GCA_964035525.1 Porites cylindrica | reverse complement strand
TGACCTCTTTTGAAGCATAAAGCTTTTTATTGCGGCTTAATAAAGGATTTTGTTTCTCAAGTCTGGAGTAACTGCAGAATCCTGCCTGGATCCTGAACAACTTTCAACAAATAGTTGTTTTGTTCGTGACTTGATTGTTACGCTTGGCCTGGCTCGTTTGCAGGTCAGTTTCGTGTTACACAACTTTTCATGATTGGGTAATCAAATGGTAACAAACAAGGTGACAAAAGTAGGCGGCATTCAAAACTCATAAGAAATGCGGCAGGAGGGATTTACCCTCTCGGCTTCGCCTCTCAATTCGCATGACGGCTCCGCCGCCAAAAAAGTTCCCCGGGCACAAGAATCCCACCAGCTACGCAGGCTAGGAGTTGTCGCGCTTTCATTAAAACATTCTTGGACAAGTTTTGTCTTTTGAAGTTTTCTGGGGGCTATTTTAAACAACAATCGCAATTTATTGCGTTCGGGGTACGAGAACGCAAGCCCTAATTTGTGTTGGGTGTTCTGTGCATTATTGGGTGCCCCCTGCAATTGATAAGGGAGGTTTTTTCGCGATTGCATTCGTCGTCGTCGTCGACACACATTTTTCTCGCTTTGAAGCGCTTGCTTACGTTTTCCCTCACTTTGACTCGCTAACTGACGTGGTGATTCGTGTGTCATGTCGGCGTTCGTCTTTCAAAAGTTTGCTGAGGTCTGTCATTCTGTCTTCGTAAATCGTTCATCATTTAAAAGTGTGCCGAATCTTCGTAAAGCGTACATATTTAAGAGTTTGCTGAAGATCTACTATCGATCTATGTTTAATGAATCTTCCAAGGCGTTCAACCTTCAAAGGTGTGCTGAAAGTTTACACCCTTAGTAAAATTTTACTTTGGATTAAGCTAGGGGGGCCAGCAACGGCCTTTGATCTTGCCGCTTTTCGGCTTTCCATGATCGCCCCAATTAAGAAATCTGTCAATCATTCGAGAACTGTAGTGAGCATGCGCGAAACGGGTTGGGAAGAAGAAGTTTGTCGACATTGTGAAATTCGCTTTAGGTCCTGTTGGTCGTTGATTTCTTTGCTGTGACCAATTTTTTTCCGCGGTAATGTGGAGCTCACGTTTCCCTTTCTTCTGGTCTTGCGTTTGTCATTACATGCGGTTTACCACGCTAAGAACGACACCAGTGAACATTGATCGTAAACATCCATTGTTCTTCGATGCCCGACCTTTTGACTCACTTCACCTCTCTAAATGCAGGAGCTGTGTTTTCTGTTTAGAAGACCCACGAGACTAAAAGAAGGGCCAGTCCTCCAATACGTATGTGGGAGAGTTTTTCTTTGCAAATGAAAGGCCCAAAATGTATTCTTCGTGATATTAAAGTGCGGTTGAGTCGAATAGAAGAGTTGTCAGAGTTGTTTACGGTTTTACTACACGACAAGAAATGATGATTGAGATTCTTAATTCTTCATCCTTGATTGTGAACTTACCCTGGCAGAGTTGCGTTGGATGAGCGAATGGCATCGTCAAATCTCCTATTTCATGTATATTTCTTTATGTACAAGAAGCTAAATAAATTTTGCCAAGAGATCATAATCTCTTGATTTTGCACATGTTAATATATGCTTATCGTTGTGTGATTTAATTTAAACTTTACCGTAGTTTCTAACAAATGAAGGTCAGGCAAATGAAAGGATAATGATTTTGTGTGTTTGGAATTCTCTTTTCATGACAGCAGTTACATGTATTCCTCTGATTTTAATTTTCCCTAAGACAATGCCTTCAGTTTGAGTCCTCATGCATTCAAGTGTGTTTTGTTGAAAACAAAGAGGGAAAAATTATAAATTCCTGAAAAACTACGCTAACTGGAACAAGATTATGATTTTAAAAAGTTAAGCTAAGTTCGGAAAATAAGTGGTTAAGTCTACATGCTTTGTCAAGGGCGACATCTGGCTAAATATGCTTCAAAGGGAATTTATAAATCAGGAAAATGGTGACATTTCTATTTTGCCTTTCCTTGGCCACTATGATCAGTTTTTGACGTACAGTTGCATGTAGTTTTTTACATCAATGGACATCAACCTGCCACCTAATTGAACAACTGAACTACAAGTTAGTTTGTGTCTGTATAAAAATGTAATGATTGAAATCAAACCCTCTCAACCTAAAAACTGCCTTGTACTAGTGGATATGAAAAGCACCAAAGGATGCCTTGGAAAAATGAAAGTAAAATGATTAGTAATGGTAACAGGACTGAGTGGAGTCCAATTCGGTCTGTAATCATACGAGTGATTAACAAAATCGGACGACCGCGTAGCGGGAGTCCGATTTGTACTCAGTCTCACTCGGCCAAATTTCTTAACTGGGGCGGACAGTCACTGGGGCGATCATGTAAACTCGGTTCCAGACCTCACTGCCAGCCCCCGCTGGCTCAGCGTCTGTTGTGCCTCAGAGTAAATCTACTGAGTTGTGTAGCTAGGCGGCCGTAGTGCCACAGAGTAAATCTACCGAGTTGTGTAGCTCGGCGGCCGTTATTCCACAAAGTAAATCTACCGAGATGTGAAGCTCGGCGGCACCATTGCATCATGACTCGTGATATTTTCGGCACTGGACAAACGAACATTTTAGCTAGGCAGGTAAAAAAGTCGGACCGGATCAACCAGTCCGGGTCGGATCAACTCGGATCGATTCGGATCGATTAAAAAAATAAAAAATAAAATAAAATTGGCCTCGGATCAACTCGGATCATAAAAAGAAAAATAAACTCAATCGGCGTCACTTACCCTTCACCCGCCATTTTTTTTTTTTTCGCACGAACTCGTGTTTGTGTAAATTAATTTTATTGTTATTAATTTTAATGATACACTAGTGAGCAGCACACACACACTTCCAGTGAACATTTTCATATTGAAAGGAGGAGAAACCATGCTCGCCCGGGACAACGAAAATTTTCGTACCCCGGGCGAGAATCGAACTCGCGACTCTCCGAATACTATAAAGATCGGACGTTCTAACCACTGAACCGGAGGGTCGCGAGTTCGATTCTCGCCAGGAGCATGAAAATTTCGTTTGTCCCGGGCGAGCATGGTTTCTCCTCCTTCCAGGTTGAAAATGTTCACTGGAAATTTATGTGTGCTGCTCATTAGTGTATCATTAAAATCAAGTTTCAGAAGAGCTGCAGAAAAAAAAAAAACAGGAATGAGAACACTCTTCAGGGGCACCCAACGACGATTTCCTCCTAAATGCATTGAAAACACTTTTCAGGCTATCCAGAGTACTTTCAGCTCTTTAGAAAAAATTTACGCATTCTAAGCGGTGCTATAAAATTTGTGTCTGTTCGGTCGTCCTAGGGCAACTTGAGTCTTTTCGAAATTACAAGGGCCTTCGTAGTATTTTTCCGAAAATTTTAGACGCAATTTTAAGTTTTACGAAAGTAAGAATTTTTCTGATTCCTCCGTCCATTGCATGTTTGGGTCCGAAAATTTTAGGTTTCCTTTTTCAACGAAATACAAGCAAACTTGATCACCACGTACTACTTCGGGAGATTCGCGGTAGAGGTAGACGAAATATGCCAGGAAGCCTTTGTAAAGGCTCATTCAAAATAAGCTGTGAACAGGCCTTTGGTCGAGCGGGAAACTAGGAAGAGGGACAAGCGAAAAGGCCTGTAGACAAACATTTGGGACCACCGTTCCACGGCACCCGCTGTGCATCAGATCCTGATGCAAGCTCTTCTTGGCGAGAACACTGACTGTTGACAGGTCTGATTGACATCGGCTTTTCAGTCGGCACGTAGCACGCGATTTGATCCCAAAGTGGAAACAACAAAACACTCCAAAGACTGTTATGCTTGTTGAAAAAGCTATTACCAAGGGAGGAACTACGTGTAGCTTCGGTTTAAGCTGCACTTGATTCTTATAACTTTGGATCTGTAAATTACTATCCGTGATAATATTTAAACATTCTGCAAAGAAAACTAACGAGCTGGGCCCAGCGTGATACAACATTTCAGAAAAACATTACATTCACGGACTAAAGAAAATTGCTTAGTTATTCAGATCCAGAAGGCACTTTGGAGAAAAGTAAGACCCTTATTCAGCTGCAATAAAAAGCTTTAGCTCAGAAGAGGTCAAAGAGAATGCTCTTGCATCAGAGGGTAAATACTGCCGACCAGAGACAAAAACCACAGTAAATCGATATGTGTGCCATGACCTCTCAGTGTGAAACAAGCGGCTAAAATCACATTTGCTCAGTGAAAATGTAGAACCTTTCAGAGCATAATCTACCCAGCAGAGTAAGAAACTTATGGGAACAAGCAGCATTTTGGTGTGAGGTAAACGTCGTGTAGGCCTACCGCCCCCTTTTATTGCTATAAATACGGGATAAATACCCAAAGGTGCAATTCCTGTCGGCGATCGAAGCGATGCTGATCTCTTTGTACTTGTCTCTGGAGGTTCACGTTCTGGAGAAGTCATGATAGTATCTGTACCTTTCGCATTCCAAGTTCGCTCATTGCAGGGGCTTGTTAAATTAGAAACTGAACTAGTACGACGAACGGCCCGTCGCGCACAAGTTAAGCAGCTTAAATCGAAAAAGCTTTCTCCTTGATCAAGAGGAAGTCTTGAGGATTCAAATGCTTGGGCTAGTACAACGCTGTCTTGGCCACTGTCAACCTGCAAGGACGTCTTATTTCTTGAGACGCCAAAGAGCGGCACCGCATTAATTGTCTTACCGGAGATCAACGATTTTTTGCAAAATCGACAGTTAGGCTCGCAGTCCATTTCACTTTGTTTTGAGACTGAGCAAAACAAGTTTCCCGTTAATTTTCCCAGGAGTTACTCACGCACGAAATTGATTGACAGATAACGATCTTACTGACAGATGTTCGGCAAGATAATTACAAGAGGGCGGAATAGCGGCCTCAAATGTTTGTCTACAGGCTCTCTCTCCCCCCCCCCCCCCCCTTTTCCCTTCCCTTTCCTTGCTATTTTTTTCCCCAAACAGAGAGCCTGTTCACAGGCTAATTCAAGAAAGCTTTCAAGCTGGTTTGTCTGATTGAATATTCATGTAGAGAAAGAGAGAAACAACTATATATCGTTGTTCCCTGAACTCTTAGTCCTTAATATAGCGTCTCACATTTGAAAAATTTATACCTCTCAAATCAAAATGAAGAAAATCTACATACTATATTACCCTTCCCCTTCCCCTCCCTCATTTCCTCGGCCCTGAGACATTTGCCTTCAACTCTCATACTTACAACCCCCTCTTTCAAAAAATCCTGCATCCGCCCCTGTAAAGGTGAAAGCACGCTCACGACACGCTTGCACGACACGCTTTCCCTGTCTTAGATCACGGATATGCGCATATCTTATTGCTACAACACAGGAGGACACACTTGGCTTTGTTTTGGTAAACTTTTGTAGCGTGCTATATGTCACGGTAAGCGTGCGTTTTAAAGCACACTTCGCGTGCAATTTGAGTATTGGACACGCTAAACACGCTTGCAATTGATTACTTACAACAACAAAGGATTACAAAAATAAAATGGCTTGACGATGTGTGTTCAGCGAAATGAATCGCAACTGATGACTACAAAAGTCGATAACACTTAAGTAAACCGTTTTGCTTCTTAAAAGAAGTGCGAGATATATCGGTAAAAAGGCACATAGATTTGTTTCATGGAATTTGATTGTAACTGACCATAAATCCTCACTTAGTAAACAAGAACGGGAACACTAATACCTTAACGTTTTGCTTCCTGTATACATTCAGCCACTGGAATTTATTGATCTCGATATCTAGCCCGGAATTACAAGAAGCGAACTAGCCCCTGACGAAGCCGATTTCCCTACTTGGCTCGGCGCTTTAGAAACAAAAACAAAAATTTCTGGTCGCTGGTTAAAAGCAAACAACAAGCACTTGTCTTGTTATTCGCTTTTGTTTGGCTTCTGCTGCAGTAAGTATCTCGTTGGAGGAAACCTACGTTTATCGTAACTTTTTTTTTTGCCTGTTTTGGTTAGAAAAACGCTGTTTATCTTTACAGGGGCACCCAACGACCGTCTTCTTTAAAATATCTGTTCGGAGAAGCAAACACTGCCTAGAATTTTCTTTTCCTTGAGGACGGTTAAAAATTTCTAGATGAATGTTCCATTCATGTGCAATTTTCGAAGCTTTTGTAATAAATTCCCTACGATTTTCTCAAGTTTAATTTTTCATATTTTACTACCCAGGATACACTATTTTTCTTCGAAAAAGGAAAACTAAAATCTTAGGATTCTAAAATGTGATAGAGAGAGGAATCAGAAAAGTTCTCACTTTCGTAAAATGTTAAAGTACACCTGAAAATTTTTGGAAAATAATACTGAAGCCCTTGTAATTTCGAAAAGACTTAAGAGCGAATGCACAGAAAAATCGAGCAAAATGGGCAAATCGTGGCCACAGCTCAAAACCTAACTTACCCTCATTTTCAGTCTGTAATAAGGTTTTAATGAGTTCATAACACTGCTGAGGTTTAAATTTCAAAATGCGGCCGAGTTTGGGAATTATTTGAGATTTTCGATTTCAACGGTCAGCGGGCCTAAAATTAGCCGCCGAACTCGGGAAAATAGCCCAGTGACAGAATTAAGCTGACTTTCATAAACGAGCGAATATATTGGCAACCTTCCACTTAAATCTCAAAAAGCAGATATCTAACAATTTCTGAACGGCATATTTTTTAGATTTAGAGTATAAAATATCAACGAACGAGCAGAATTTTGAAACGTAATTTGCATAATGCTTATAAATACAACAATTTACCGCTAAAACCAAAATCGAATTTTCTATATGGGGGAATTCTCCAAATCACCCCAAATCACGCTTACTACCCAATGAGATATAGTACTTCAACATTATCTGAAAGTTAGTCTGGTGTTCTTGCGAACGCTTGTAAAATAGATTGATTATTTTGAGGTTATTTTGCCCCAAAGAACCGCTATTTGACCCCAGGGTCAATTGACACGTGCACGTCACCTTAGTTTTATGCATCGATTTGAGCTCGTTAAAAGGGAGAAACTAACAAGATTCTTTTAATATGTACCTGTTTTAATGAAATACACGCAATCTTCAAAAGGAGAGGCCGTTCAATGGGTAATTTCTGTTCTTGAGATCTTGTAGATTGCAGCATGGCGTCTGCGAGTGGACCTGAGTCTAGGTCTGTTTTCCCGTGACTGCGAAATCAGAATAACATCAAGAAATAATTCTCCCTCGAATCTTCGTAAATGAATCAGCTTTGCAGTGCCTTACCTGAGATAAAAAGTGGGCCGAATAGCAAAACATTTCTAGCGCAATTCGGGTCCTTTGTGGAACGCAGTGTATTGCTGAGCGAAAGGTGAGTAAACAAACGTGGGAAAGTACGTTACCTTTGATTGCGTGACCAGCCAGTAAACGATAGTCTCTAGCGAAAAATAGGATTCGCAAATATCTTGCTGATGTATATTGAACAGTTTGTTACTATAAATTTACACCTGGTTTGTCTAAAACTTTAAACAATGCATATCTGTCCAAGAGTATAAGAATGTTTCGAAAGATCCACCCTTAAATAACTGTGGGCTACACCTTTTTCCCCATCACCGATGTGCACTTCCTTCACATTGTCTTTTGCACGAGGCTTGTATGCCTTTTTAACTGTTATCGACACTTAAAACTGGCCGTTTAAGGCCTGGTTTAAGAACTTGACTGACTTTAAAAACCGTCGCAAACATGCGCTATTATATTATTGTTGGACTTTTGAAGCTTTAAGCCCAAAATGGTGGTGCAATCTCGAGAAATTTGCCCGGGTCTAATTATAAGGCAGGGAACGGATACTAAGAAAGGGACGGTCTCATTTAGCAACCCGTGGACAATCTGGGCATGCTTGCCTTCTGTCGCAGGGGCAGCCGTTAAGGCCAGGTACGCCGCCCCCACCAGAGAGGATTGCATGGCATCCACCATTTCAGTCGCTTTTTCCACATCATGACCTTCAATTATCATGAATTATAATGCGGGCCTTGATCGTTGCCACCTTACCAGAAGTCTAATCTTCGTACTGTTAGACCATAAGAATCTCTATTATTATTCCATAAATGCACCATTGACTTTTCCTTGCTCAGCTTCCGGTAAACCGATACTCCGAAGCAAAAATAGCTTTACAACGACTCTATCCAGGCCGGAACTCCTGATATCAACAAATATACCCCCCCCCCCCCCCTAAAGGGAGCAAACGTTCCCCGAACTATTCACTTGACCCACCCCATCCCTTCGTTAAGAAAACCTACGCACTCAGTTCACTGGACAAAACGCGCTCATGAATATGCCAAACTATAGCCCTTCATCCTACAAGCAATCTCAGTTTCAGCAGGCGTGGCCACGTTTCCAGTTGCTGTAAGATTAATTCGACACCTGCAACAGACACTGTAAATTAAATAGCAGCCACAACGCCCTTCTTTGAAACCGTCAGGACGAGAACGTTTATAAAAGACTTAACAGGTGTGCGCGGCGGTTTCCTTTTCTTCCTTCCCTCCCACTGTAGCCCTCAAATTCTGACCCTGATATTAATGCTAGTAGTAATCAATCGTTCCTGAGTCGATAGGCACAAGGATACCAGTCTCTTGCAAAATATGCTGTGACATCCGTTTGCTCATTCCCCTTTCTGCCTTCGGCCGCTGATTAGGTTTGGTTCTGTGCTTTGAAATAACTTTAGGAACAAAACATGATACGTGAGGGGCGTGTCCGGCTAAGGGTAAGTGACTCTCGGTAGTGAAGACATATACTGAGCTTGTCAGTATTTCGTAGCCTGTACCACGTCGCGAAAATAGAACAAGCCAAAGAAAAATAAGACGCCTTTCTTTCCCCAGCCCCCGCAGGTTTTTCGCATTACTTTTTACTGCACAACTGATTCTACCTTTTCGAGCCGGAGCGAACATGGACGCCGTTGGGTTAAGTTTCCACTTCATTTTCGGCACCTGACTAAACGCAAGCGCTGACTTGTGCGCCTATGCTTCGTTTGCAATGAAGTAGCAGTATATGACTACGACAGACTTGCTGCTATCCTTGGTTTGAAACCGCAATGGGCAAGGACAATTTCTTGAAAAGAGCAAACTATTTCCTCCTTAGCAGAAATGGAGAACAACTACTAGGACTTAAGCAATGCCATTGCTTAAGTCCTACTAGACTTGAAAAGAGAAAGCATGATGCTTTCTCTTTTTAATGATTTACGGCTAAACAGTACAATTTCATATAGCTTTTACGCAAAATTAAATACTTAGTTGTTTGCAGAATTGCATTTAACAACAAATTACAGAAATTTAACTAAGTTTAGATCTCATAGATAAGAATTGAACGGAAAAAACGTTTGGGGTAAAAAAGTCAAAAAATAATGTTTGCTGGAAAATCACTTAATGGACATACGATAGCAGACATATCTTTCCTGATATCATGCCTGTAATTTTCTGTTCAATGCACCTTATGACAAGTCTGACTAATCCACTGGTAACCCACGCCTTAAAACCGCCTTGAACCTTAAAATTTAATCCATTTGCCTTTCATGCGTAGTGCAAATATACCGTAAAATTCCGAAAATAAGCCCCGGGCCGGGGCTTATATTTTTCAAAGGCCCTTTTTGAGGGGCTTATTTTTGGAGGAGCTTATATTCGGAGGAGCTTATCTATGGAGGGAAATTCGCGTTTCAAAATCGATTGGGCTAGCCTTATAGTTGGAAGGAAATTGACCTTTTTTCCTTTATTTTGGTTTGTGTTCGAGGGCAATTTCCAAGTACAAGCCCCCGCGGGGCTTATATTCGGAGGGGCGATTTAACGGAGGGTTTTTTGCGTTACGAGTTTGGGGGGCTTATATTTGGAGGGGCTTATACATGGAGGGGCTTATTTTCGGAATTTTACGGTATCTTCTGAACACTCCGGGGTTGGGGGTAAAATCAGAAGAACAGAACATTCAGTTACTGTACCGTTCAGTTAAAAGTGGGACAGTATGTTTGCTAATCATCTTAGTTAACCGCTTTTAAAATAGGACAAAAGGACACCTGGTCATACAGGAAAATGAATTTACTGTATCCCGAAAGCTTTTGTTTCCCGTGCACTTATTTTTCGCAGGAGACAATCGATAATTGCATGGTCACGCAATCGGAGGTGAGTAACTAATTAAAAGTCATTTGATACCATCGCCGCTTAGCAAATGCACTACGTGCTGCAAAGGATCCAAATTGCGCTAGAATGTTTTCCTATTCGGCCCACTTTTTATCTCAGGTAACGCACTGCAAAGCTGATTCATTTACGAAGGTTCGAGCGAGAATTATTTCATGATGTTATTCTGATTTCGCAGTCACGGGGAAACAGACCTAGACTCAGGTCCACTCGCAGACGCCATGGTACAATCTACAAGATCTCAAGAACAGAAATTACCCATTGAACGGCCTCTCCTTTTGAAGATTGCGTGTATTTCATTAAAGCAGGTACACATTAAAAGAATCTTGTTAGTTTCTCCCTTTTAACGAGCTCAAATCGATGCATAAAACTATAAGGTGACGTGCACATGTCAACTGACCCTGGGGTCAATTAGCGGTTCTTTGGGGCAAAATAACCTCAAAATAATCAATCTATTTTACAAGCGTTCGCAAGAACACCAGACTAACTTTCAGATAATGTTGAAGTACTATATCTCATTGGGTAGTAAGCGTGATTTCGGGTGATTTGGAGAATTCCCCCATATAGAAAATTCGATTTTGGTTTTAGCGGTAAATTGTTGTATTTATAAGCATTATGCAAATTACGTTTCAAAATTCTGCTCGTTCGTCGATATTTTATACTCTAAATCTAAAAAATGTGCCGTTCAGAAATTGTTAGATATCTGCTTTTTGAGATTTAAGTGGAAGATTGCCAATATGTTTTTATCAAAGTCAGCTTAATTCTGTCACTGGGCTATTTTCCCGAGTTCGGCGGCTAATTTTAGGCCCGCTGACCGTTGAAATAGAAAATCTCAAATAATTCCCAAATTCGGCCGCATTTTGAAATTTAAACCTCAGCAGTGTTATAAATTCATTAAAACCTTACCACAGACTTAAAATGAGGGTAGGTTAGGTTTTGAACTGTGGCCACGGTTTCCTCGATTTTTTTGTGCATTCGCTCTTGAGTGTCATTGTCTGAGAAAGTGTTCAAGGGGCCAAAAGTTGTGGTCAACCGATTTGGCTGAAACTTGGCACAGAAGTTGGGTGTGATGAGACATTTCAAAAGCCACTTTGGCTCACTTCGCTGACTTTTAGCTTTTGAGTTCCGGGGGGGGTCTCATTTTTTGCCCTTTGAGCACCAAAAATCCAGCCTTCCAGGGGGCATTTTGAAAGTGTGATAAGACCCCACTGGTAAATTGTACTGCCAAATGAATTTGACCATGAACTCTACTATAATAGAGCTTTCACTTCAGGCATGTAACTTTGTCCTCAAGGTACTGCACAGAGAGAAGCCTGGGGCTAGAGTTTGGTCAAAATTGATGTTAAAATTGCAACCCAAAATAGCCATTTTTCAAAATTTCACTATAATCACCTGCCTTCTTGCATAACTTCCATACCTATACCACTGTTTACGTTAGGCACCCAATTATCAAAATCAGTTGAGAAAAATTTGGCATATTATAGTTTATTACATTTTTGGAACAAACACTTCATACCCCTCTAAGGCGATGCAAAATGGAATTTTGAGCATAATTCAGGCCATAAACAAACCAAATTGTTGACAAGAAGCCCTTATTATGTAAGTGAAAATGAATTGTCAAAGCCAAATCAGTTTCGTTGTTTAGAAATACACCGATTCTTACCTGAAAATTGATCTAAAACGGGCCTCTGATTAGCACAAAAAACACTTGATTTTGCAAAACTGAAGGGTGATTTTATTCTTTGAAAACCTAGTAACCAGCACAGAACACAGATGATGATGTTCTGACGTAGACATAACGATCCTTTTACAAGATGCTTAAATTTTTCTTTGATTTATATTCAGTTTCATGTCATATTTCTAAGCATTACTCCAAGCATGGAAAGTCTCCATATTTTGTCAGGTCCATTTTTTAATATCTTTACCAGATACATTTATCTTAACAAAAGTTTCGTTGACATATAACCTACGTCTGACCTTGTAATAGCCTGAATAGTTATCGTAAATACCAACCTCGTCCCCAGGGCTTTTCCCTTAAAAAATGGGTGGGGCGGGAAAAGGCCCTGGCATCGGCTGGTCACGTGTCCCCTCGTACACCCTAAAATCCTGGGTGTAATAAATTAGCGCTATGTGAAAAGCTAAAATTATGCGTAACCTCACAGCGCGCGATCTTGGGCGGCCTTTTATATCTCTTGACGATTAACGAAAAGTTTTACAAGATTTCTTTTTTGTCACAGATACTGGCTATGGTAATTTTTTGCTTTCCTCCGATTTCTATGAAGGGGACAGCGAGCGGTAACATTTGTAAAACTTCCTTTATAGAGCGATATAAATGACAAACAAGCTATCGTACATGCATAAAGTTTGTACTGCAAAAGTCCGTTTTCTCGACTCTTTTGATATTTTATTTTATTTCTTGCGAAGTGGACCGCCGTACACAACCTAGTTCTATTCAACTTAACTCTCAGCCGTATCATAGCGTCACGCGTTGGTTTAGACTTATCTTGTATGACCTGTCTTTTTAAAAATTCATTGACCTCTGCGCATGATGACCCGCAAGCCTTGGATACGTGTACGACGGTCATCTGAATTGACCGATTGCGCAATATAAAACAAAGGAAGTGTTGACAACATAGTGCAGGACCGAAGGTCTGAAACCATGAGAAACCCCTGGAACTTATTACTCGCACGTCATCTTGCTAATTCATATGACATTTCATTCCGACAGGAGCAATTAACACAATCAAAATATGCTTTTGTCCCCAAACGATAACCGGAACCTCCGTGAATACATCTTCGATTCTACTGTAAAAATTTTCAAAGAGAGCAACTTCAGAGCACTCGGCCACTTTACTTAAATTTATTTACATTGTGCGGGCCGCGCCGAAACGTTTCTTTGTAACTACCACGTAAAACCAAAGTTTCCAGGTGACTAAAAGCAAAAGGACCCGCGCGAGGAGAACGCGAGACCACAAAAATATTGGTTTCGAAATGTAACCGCATTAGCAGAGATTCTCCGCGAACGGATCGCAACAGTATTGTTCTAAATAAATATCAAAAAGAAGAAGAAAAGCCTTCTTCCGAATAAACGATTACGTACTGTGCTTTCCAGTTTCTAGGACGTACTAAAAGTGCCGGAAATGGGAATTTTGCCACGCGTGTTTTATTTGTAACGAGAAAACAAATCTTTTACTAATAAATGCCGAAAAATATAACTGGCGGAGGGTCTCCTACAAGAAAATCTCCTATTAAAAAACACTCTAAGACACACATATAGCTTTTGTAGCTTGTAAACCCCTTAATTTTCCAGTTATTGAGCAAGTGATTTCATAATACCTTGGTGTCTAACTCACAGAATCACGGGCGCGCCACCTAGTGTTTCTGTTGCTTTAAAAATCGCACTTAGGAGTTTGGAACACCATGGAATTACGATATAACTCGCTTACTCAAGCTAAATTGTATTAACCTTTAAATTTCCACTTGGAGCGCAAGTGATTTCATAATGCCGTGGTGTCTAAACTCACAGAATCACGGGCGGGCCACCTAGTGTTTCTGTTGCTTTAAAAATCGCACTTAGGAGTTTAGAACAGTACCATGGCATTACAATAAAACTCGCTTACTCAAGCTAAATCTTATTAACCTTTAAATTTCCACTTGGTACGCAAGTGATTTCATAATACCGTGGTGTCTAACTCACAGAATCACGGGCGTGCCACCTAGTGTTTCTGTTCCATGATAAAACTCGCACTTAGGAGTTTAGAACACCATGGCACTACAATAAAACTCGCTTACTCAAGCTTAAACATATTAAACTTTAAATTTTCACTTCGTGCACAAGTGATTTCATAATGCCGTGGTGTCTAAACTCACAGAATCACGGGCGTGCCACCTAGTGTTTCTGTTGCTTTAAAAATCGCACTTAGGAGTTAAGAACACCATGGCATTACAATAAAACTCGCCGCACGCCTAGTCTTTTTTTATAAAAATAGTCACCCTTGAAACACGTTAACAGTGATTTCCACTCCCATACTTAATTTTCTAAAATCCTGCAATACATAGCTTTTTCTTGAATGAATAAAGAGTTAAATAGCGGAAGAGGCGAGATTTGGTAATTTTTGGCGGGCTTTGGACACGTTTTGGCGGGATAACGATTTCACTATTCGACCGAATCCATTTGATCGCTTGGTCTCTGTGTTTTCTGCCTCTACTATGACATCTTCATCTACTAACAATAGTATTCCGCAACCCGTCGTCATTAAATAACAGAAATTTTTTATGTAGCCCGTTTGCACACGCTTTACATCATTAGCAGCAGATCATGCATAATAGTCACCAAACAAATGCAGTCGGATTAGAAGATCTAACGTTTTCAACATCAAAATGCCTACCAGACAGCCGATGAATATTACCACTTACACGTTTGTCGTAATATCTTTAGGCTCAGAAACATTTTGAAGGCATAGGAAGACCGTCTTCTTCTCGTAATGTCATAAATCGAAAGACGCACACACCGTCCTTTACGTTCATCTCAAGAATGCAATGCCGGCTTTACATGTATTCGATCAGAGGTCAAATCATAATGTCACACTACTTCCATATAAAGAAAAAGTCAATTATTATTTCCATTGTTTTGGTTAAATTTTTAACTATAGTGCGTTGAATGTACAAGATTCCATCAGAGAGATGCCATAAAAATACGAACACAACGCACCAGCGCGTGCGTGACACGCGATTCACTGCGGAAACTGCAGTTTAGCAAGTTCACGCCAAAGAAATTCGTTGAATCTTCACACACAAAGCCTCGGAGATCAATGATTGCAATCTGCTTTGGCATCCATCTTTCCTTTACGATGAGTAGTATGCTGTGTGTTCAAGGAGTGCGGGTTTTACATAATAAAGATTTTGAATCAACGCTTTTATCTAGCAACATTCGCCCGATTCTATTTGAGTTCTGCGACCTTCAATACGTACATTCAATACAATATGGAACTACGCTACATTTTACTGAATACTGGAAAAGACCAGAAAGACAACGCTTGAGTCGTAGGCCACGCGCGATTATCTGGATAACTCGTGAGCTAAGAACGCAAATATCTGACTTATGTTAAATTGTAATCTCTTCTCAATTACTCTATCGCCAGATGCCGCCTTAATCTTGTTAAAAAAAAGTGACGCTTTATCGAATAATACCACTGATGATTGGACCAAACGGTAAAGAAACTAATTGCTTTTCGCGGTAGGAAGTTTTATTGCTTGTCACTCAAACCCTAGCGTCCTTAACAACCCCAGCGTCCTGTGGTGTACAAAAAAAAGTCGTATGCGGGTCCTCATGGACTTGACCGAAACCGGAAACCGCGCATGAAAAGTTTCTGGCACTCAGGGTATCAAACGACTGGTAGAAAGACTTGGGTCCATTCAAAATTGACAGAGCTGTAGTTGATTCCAATCGATCGGTCAATCTTCCCTTTGATATAAGGAAAATCCTTTGTACTTATCCTCGGAAGAGAAAAGATATAAGAGATCTTAAAATGTTTCAGATCGGCGACCTGTCATCGTTCCTGGCTGGAGGGCTGACTTGCATCCGGCGCGGAGATTTGTTTGTTTCATGGTCGGGTTGTAGAGAAGACCAGACTCCATCATAAAGTATTTTGATGAACAATTCTATTTCAATTAAGTCCAATTTGTTTAAATTCACTGCAGATCCTAGAGGCAAAGGCCCGCATTTTTGTTTGACATTGGACAAAATCACTTTCTGCTTGATCGTACAGTAATTCCACAGTCACGATGAATTTCAGTCGAAGTACTAGTCGATAACAGCTTGTCTCAACTCTGAAGCATTTGATATATTTTGTACGTGACGACGTAGAGCCGGTTCTTGTAGCATTTGAATAATACGCAATTAAATGGATCTTAAGCTTTTGAATCGCACAGACGCGAAAATATTGACATACAGTTCGCGATATTATTATTTTCCATTGTTGCTCCGTTCGACTTCTGTCAGCGCAAAACCAGCGGGTTGCATATAAATTAGCTTCTCAGGAATATTTAGGCTGTGCACGTGACCAGCCGATGCCAGGGCCTTTTCCCGCCCCACCCATTTAAGGGAAAAGCCCTGGGGACGAGGTTGCGTAAATACCCATCAGCAAAGGAGCATAACCTTGTGCGTAAATTTTACAAACATATACGAGCTTCAGTGAGCAGTATCGAGGTGAACGGTAAATTCCCGAGTCCTTTAGAGCTGAAAAAGCGAAACCATCCATTCACAATTAGAAGAGCTGGATAACAAAAAGCTTGTTTTGCTTTTATAAAGAAAACAACCCAAACAAAGCCTTGCATTGAGATGATGCAATTGTTATTACATCAAGTTAGCTGGCCCGCCATTTTGGACTTCGAGAGTGTGGGGACTGGACCGAGTTACCGTCCAATCCTTCTCCTTTTCGCGGGAATTTGTGTTTTTCATCAGATGTGTTCGAATTTGTAGAAAGACACCGAGCAATATAAAAAATGGAAACCTTTCTTTTCCTCGCTGGGTCTTGTCTCCTAACTCCAAAAACATAAATTAGTACTGTTATCTGCACCTACCATGAATATTCATGTTACTTTTACCACAAAGAAAGCAAAAAAAAACAAACAAACAAACAAACAAAGAAAAACTGTAAAAGTTAATTATAGATAATACTAAGTACAGTAACATATGGAATTAGCACTGCTGTAATCTAGTTTAATATTTGTAAGTATTTCCATGTAAGTGTGAAAATTCGCTATTTGTTTGTTTGTTTTTTTTCTTCTTTATATTACTTAAAAAAAAAAGGTTAATTTTCTATGGAGGGGTAAATGATCAGTGCGGTGTCATGTCATGGGCTGTGCAAGAAACAGGAATACTTCCTTTGTTGTCTTGCGATAGTGACATGGCTGCATGGTTAAAGCACAAGTAGAAGGGTTTAAGTGTGTCTGGGGAAGAAGAGGAAGACCTGGTGATACAAAAGCTACAGGTGATTCAAAAGATCAGTTAGGGATCATATACGCGCACAAATGGCTTTTATCGCGATCTAGGGGACTGAAGAGAGATTTAGAGACGATATCGTCGTCTCAAAATGCTTGTTTATGGTTGATTGATTCCCATGTTAATTTCCTGGGTCCTTAGGAAGAGCACTAAACATTCAACAAATTTGTCAAAAAAAAAAAGAAGACAAATACAATAAGAATAACTTGAAGGCTGTTTTTTGTCTGTTCGAGCTGCGTGTTTACATCCAGCTTGTCACGTGCAGACGCTTATCATGCAATGCACAATTCAGTTACTGGTTTCCATTATTTACCCTTTTCGTCGAAGATCTTTGAAAACATGCTGCATCTAAGTTTTTCGATGAAATTGACATTTTCAGCGAGAAAATGTCATTAAAACGTCGTCGCAAAGTCGACCGAATTAGTTGATATACATCGTTCCCACTGTCAGGCAACAAAAAAAAATGAATTGGAAACCATCCAGTGGAAGAAGCCAAGAAACTGAATGTTATAAAAGACTAATTTTTAAACAATTTGTCCAAGTCTCAGGTATTTGTGGCCCCACAGTTTCTGAGTTATTTGCCGAAACGCTTCACGCACCTTTGTAGAGCTTTGTATGGAGACACCACCAATACGGCCGCTGGAAATCAACAAAAACATCTGGAGTTCACTTTTTCTATAAAAACTCTTCTTTTTCGCTTGAGAAGTAGCATACATGCGCATAAACATATCTTCTAATACTTGAAATAGTTATACTGCTGAAAATCAAGAGGAGAGACTATTTTTCAACGGACAGCATTCCTATTTTGGTGTCACGCACTGTGAAAACGGAATTATGAAGCTAAGCCTATTTTAAGTTGACTTGTCTTCGACAAAACGGGCAAATAAAAAGGAGACCGGTGGAGTTTCAATGCAAGCCGGTTCGAATTGGGCATTGCCAAACTTAGCATTGCTTGATAAGCGTGTCCACGTCAAAAGCTGAATGTAAACAAACAGTTCGAGCAGACAAAAAACAGCCTTCAAGTTAGTCCTATTATTGTTGTTGTTTTTTTTGATAAAGATATTGCTGCGATGAGTTTGTTGAATGTTTAGTGCTTTTCGTAAGGACCCAGGAAATTAATTAACAAGGGAATCAATCAACCATAAACAAATAATTTAAGATGACAATATCGTAAATTATATATCATCGTCTCTCTTCAAGCAAAAGAGTCCCGTAAACCGCGACAAAAGCCATTTGTGCGCGAATATGATCCCTAACTGATCTTTGGAATCACCTGTAACTTTGGTATCACCAGGTCTTCCTCTTCTTCCCCGGACACACCTGAACCCTTCTACTTGTACTTTAACCATGCAGTCATGTCACAATCGCAAGACAACAAACGAAGCATTCCTGTTTTTTTTTTTTTTTTGCAACCCACGACGTGACACCGCACAGGTCATTTACCCCTTCAAAGGAATCGTAAAATTACGATCGTAAAATTATCCTGAAACAGATCACTTTCTAGAACTTCGAACACAGCTGATGAAAAACACAAAAAAATTCCCGCGTAACGGGAGAAGGATTACCCTGCGAACAGAGTCTCCTTCGATCTTCCTAGATAAGTCGGGAAGAGGAAGGAACCTCTGCCGACATCCTCGACAATTTATACTGAGCATGCTCCAAATTCAAATTTTTCTACGACGTCAATCAAACCGTTACCGTAGCATCCTATGTGTTTGTCAGCAAATCTTGAAATGTTAGCAGTTCGTTTTCACCCTTCCATAGCTGTGTTTTCTCTGGATTTGGAAGCTCTATAGGAACAATTTCACCTTTGGAATCTAAACTTGCCACGTTTCAGTGTAAAGAAGATAAAAAAATGTTAGAGCTAAGGTAAAACTTACGGTGATTTTCAAAAACAAAGCATCTAACCTTGAAACACAGAAACACACAAGACGGATCGAAATCCACCAATCACAAATCACAAACTACGACCTTTTGTTTCCTAAGAGGTTCGCTAAGATGCAAAGGCGAGAAAGCGAAGAAAGCGCCGCTTCTTCAGATTTTCATTGACGTCGTAGAAAAACACAAAATCCAAAGACGTTTTTGGCATCGCGAGTCGGGTGTTATCCACAAACAGCTGTAAAAGCATCGATCATTTAAATGCAACATGGATTCTGTAGCCTCATGATCTTATTTGGAATTAATATTATAACAAACACAGAAGAATAAACATAGATATTGTTTCTTAAATATATTTAAATTCAAAACCCATTTGTTTATCCTTCCAAAAACTTCGCGTAACATGACTTACAGAATTGTGCATCCGTTCACGCAAGTAAAATCGGCTAAGTACATGGTTAAATCCAAAACAAAATCCATTTCGAATATGGGTACATTTTCCAATTTTCTAAAACTGAACGTTCAATCTATAATTTTCTCAAAATTCCCGCATGAAATTGAAGCGGCAGCTATTTGTTTTGCTATGGAGCGTGGCCGCAGAAAGAGTCAGCAAAATTCCAGAATATGCGTGCGTGCACAGATAAAACTGGTTTATCCAGTATAAGACTTGTCTGACTCATCCAAAAAGCTGGATGGTCGGCAGATCAAAGGAACTTGAAGATGTCGGCAGAGCCGCTTCCTCTTTCCCGACTTATCTAGGAAAGATCGAATTGACTCTGCTAGCAGGGTAGAGAAGGATTGGATCGGAACTAGGTCCAGTCCCTACACTCTCCAAGTCCAAAATGGCGAGCCAGTTAATTTGATATAATAACAACTGCATTATCTCAATGCAAGGCATTGTTTGGGTTATTTTCCTTTGTGGATGGATGGATGCTTTCATTTTTTCAGCTCTAAAGGACTCGGAAAATCACAGTTCACCTCAATACTGCTCACTGAAGCTCGTATATGTTTGTATAATCTACGTATGTATGGTCATGCTCCTTTGCTGATGAGTATATACAACAACTATTCAGGCTATTACAAGGTCAGACAAAGCTAATATGTTAACGAACCTTTTGATAAGATAAATTTGCCTGGTAAAGATATAAAAAAAAAATGGGCCTGACAAAATATCGAGACTTTCCATGCTTGGAGTAATGCTTAGAAATATGACGTGAAACTGAATATAAATCAAATGAAAAAATTAAGCATCTTGTAAAAAGATCGTTATATCTACGTCAGAACATCATCATTTGTGTTCTGTGGTGGTTACTAGGTTTTCAAGGAATAAAATCACCTTTGTTTTGCAAAATCAAGTGTTTTTTGTGCTAATCAGAGGCCCGTTTTAGATCAATTTTCAGGTAAGAATCGGTGTATTTCTAAACAACGAAACTGATTTGGCTTTGACAATTCATTTTCACTTACATAATAAGGGCTTCTTGTCAACAATTTGGTTTGTTTATGGCCTGAATTATGCTCAAAATTCCATTTTGCATCGCCTTAGAGGGGCATGAAGTGTTTGATCCAAAAATCCGATAAACCATAATAAGCCAAATTTTTCTCAACTGATCTTGATAATTGGGTGACTAAAGTAAAAGGTGGTATAGGTATGGAAGTCATGCAAGAAGGCAGGTGAATATAGTGAAAAAAATGGCTATTTTGGGTTGCAATTTTAACATCAATTTTGACCAAACTCTAGCCCCAGGCTCCTCTCTGTGCAATACCTTGAGGACAAAGTTACATGCATGAAGTGAAATCTCTATTATAGTAGAGTTCATGGTCAAATTCATTTGGCAGTACAATTTACCAGTGGGGTCTTATCACACTTTCAAAATGCCCCCTGGAAGGCTGGATTTTTGGTGCTCAAAGGGCAAAAAATGAGACCCCCCCCCCCCCGGAACTCAAAAGCTAAAAGTCAGCGAAGTGAGCCAAAATGGCTTTTGAAATACCTCATCACACTCAACTTCTGTGCCAAGTTTCAGCCAAATCGGTTGACCACAACTTTTGGCCCCTGGAACACTTTCTCACACAATGACACTTAAGTTCCCCTAGGATGACTGAACAGGTAAAAATTTTCTAGCGACGCTTAAAATGTGTTTCTGGAGATCCAAAAGTACTCAAGATAGCCTAAAAAGTGTTTTCAACGTATTTTCAGGGAAACCGTCGTTGGGTGCCCCTGTCTTTAGTAAAAAGTTGTAATGCGTGTAGAGATATCAAAAGGTTTCAAATTACGTATTTAAATTTTCTTGTATTGAATTTGGGTTTCGGGTACTTATGAGCAGTACTACGGCTGTGGATAACACGCCTTGCGTGCTTTTGCGCTCACATCTGTTGTTTAGAAACTTTAACACGCTCTTTTGTTCAACCTTCTCACGCTTAATTGTCTTAAGCGTGTCCTCTGAAACAAAAGAAACTGTTAATGAAGCAAGATGGCTAGCGTGCTAAAGCGTGTAAAAATCAATTATTTTGTTTAAAAGTGGAAGCATGTTGTGAGCGTGCTTTCACCTTTAGCATCAAAATCCCGTGGAGGGTCAGTCTGTTTTAACAGTTTTCAAATGCCCTAACTGTTACTCTTTGAAGACTCATGTTGCTTAGCACATGAAAAGTTAAGTTCATTATTTAAAAACGCATTGTTTTACTTTTTTTTTTATAACGGTTGCTTGTGTTTTAACTGTAAAAACGTGTTTTTTTTTTTGTTTTGTTTTGTTTTGTTTTTTTTTTACGGTAGGCTACAATTTCTCACGATTTTTAATTTCTCGGCTCTAACCCAGACCCTATTTGAACAAAAGAGTGTTGTCACGAAGTTTCTTGTTAAATCTCCTTAGCAAACACAATCAGTAACTTCGGTAATAATGTTACTTTAGGGCCTAAACGATCCTATTTATTTCTAACTAGGCAAGCTTTGTGATCGTCAGTCCTCAAGCCAAAACGTTACTGTTCCCACAGTCAACTGCTCATTCCCAGAAAGTCTTTGTTTTAAGTATACAAATAAGACGGCGAATGGCGAAATAGTCACCGTCCAGGGTTGCATGTCAGCTGAACAGTGCAGACAACTTGATGACAACAACTTGGAGTGTTGCGATGGTGATTTGTGTAACAAAGGTGAGTGCTATGGTAATCGAAGCTCTTTACTGTTTACACGTAGAATCAGTGCACAGTACATCAATCTTTCATTGGATAATGCCCTTTTTGCTTCTATGGAACCGAGTGACAAAAATAATATCATATACAATATGCAATAACAATAACAACAATAACAATAATTTATTTAACCCCGTTATCGTCTCAGAGCACAAGTGCTCGTTCAAAATACGAACTTGAAAATTTGAGAATGAAGTTTGGCGAAATAACAGTGCACATGCAGTGCATCAAAACATGTCAGGGCTCAGGTAAGCTGTATGTAGACATGATGACTTCATTTGACGTATAAATTACGTTATAATTCTAGATGGCCACCGTATTTTATCTGGTTAAGAAATGTTCTAAAAGAGGACGAAATCTACTACTCAAAATCAATACCCAGCTAGTAAAGTTATTCTAATTCATGGCAAAATTGCAACTTGTGACACAAAAACGATGGAAGATGCATTTATTGTAAAAGGCTCAGGGGCACCCAACGACAGAATGTTCCCAAATACGTTAGAAGTGACACGAGTGGTTCTCTCCACGCTTTAGAAGTCTGTATGGTTAATTTGGAGCTGTGACCCCTAAAAACTATCTATCTGTTCGGATGTGTTAAGGGGACTTTAAGCGCGGCGTCTCAAGAGTGCCTTTTTCGTCTGAGCTATCTTGATCGGTTTGGTCGAATGTTCGAGGACATGGAGTTGTCTAACCTGCGTAGCTGGCGGGATAAGCATGGGAGTGCTGTATTGTTTTGGCGGCGGAGCGGCAAGAAGGGTGGGTATATACAAGTCAATTTGACAAAATTCTTGGATATTTTGAAAAGTTCGCAGCCAGGATTACGGGAGTTTCTAATAGACCATTTTACAGTTGTGGGCTTAGTACCCTAGCTATAGCCTTCGAGTGAATGTGAGGCTGAGGTTGACCTTTTCTTAACACAAACCTCTTTGTTTTCTAATGCAGATTTTGCCCAGAAAAATACTATTTAGCATAAGAACAACATGATTTACATAACAAAGCAGGAAGGTTTGTATCAAAGCAAGGTCAACTCCAGCCTCGTTTCATCTATAACTGTAAAATGGCCTATTGGCTGAGAAGCGATAAAATTCCAATCAAATGATAATTAATATCTCTTCTGTTACCCAAGGGCAAGTTAGTGCGTTCATGTGGAAATGAATCAAATTTAGCAAGCTATATAAACAGGCTCCACTCCACTCCACAATAAGATTTCTGCTTGAAAGAAATCCTCGAAAGACACTTTTTTTTTAGGGAAATAGATCTCAAAAGTTAAGACACGTTTTATGCTATCCCTTATTTAAAAAGAAACTAATCTCTTTTTACGACAGGAAATTGGCTGATTAACAAAAGCGCATCAGACAATAATGCCTTTTGTCACGCAGTGCAAACTCCCTGATCCATCCGAGCTCAACATCAAAAGAGCGCTTGATCATTTAAAACTTACGGGTGGAGTATGCTGTGGAGGATTCTTGTTTTTGCTTGAGCAAATGTTATCTTTGCCGATCGAGAGTTCATGAGGCCGATGTGTTTCCTGTGCATTCCAGCATTGATTTCCTGTGGTTTTTGTTTCTGTCAGAATTTGACCTCTGAAGCATTTTAGGGAATTCTTTGACTTCTTTTAAAGCATAAAGCTTTTGATTGCGGCTTAATAAAGGACTTTGTTTCTCAAGTTTGGAGTAACTGCACAATCCTGCCTGGATCCTGAGATACTTTCAACAAAGAGTTGTTTTGTTCGTGACTTGATTGTTACGCTTGGCCTGGCTCGTTTGCAGGTCAGTTTCGTGTTACACAACTGTTCATGATTGGGTAATCAAATGGTACCAAACAAGGTGACAAAAGTAGGCGGCATTCAAAACTCATAAGAAATGCGGCAGGAGGGATTTACCCTCTCGGCTTCGCCTCTCAATTCGCATGGCGGCTCCGCCGCCAAAAAAGGTTCCCCGGGCACAAGAATCCCACCAGCTGCGCAGGTTAGGAGTTGTCGACATTAGAACATTCTTGGACAAGTTTTGTCTTTTTAAGTTTTCTGGGGGCTATTTTAAACAATAATCTCAATTTATTGCGTTCGAAGTATGAGAACGCAAGCCCTAATTTGTGTTGGGTGTTCTGTGCATTATTGGGTGCTCCCTGCAATTAATAAGGGAGGTTTTTTCGGGATTGCATTCGTCGTTGTCGTCGACACACATTGGCCTCGCTTTGAGGCGCTTGTACGTTTTGCCTCACTTTGACGCGCTAACTCACGTGGTGATTCGTGTGTCCTCGGCGTTCATCTTTCAAACATTTGCTGAGGTCTGCTATTCTGTCTTGGTAAATAGTTCATCATTTAAAAGTTTGCCGAATCTTCGTAAAGCGTACATATTTTAAGAGTTTGCTGAAGATCTACTATCGATCTGTGTTTAATGAATCTTCCAAAGCGTTCATCTTTCACAAGTGTGCTGAAAGTTTACACCCTCAGTAAAATTTTACTTTGGATTAAGCCTTTATAGTTTTCTTTGCAGAATGAGTGCTACTCCTGGTGCACGCATCAAACCGGGTTGTTTAGCTCGGCGTCCGTTGACGTCCGTTGTGCCACAAAATAAATTTACCGTCTAGTTGTGAAGCTCAGCGTCTGTTGTGCCTCAAAGTAAATCTACTGAGTTGTGTAGCTAGGCGGCCGTAGTGCCACAGAGTAAATCTACCGAGTTGTGTAGCTCGGCGGCCGTTATTCCACGAAGTAAATCTACCGAGATGTGAAGCTCGGCGGCGGCCGTTATTCCACAAAGTGGATCTACCGACATGTGAAGCTCGGCGGCGGCCGTTACTCCACAAAGTAAATCTACCGAGATGTGAAGCTCGGCGACACCATTTCATCGTGACTTGTGATATTTTCGGCACTGGACAAACGAACATTTTAGCTAGGCAGGCAAAAAAGTCGGACTCGGATCAACTCGGATCGTAAAAAAATCATTCCGGATCATAAAAAGAAAAATAAAATCAGTCGGCGTCACTTACCCTTCACCCGCCATTTTTTTTTTTCTCACGAACTCGTGGTTGTGTAAATTAATTGTATTTTTATTTTTATTAATTTTAATGATACACTAGTGAGCAGCACACACACACTTTTCCAAGTTGAAAATGTTCACTTGAAGTGTATGGGTGCTGCTCACTAGTGTATCATTAAAATCAAGTTTCAGAAGTCCTGCAGAAAAAAAAACAAACAAACAAACAGGATTGAGAACACTCTTCAGGGGCACCCAACGACGGTTTCCTCCTAAATGCATTGAAAACATTTTTCGGGCTATCCAGAGTACTTTCAGCTCTTTAGAAAAATTTTAAGCATTTTAAGCGGTGCTATAAAATTTGTATCTGTTCGGTCTTCCTAGGGCAACTTGAGTCTTTTCGAAACTACAAGGGCCTCCGTATTATTTTCCCGAAAATTTTAGACGCAATTTTAAGTTTTACGAAAGTGAGAATTTTTCTGATCCTTCCTCCATTGCATGTTTGGGTCCGAAAACTTTAGGTTTCCTTTTTCAACGAAATACAAGCAAACTTGATCACCACGTACTACTTCGGGAGATTCGAGGTAGAGGTAGACGAGATATGCCAGGAAGCCTTTGTAAAGGCTCATTCAAGAAAGCTTTCAAGCTGATCTGTCTGATTGAATAGGCATGTAAAGAGAGAGAGAGAAACAACTATCGTTGTTCCCTGTACTCTTAGTCCTTAATATAGCGTCTCACATTTGACAAATTTATACCTCTGAAATCAAAATATCTTCGGTAACTAACTAAATGCGATCAACAGACCAGGAGTCTGATTCTTTTCTCGTACTGAATAATTCAGTACACTAAAAAATAAGCAAATATAAACATTCTAGGCGACTGAAACTATCATTTTCTTTGGAATGAAGCAAATGGTCGAGATTTTACCTTCCTCTAGGTCATCCAAATCTGTGTCCTTGAAACAGAACGCGCGCGTCGTGTAACCCAACCACGAGTTCGTAACATGATCCGAGAGGAATTGGCACCAGCAAAACAAAATAGCGGCTGAAAGCCACGGAGAAAAAAAACGATTTTCTGGCCTTTTTTACCCTCCAAATGGGTTAAATTTTCAGTTTTACTAATTAAATTATTATTTTTTGTTGATCCGAGTTGATCCGAGCCCACTTTTATTTTATTTTTATTTTTTTATTCGATCCGAGTCGATCCGAGTTGATCCAACCCGGGCAGGCGGTCCGAGTTGATCCGGTCCGACTTTTGTTCGTGCCTCATCTTAGCTCTATGTTATTTTTTTCGGAAAAACCTGACCAGCCCACAGTAGCGCCACTCAAGCCACTGAAATCAATGCACTCGACCAAATTACTGGAAAAGTTATTGACGTGAGCCGCACACACATTCCACTGAAGGCTTTGATGATTCCTTTGAAACGTTTGAAATTGAGTGTTGTAGTGTATGTGAACCAGTGTTCAAACACAATCATTGTGCCCCGGCATTTACCACAAAAATGTGGTCTTGGGTCGTTCTTTAATATCATCACAAGTTAAGAAGAGTTGCCAGTAACGGTTTCCGGCATTTTGTAGTAAATTTCGGTAATTGTCTACATGTGGAATTCCCAATATCAAATAAAATTGATAATTACATCTAAAACTTTATCAACTGTTTGCTTTATAACAATACCTGGGCCGGGTTGTTCAAAACTGGGTTCAGAGATAACCCAGGCGAGGAGGGTTAGTGCAAAATTTGAACTCAGATGTGAAAACTTCATTTTGCCAACAAGTTGATGATCGGACGCTCTTAAAAATAACTGAGAAAATTATCCAAAGAAATATTTTTTAACAAAAGAAAAAGAAACCCGGGTTAAGCGCTAGTCGGCCTTCGAACAACTGCGCCCTGTAGAACATCTATTGCGCCTGTAAAACAAAAAGTTCTTTTTACACGCCCGAAGCACTCTGGCGCGCGTATACTATCTTAGTTATTTTATAAAATGTTATAATTTTATTTGTGAGTCTTTATACCATCCATCTACCCAAGGTCGAATCGGACAAAATCATCGTAAGGAAAATCATTAAATTATGAAGGTTTTTGGAAGTGAATCAAATCGTAGAAAAAGAGAAATTTATCCTTGTCCATGGTATCGTCGAAGCTGCCACAGCTAAGAGGTTTCTGAATTCTCGAAATGTTGCCATTAAGTTTTGTTAAAACTGAGACAAAAGTCTATAAAGTCAAGCTGGGCTATGAACACAAAAAACAAATCAAAACAATTTGGCAGCCGCGTCTACTGCACAGCTTAACTTTCTACCTTCGCACCAAATGGTGGCGGCTTCGACCCACTTCTTCGCAGCCCTTCCCTCCTCATGGCATTATAACAGCATTTCCAGGCATAAAAGGTTCGGTGGTGTATCCTAGCTTTTTACCCTTTTTGCTATGAAATCGACGATCATATTTCCGCTTAGGGTTAGGGTTAGGGTTCTTACTGCAATTTTCGGCCTTGAGGAAATTCACAACGACAGGAGCAGGTTATGGGCTTCTGTTTGTCAACGAGTAATCCTGAAGGCGCTATAATGTTTATGTAATTGAAAACTGCTGGCGAAAATAAAGGTTTTGTTTTTTTTTTCTTGTCGCTCATCGGTGCTGTAAGGTATCCAGGATAGGCGCATATTTTATTAATTTACAGAAACTCTCAGTTTTCGGCCTTTTCAGCAACGGGGAAAGCACACTACCAACTCCACGGTATGACCAGTGAGTGTTGATAACAACTTTCGAGAAACCTCGCCGGAAATGAACCTTTTTGAAACGGTATAAAAACAAACAAACAAACAAAGACCCTGAGATCACACTCAAAACAGATCGACAACGCTTCTTGAATAAGACGCTAAATGTACCATTTATAAGAGCATGTCTTAAGTTAGAAGCTGATATACATAGTTTCTGTCATATTCCGGCTGGTAAAGGACTCATTTTTAAGAGCAGGTATATTAAGGCCTGGGTCTGCCATTTTATGTAAATTAATTTCCAAATGTAACTGGAATGACGGTATGTCTATCCTTGATGAATGTTTCCCGGCTGTCATATAACAGAAAAATCGCTACAGTTTCAATGGCCATGTGACCTGGACACGCCTTCCAGTTAGTTTCGTGTACATCCCGATACACAAAACACTTTCCGCCTGCTATTTATTAAGATAAGTGTACATTAACTTCTCCATCAGATGGCCTGAAGTTAAAAATGGTAATTGGATACCTTAATGAGTCGCGTGGTCCTTATCATGACAAATTTTAATCAGACTTAATCTTTACGACGCGGTTAAGCTGTCAGGTAAGTCTCTAGTCAACACGTTGCATATTTACGGAGATAGACCACCCCCTTCATTTTTTTCATGAGTGAAATTGTCAGTTACAACAACATTAATCCAACATGGCGCTTGTTTCAAAGTTACACCAGCATGCGGAGATCTAGAGGCAACATCAAGTTAAACGTTTGATTAGAGTCTTATTATACCCATGAAAACTTTTATTTGGTCCAATAAAAGAAAACACAATATAAAAGTTATTTCTGAACTACACACTGAAAAAAAAGTGTGAAAATCAGAAGAAGAAGATTGACAGACATTTGGTTATGAATCCAGACTCTTTTTCGGGATTTTTAAAGTTTTAAAGGATTTCTTTCAAAAATGACGTAGTATATGGGGTTAGAAGAGATTTTCATCAATTTATTTGTTGCACAGAAGACTACACGTACACCTGCACGGGAAATCGTAAACAATGGCACATGCGTACTTAGCGCTCGAATAGTCTAGGTGGTCCATGCGCGTTGGTTATGTTTTTGAATAGCGTTTTTCGGCAGGAATGAGTTAACCCATTTCTATGATTTTTGGCACCCTTAATAAACAATGATTCAACTTTAAGAAAATGTTATTTATTTTCTTGTAGGTGTGAAAACGTTCGTGATATCGGCATATATTTAAAATCGCATTTTTACAAAGAATGTCAACAACTTCGAAACCCTACGAAAGATTTTTCTCTTACTTCAGCAGTAAGCCTCAGAGATCTCTGGTTTTATATCTACTTGTTTGAAGTCAATCGTAACCCGGTAGAACTCGCTGCACAAAATGCTGGTCAAATTTAACCTTAAAATGCGACACTAACACATCTGTGAAAGCTGACGCACAAATAGGGCAGGAGTGCTGACGGACTATCTTCCATCTGAGGGGGTATTTTTGTACAAAGCTTTATTGCAAGAAACTGAGTAATCAGACACCTACAGCGAAAACAGTAAACAATAAAGGAAGAACAACTTTAGCAAAACTATTAGATACTGGCTCTGATTAGTTGAGTTATGTGTTGAAATAAACTTGTTCAGATCTTTTCTTGAAAACTTGTAAGCGTTTGTACTGTTAGTTGTGAAACGCTCCTCTGTTTACTTCTCTTGTTATGTAATAGTTCCGTTTCTTTAAGACTGTTTTATTTTTAGGTTAGAGAACTAGACTATCAGTCTTTCTAGAATATTATTTTGCTTTTTTTATGCTTGGTTATGTCATGGTACAGTACTTTCCGCGAGGAACAAATTTACTGAAGCCTGGTTTCCATATGATCGCTACGATCGCTGTAATCGCTGCGATCACAGGAGAGTAGTTTCCATATGATCGCTGCGATCGCTTAACCTTTTTCAGCGATCGTGGCGATCATATGGAAACCGGGCTTTGTTACAAAGACAACAAGCAGCAAAGGTAGCACTATCATATTTTCATCTTGCTACCATTGGAGTTGCTATCCTAAGGATATTCGCTGCTACTAGATCGCTATTTATTGCTACTTTTGGTGCGAGTCGTCGACTAAAGTAAGTCTGGTCTTTTCTTTTCTTATACTTTTTTAACCGTAATTCGGGGAACTAACAAATCCAGTACGATATTTCATGAGGAGGACATTGATTTTGATTTTGAGGACATTGAGAGCAAATCTGCAGAAATCAGACGGATTGATCTTTGTTACTATTGCCAATAGTACTTTATCGTGAATTATTTAGTTTAGTGTTTTTAAGATACGTTCAAGAGGAATCGCTACGATAGTTTTTTATTGTTTTGTTTTATTGTTTTATCGCTATTTTTTGCTACTTTTGGTGCGAGTCGTCGACTAAAGTAAGTCTGGTCTTTTCTTTTCTTATACTTTTTTAACCGTAATTCGGGGAACTAACAAATCCAGTACGATATTTCATGAGGAGGACATTGATTTTGATTTTGAGGACATTGAGGGCAAATCTGCAGAAATCAGACGGATTGATCTTTGTTACTATTGCCAATAGTACTTTATCGTGAATTATTTAGTTTAGTGTTTTTAAGATACGTTCAAGCGGAATCGCTACGATATTTTTTTATTGTTTTTATGCTCAGAGTTCAATGTTATTGTCTCGGTCAATTAGCTTAAGTGTCAATTATCGTATTTTTCAGTTCTCTGTTTCTTCCATCATTAGTTTATGTCGTTTAGAGGTTAATCTAACGTTTAGTCTTAATTTCATAGTGAATCTAAGTAGTTCGTATTCTTTAATTATCGCTTTCAGTTCGAACCTACGTCTACTTCGTGTACTACTACTTGCTATTACTGAGATCTACTACGTTGAACTAGGCTACGAAATTGCTACTGCATTGAATTGCTAAACACCCGACTGTCATTAAATCTGCTTTAATTCTATCACGTGGAGTTCGAATCATCTATCGCCTCGCACCCTGCAACCCTTGTAATTTGTTGAGATTTGGAGTATTCACAACCAGCTTATGTAATCAGCAATTACATAAGTTCAAATTTGACGGCGAGATTTGTGCGAAATGAAATAAAAGCTGCAAATTGTGAAGGGATTTGGAGAAACTGCTGAGTCAGAACACTTGTTAAAATCCGTACCACCAAGAGAGGATAAAGGGGACAGAGAAGGCATCTCCCATACACACCCTATTCCATAGGTAATTCGTCTCGAGTTATTTTTAGACCACAGATCCCAAAGGGGATTAGACAACAGCCAATCACATAGCGCGAATGTGTTCCACGTGCATGACCCACGTTCAGAGCCACGCGTCCTTCACGAATTGACGCAGAAAAAAATGGTGGAAGACGCGAAGAGCGATATTGTTATTCGTTTTGTCGACGAAAACGACTACAGAGAGATTTCTATTAAAGCGGTTTCAACGAAATGGCAATTAAAAAAGAATCGCCCTTCCTCTCTTGTATAGAGCTAACAATACAGCAGGGAAATCCTTAACACACTGAATATACTCTCAGGATCATTTATAATTTACAGTTTGAAGAGAGCAATTTCTGGTTTGATATTTATCCTTTTATTAGTCTTTCAAGTTGTTATTCAACAAAAATAACACTTGGCGTCCTACTTGCTTTGTTGTACAAACGACCGGTTTCAATAGACCGGCGAAATTTCTCATTTTATTTAAGCACTGAGGTTACGACAACTTCGAGTTAAACTGATTTCACGGTTTGTCAAAGAGTCCAGCGATTCTCTTTTCCCAACAGAGCGCCGACTCACTTCGCTTCAATATTCAGAAATGCTCTCGATCTCTTTACGCTTTCATTGCCTTTCGCCCGACATGTTTTGCACGGCGGTTAGTCATGCGAAACCTCCACGAAACATCCACGCAGCGCGCGAGGTAACTTTATCCCGATTCTAAAAATAACTCTAGACGAATTACCTATGGAATAGGGTGTGTATGGGGGATCCCTTCTCTGTCCCCTTTATCCTCTCTTGCTACCACTCAACAAGTGTAATCACTCGCCGCGCCAGCTGTCTTGATCGACAACCGGATGTCCGTGTTTTGTCACGCAATAATTGAGTTTCTGGGAACCAATGGTCGTTATGGCAACATAGAAAGTCCGTAACAACGCTAAAGTAGTCGTTACCAGGAAGATAAAAGAATTTATCGTCGTAATGACCGACGGAGACAATGTTGATGAAGTTAATAGAGACTCAGGCGAATTACTAGAAGCCTTCGACAGATTTCAAGCTGTACGCGTAGCATTTCACGAAGAACTTACAGACCCTTTATCCGTCAGAGAATCGGAAAATTATTACGACTTAGCGTCCGGCCAAGTAGACCTATTGCTAGAAAACCTAGAAATTTGGCCGACTGGTATTGAAGCCACAGGAGTAATGACCTCAATCGAAGTACATCCATAGAGAGTGTGTTAAAGCCCTCGCTCGCACCCGCCACCCTCGTCACGCACATCTAATGCATCGCGAACTTCCTCAGAATTGGCAGAGCTAAAGCTGCCGCAAGAAAGGCTGTTCTAGAAGCACAAGCCGCTGTATTGAAAATGATTCAAGAGATTGAACAAGAAGAGCTGAAATCGCGTCAGCGCAAAAACGGCCCAAGATAAAAACTGAATTGGCGAGGGCCTGGCCCGAAGAACACGTGTACTACTCGAAGTCGAAAGGGGAGAAATCGGCGCGAATTCACCGGACGCTAGTGGTTAAAATAAGAAATTACCTTCGACACCCCAACTTCCAGAAGCTTCAAACGAAGAAATAAACAAAAATAACCCCAAGGAAGAAAATTTAGAACCCGTATTCAGTTCTGAGAAACCCTCATACCAACCAAAACATTAAGTCCAGACGCCCCCGAAGGACAAAAAGGAAGACACGCGATTTCCGATAAGCCGGGCAATGAAACGAACAGGAGCACGCCTCAGGGGATCTACAAGCCCTTCTTTAACAACAAGAAGCTATCGCTGCGTCGACCTTACTGCAACCCGCAGTATCCCTATCTTCGCTGGTGATTCTGTTGAGTACTGCAATTTTATTCGGGTCTTCAAAAATGTTGAAAATGTTTTAGAAACTAAGAGCACAAGGCTTTACTATCTTTAACAGTATAGGAGCGGTCACGAAGTTAAAAATGATTATGTAAAGGGACAACCGTTTCAAGCGTCCAGCGAATATATTGTAAGGTGCCAGGGTGGAGCAAGAAGGTACCTTATCGGAACGCTGGCTGCAAGTGGTGTAAAAACAACCCTTACCCTTAATACCTTGCAAGGAACGAAAGAGCCTACTGGATGTTCCCTCAGTGCGACAAAATCATACCCAGCTACCGATGGTATACTCTAGGCCTAATCTTTCCGAGTCAACTGACACTATTGCAACCCAAGGAGATGTAAGCCGCTAGCCACACTTAAGGGGTATCAAAGTACAAAGTATAGAAGCAAAAATTAGGGTCTTAATAGATAGTGACGCTTCTCAAATGCTGCAGCCTAGAGAAGTTAGAAAAAAATAAGGATGGCAGACCCTTTCCAACACGTACTATGTTTAGATAGGTCTTAAAAAACCAGGCAAAGTACGAGGTTCAAGTCTGAACTATCAGCTGCTACAGGGGCCGGATCTGACAAACACTCTTGTGTTTCTACGTTTCCTTTGGTGGCCAAACGGCGATCTAGATATGTAACCTGAAGAGCATAGAATGCTAGTCCACTTGTTTGATGATGCTTCGTCTCCAAGCTGCGCGAACTATGCTCTCAAGAAAACCGCAGAAGTTGATAAAAACGATTTCGACTCCGTTACCGTAGAAACTATAAACGTTTACGTAGATGATTGTCTTAAATCAGTCCAGACAAATCCAAAGGCTGTTCAACTGATTGGTGAACTCCGTGAATAATTTCCAAAAGGAGGCTTTCGCCTGACCAAGTGGACATCTAGCTTCAGGAAAGTAATCCACTTTGTCCTGAAACAAAGAAAGCACCATCTGTAAAAGACCTCGACCTCTCCGAGAATGCAACTCTAACAGAAAGAGTGTGCTTGGTGTCCAGTGGAACGTTATCACTTGATTTCAAGATCGTTTATAGGAAGAAACCAGCTACTAGAAGAGGAATTTTGTCTGTCATTTGCTCGGTCTATGACCCCGGGTCATAGACCGAGCAAATGACAGTGGCACTGGGCTTGACGTTTCCCCATGTATACTTCCCGCCAATAAGCCTGTATGAAGCAAAAGTGGATGGCTACCGAACCTCGAACAGTTTGAGACACCGCGTTGTATCAAGCCTCAAAACTTCTCAGAAGTCCAACGAAGCGAGCTTCATCATTTCCCCTTCCCCTTTAGTGAAGACAACGGAGGAGTTTCTTGCATTCGAGAAACCGATGTATATAAAAATAACCGCTTCACTTTAAAGGAAGGTTAAAATAACATAACAGAAACAACAGATGCCAAGGATGGGCAAAACTCAAGAAGATTGAAACGGATTGAGATTAGGGTTTTTGAAAACTATTCAGCCTAACAGTTCTTCAAAGTTGATCCCTGCTGCTTGCAACTTCAAAAATAATGCTCAGGAGACATATTTGTTTGTCTCGGAACTCTGATTTTGTCATTTACATGTAATTTCTTTCAGTTGCTTACTTTAAGTTCCATAGCGATTGAGGGCAAGTAATTGGCAAAATTAAAGAAAATTAACTGGACTGCCGTGACACAGCTCCTTTAAGGCAATGACGATTCCCAGAATGGAACTATCGGCAGTAGTCTTAGCAACAAGATTAGGTCGCATGATTATGCAAGAATTCGACACGCGTCTGCACTGTTCCACTTTCTGGACTGACAGCACCTGCGTTCTTCGATAGATTGAGAATTAACAAGGACAGGAGATTCAAGTCTTCGTTTCCAACCGCGTTTCAGTTATATTAGATCATTCTTCAGCGGTGCAATGGAGTTATGTTAAAACCGCATTGAACTCTGTTGACGAAACATCCAGAAGGATGAAAGTTGACGACATGCTACGGAATGAACGCTGGAAGCATGGACCGGCCTTTGTAAAGCAACCAGAAAGGACATGGCCGCAAAGACCCGATAACCTGGGAGAAGTTTCCGGCGACGACTCGGGAGTAAAAAAGAACTTGAAGCCCATGATATGTTTTCAAACAAAGCTGGTGATCAATGCGACCTTCACATTAACAAGGCAATGGAGAGTTCTGTTATTTGTGACAAAAGGTTTAATTTCCAAAGGGTCTTGGAGCTGAGCAAGTCGTAATCTATGCGGTTTTCACTCTAAAAGATCTATAAATAGCAGTGCAAGAATCCGTCATACTGACCGTTTCAGTTCATGCAAACCACTGATCTTTTCTGCAGGCTCCTGTTTCCATCTGAGATCAGAGTCTATGGTCGTCGGTCGCAAATTGAAGACCACATGTAGTACTAAATATAATCTGCATAACTCTTGCTCTCTATGAATTTGAATCTTTTGCGTTTTTTTCTTTTAAAAACACCTGAATTCACCGAAAATTTATCATCATTGACCGATTACCTTTTAGAGACGCTCCCGTAAAACACTCGCCTAACGCAAGCCGTTTTTTTTTTTTACATTGTTTTCTGTTTACATCAAATTTGACCGCCATTTAGTACTTCCCAGGCTCTTTTCAGCCTTCGTTTGGAAGTTAAAAGCTTGGTAATAAGTCTTTATTTTCCGTGTGTGTTTTACTGTGTTCGATTACGTCTTCAATAAAACGTTTCATTAGGAATTTTCACGTCGTGGTCGTGCAGTGATGGCAAAGAAATGTTAATAAAACAGTAAGGTGAACGTGCAGTTGTTACTGCGCTTCCCGAATACGTAGATCATAGCGGGCCGTAGTGTCTAGTACGTAAAGTATTTAGTTTTATCTTACGTGCTTAGAACGCCAGTGTATATTTGAAATTAAACAGAGTCGCAAGATATACGCATTTTATCATTTTATGGTCATCCTTGAAAATTTCTGAACTCGTTTTTCGATCATGAGCCTTAAATTTCGGTGTCACCACGACTCCCAAGTGAATGATACAGCCAAATACACAAAATACAGTTGACGGGAAAGAGGATATTTCTTAAGGGATATTATATCACCAATGTCGTGAATAAGACTGATAAAACACAAGCAAGCCTTGAATTCGCCCACGAATCGCCCTTAATTTTTTATGATTATTTTTTTTTTTAACGTTTCCTGGCTGTGGGGGGTCACTGCAAAGCTTCAGCCTCAGGAGAGTTCGCCAACATTTGTACAAAGTAAGCGAGTTGAAATAATCGCGATAAAGAATAAAGAAAGCGAATTAACCTTTAATTAAGGGACGTTTTCACCGCTATAGCCGTCCTGATTCCTTGACTTGAGGCATTGGGGGGTGGCGAAAAAAACAATAACTTCTGGTCACTGTACTAGAACTTTCCGTAGTCTTTGCTTTAAGTCCCTATTATATCTGATAAAACACCCCATAGTAATAAGGGGAGGCCATCGCATATAATGTCACTGCACGTGATGTATTATCGACCATTTGATAGATCAATAGGTTTATGAATTATTAATGAATTTTTGAATATATTGTTCAAATAGCTAATTAGAATTTAACGTTTCAAACCTGCCATGGTTATTAGTGAAGGCGTTTAAACGACTTTAAGGGGCCGGAGTGTTAGTTTTGAAAAGCTCCTTTGTTTATTTTCTTGTTGTAATAATTCCGTTGCTTTAAGACAGACGTGATTATATCAGTCTTACTATACATGTAGATATATTTTGTAGTTTTTTTACGCGTATGTCATGGTACAGTATAACGTACTTTCCGCGAGGAAACGCGTAAAGCGTAGGAACAGATTCAGTTAGTTTTTGCGCTAAGCATAATGCACGTATGATCTGTTATAAAAGAACAAATTTTTATCTTGGTACCACTGGAGTTGCTATCATAGGATATTTGCTGCTACTAGATCGCTATTTTTTACTACTTTTGGTGCGAGTCGTCGACTAAAGTAAGTCTGATCCTTTCTTTTCTCAGTTATAGTTTTCATTTAGTTCTGTAATTCGCGGAACTATCAAGATAAGTTCTGCTCAAGCGGAATCGCTGCAATCGTTTTTATTGTTTTCATGCTAAGAGTTAAGTGTTACTGTCTCGGTCAGTTGGTATAACTGTCAATTATCGGATTTTTCAGTTGTCTGTTATTATTGTCTGATATTATTCTACCTTTTAGTTTTAGCTTTATAGTTAATCTAAATAGTTCGTGTTTTTTAGTTTTCGTCTGGTTTTCGTTTTCAGTTCGAACCTACGTCTACTGTGTTTACTGCTACTCGTTACTAGGGAGCTTAAGCAACGACGACGGCAGTGACAACGTCGCTAAAAAAACTTTGCACGTGCAGCACACTTTTTTTGTCCATTTCTTTGCCGTTGTTTGGGACGACTACAACGTAAAACGTCCAGAAACTTCCTGGTTACACGTTTTATGGAAGAAATGTCGTACGTGTTCTTGTTGACTTTTTTTTTCATTGTCGCTCATTTTCACCCTGGTGGCAGCTAACATTTCTCATTTTCTCACCGCCGCTACAAAATTTCTTGTCGTTCCTCTAACAAAAAATGTCTCCTTTGTTTTTTCTATCTCGCTTAAACTCTTTTTCTCGTTGAGCTTCGCTGGCCTGTCGCCTTACTTTCTCTTTTTCTCTATCTTTCTCTTTCTCTATTTTCCAAATTTGTGGACATGACAATTAATGCAACCTTAACACTTTAGACAACACGGATACAAAAACATTTTCCGCTTTCCGTTTTCGTCTTTATTGACTAGTTCGTTGTCTCTGCTTTACAAGACGCGGGTGGCCATACACTTTCCCGCCAAAATAACCTGACATTTGGCATCGGCTTACATGGAGTGGGTGTACGGACGGTCGGCGTTCGTACGCTACGTCATAACCAAATTTTCTTGCTTTCATAGGTTAAAGCTTGATGCACGTGCGAAGCTGTTGTTTTGCTCGTAAAACCAATTGTTTTTTCAAGTTGTCGTTGTGGTCGTCGTCGTGGTTGCTTAAGCTCCTTACTACTGCTATCTAATTCGTTGCAACAAGACTACAAACATTGCCACTGCATTGAATTGCTATACACACGATTGCTATTGTTACTAGGGGTACCTTCCGGCAAGTGCCAACCAGGTGAATTCATTTATATTTTTTGGAATATGCCTATTCAGATCTTCGCAATTTGTTAACACATAATTTTAGAGGTTTAAAATGGATTCTGCTATAGGAAAGGATGGCACCCAACTTTAAAACAACACCTTTGGCACATTGTAAGATGTCGCTTTTAATTTATTAAACAATAACAATATAGCTTGAAGCTTTGTTGGTAAATTGGAGCAAGTTAGCTCTTATGTTTCATGATAAATTCCTTTGTATCAAAACTATAAACGTTAGAAAGTAATTACAGTTCAAGGGAGGCTTTTGAGTGCTGAAATTAATGATAAAAATTTAATTCCGAGCTTTCCCCGGTCAGCCGCATCATCTGGGATAAGAAAAAATAATATTCCGCGAGGTGATATACATAAATGAAAAAATTGGTGTAAAGCAAATTGTGTGAAAAGCGCAAGAATGGGGCGGAATATAACAGAGTTACAAAAATATAAACTTGAATAAGGACCTGTTTACATGGAGGTGGGGGACTGCAGGTAGGTAAGGTAACCCGCTTAGGTGGGGTAACCCGACTGTCCATACAATCCCTCAGTTTAATGTGATAACGTTTACATGTCAGGTGGGGTAACCCACCACATGTTACCTCACCTTCCTGGTGTCCCCCACCTTCATGTAAACAGGCCCTAAAATACAAAGATCTGATAAGGAAGTGTCATAGGCGACAAATTTCACGAAAGGCATAATGATAGTCTTTGTAACAAAAGGTCCGCAAATTCGTTGCATTCCTCAATGTAAATTGAGAAGAACGATTGTAACCCTATTCCTTAATCAGCTACCGCTTAAATTCAATTTATAAAGGAAAAGACAACACTGAAAACCCTTGTTCTGAGTCGAGAAGCAAACACGCTACCCCAGTGTAAATCGAGCTGCGAAGAACAAGCTCGTTCTGACAATATTTGAGCGTACAACCCTATTCCTTGACCAACAGTTGCATTAAACTCAAATTATAAAGCAAAACTGACCACTTATAGCCCTTTCAAATAAGAAATCGTATAAAAGAAGCTTTCTCACCCAGACAACCATCACTGTTTCACACTGGATGACCCAGTCTCTAACCAGAAAAACAAAACAAAACAAAACAACAACAAAAAAAGAGCATGATATGATTCACATTAAAACCGCAAAGAACCGCAAAATACGGGGTCGTATTTACACCCAAACATGGTAAGAAATTCAAGTTATAGAGGGTCACACAGAATTTGAGAGTTTTTCCCTACATTGCGAGGCATTATAAATCTGCCGCTAAAGCAACCTTGCTTCTTGGCTCGGTTGCCTCGTTGGCGATAAACTCTAAGGTACTGTCATTAAATTTGCTTTAATTCTATCACGCGGAGTTCGAATCATCTATCGCCTCGCACCGTGCTACCCCTGTAATTTGTTGAGATTTGGAACATTCGTAGCCTCCCACGCAGACGTTCTTAGGGGTTCGTCACGCGTTCCTGCCCCACGAACGTCTGCTGACTTGAGCGGAAAAAACGTAGACCAATCACAGCAGACTTCCAGATCTGGGAAGAGCACTTTGGACCTTGAGAAATTTTCGCGCTTGACTTTATAGCTCCAAAAAAGATCAGAAAGGTCTCATGAAAGTTGAAGACCTTACAGTTTTAGAACAAACTACTCAGTTAACTCACAACCGTTCGTATTAGTGGTTACCCTCACAATCTCATTGAAACAAATTACCTCTGAGGTTAAATTTGCTGAACGGAAGTCGGCTTTACTACAAAACAATAACGTGTGAAAAATAATTCTGCCTTTTGTGCAGTCTTACAAGAGTACCCCGCCGTTGCATCACCAAAGAACAACTTTACGAGCAAACGACATCAACCATGGAGTAATCTCTATATCTTGGTAATAAAATTAAAAACACACCTTAAAATCGTAGGTAATTTAGTAGAAAAAATTCAATCATCTTAGAGAAAGGGAACGGTTATATATATGTAGTGTTTATCTAGGTTTAGAAATTTCTAGATAATATTTGCTCTTTGGAACAGTTATTTTACAGCAAAAAGTCATTGGGTGCCCCTGAAGTTTGGTGGCCTCAGCGCAGTTTCTTTATTCAAAAATATTTTTATATGTCTTTCTCCTTGCCAGCAATCTCTTGCTATCAATGTTCCAACAAAACATCTCTTGATGAGTGCCAAGATAATCAAGTTAACATTGATTGCCCCCTACCTGTGCACCACTGCGCAAAAATGAGGAGTGAATCGCCGACAAAAGAAGGAACTGTACAAACGACTTATCACAAGGGATGTGTAACCAAAGACCAGTGTAATGAAACCAGCAGGAAGATTGTAGATTGCTGCGATGGCGACTGGTGTAATACAGGTTAAACATTTTTTTCTTCATATAGAAAGCCGGTTACTTTCCTGCTGTGGAAGCAGACTTATAACAAAAAAATAGGACTCGGAGTACAAAGTTTGCATATTATGACATATTTCGAAGCTTTCACGTCTTTGTCAGTCGTGTGATTTAAGTAGCTTATCGATCACGTGATCTTCCATCAGGTGTTCATTCTAAAGAGCTGTATACGGGTGTTACGTCCAGGCCCCCATCCCCTGTTCAAGATAACCATGTTCTCGCTCGAAATCTGATGTTACCGGAAGTGAACAAAAAACCGAACCTTCAAAACCTTAGCAAGTGATGAGAGTATCGTCATTCTACCTATTTATGTAGGCAGAGCAACTGTTACCCTGACTTGTTGATGACTTGTTAATTGTTCACTTAGATACACGAATATGATACGGACATTTTCAAAGAGCATCTCAAATCAAAATATTTCACGTTGCAAACTTTGTGCTCTAATTATCTACTTTTTATCATCTTTTTTTGCTAGCGTAAGAAGTAGAATGGTCTGATACTTGTCTGGGCACAGCAGCCCAATGGTACAATTTCGGACAAAGTAATCAAAGGAGGCTGAACCATTTACAAGGCTTGTGTGTAACTATGTAACACACAATCTATACCTGCGTGTTGATAAACAAAGAATAACGGTAAAGCTAAATGTAAAGCTCAGTCAATACATTGTATAAACGACATATAAGCTAGATAATTGCTATTACTACAGTCGACTGCTTCAAGAGAAGAAGGGTGAAGTAGAAAATCGGAAGCGTGAGAGAAAATTGATTGGGGGCTTCCTTTGCGTTTTCGAGCACTCTTGCACTCTTGCATTCCTGGCTTCCCCCTAGCATTCTTACGCACCACAATTTTCCTTAGCCCCACCCTCCACTTTCAAACGCACGTCCTCAGGCCAATAAAATTGGTTATAGAAGTTCCTTTATCAAGCTAGGAAAGACGAAGTGGGTTTCTTGATGCTTGGACAGTGGATTTAGGAGGTTACTGTCTTAATCCTGGTATCACAAAACTAACGAATAAAAAAAAAAAACACCTGGTATATATTTCCTTTTAACTTAGATTATTGATCTTATCTTCATCTCAGTTGGTCTTGACCTTTTGATATTCATTTCCTCGTTATTTCAGTCTCAGGACCGCGTTGCTATGAATGTACAGGGCCTGTAAGTTATGAGGAATGTCCAGTACGTCGGTGCATTTTCAACGATGGAAAGTGTTATTACGCTGTAAAGCCACCAGATTTCGTTGCTGAACATGGATGCACTCGACAACAGCATTGCAACAAAACCAAGGTGGATGGTAAATATATACTCTGTTGTGAAGGAGATTTGTGCAATAAAGGTAAGTGAAAAGGAAGTGATATACCAAGAGCGAATGAGCTTCTCTCTTGGATATACTTGATAGTAACCTAATAACGTGTTTGTAAAAATAGTTACCCTGCGAGCAGAGGTTTCTCTCTTGCATGGCTTTCAGCATTTACGAAGTCGTTCGAGTAGCTTTTCTGTCGCGTACTTGCGTACCTCTGAAGTACGCCGCTTGTGGTTTCCGAAAACCCTAACCACATATGCGACAGACAAGCCACATGAACGACTCCGTAAACGCTAAAAGCCATGAAAGAGAGAAACGTCTGCTCGCAGGGTAAAAAATAATTTGCGTTGCGTTGAAGACATCAAATCCATCTGCTTCCAGGGGACCTATTCATGTACGCAAAAACCCACATGCATGATATTCACTCAAACTAAGTACTTGTGGGGTCACTTTCGACTACAGGCTACCATTCATCTCTAATTTGGGCTATACATGCCCACATATATAATTTAAAATTCTTTATGAAAAAGGGTCACAAATCGAACACTTCAAGATTGATTTTCACGTGACATTACTGCGCTGTTCACAAACACGCGAACTCACAATTGCCTTTTTCGCTGCCGGCAACCATAATTACGATCACAAGCAACGAACTTTGAAACACAAAAACACGCAAAACGGATCGAAATCAACCAATCACATATCACAAACCATGACCGTTTGATCCCGTTTCAGTAAAGTTTTTGTTCTCTGAGATGTCCGCTAAGATGATTGACGGCAGCGAAAAACGCTAACGTTAGTTGGCTTTTGAACTTCAGAGTTCGCGTGTTTTTGAAAAGCGCAGTAGTGTCATGTCACACGATCAGCTACCATCCTGTTATTTAATATTTCTTTCTGATCAATTTTTTTCCTTGGCAGTAAATGAGCCTACAGTTAACAAACCCAGGAGTACGATTCTTTACGTATTCCTTGGTTTTGCCTCCGCTTTGCTGTTGTTGTCGTCCGCTACTTTTTTCATCTGGTGCTACAGGAGGAAAAGACGAAGGGAAGTTGATGGGTTTGTACAGTTCTACGTACTTACAACCGATGTTAAAAAAAATTCTGCAAATACAACTCCCATCTTCACATTTTGGGGTGAAGTTAAGTTATTTTCTTTCCCCCGTTTTTTTTTTTTCAGATCACTTCATCCACAGCGCGTGATCTACCCTCTGGACGAGTGGGAAATTCTTCCTGAGCAAATAGAATACGAGGGGGAGCTGGGCCAAGGTGCGTTTGGTATAGTTTACAAAGCAACTCTGAGGAAAAGAGTTGGGATAGAGGTGTTTGACAAAGAGATTTCAAAGCGGCAATTGTTATCGAACAACAAGGCTCCTCAAGTGGTTGCTGTAAAGGTTTTACGCGGTAATATTAGAAACGAAATCTAATGTGAAAACTAAAAGTGCTTTGAATATTTTAACACGTTTTCATTGCTGCGTGAGAGAAAAACAGCTGACATGTATGAACGAAGACTAAAGCAAGGCCGGTTCGGCTGCTTTGTGTGAAAGGAGAAGCTGCTCTTAGGGATGTTCCTCGTTGAAAAAAAATTGTCCTCCGATCTATGGTCTCGTCTAAAGTTTTATAAAGTAAGCAGATCTCACGCTTATTTCACTATCTCGATCTTGCAGATGTTTCAAAACAACAGCAGCATTTAAGTTTATTTTACATTTGATCTTCTATCGTTTTTTTGTCTTTTATTCTGACTTAAAAAACTACTCCGGCTTTTGGTAGAGTTGGCTGATGTGAGGGCAGAATTGCTTATAAAATTCTAACCACGATTACAATTTAAATGTAATTACGCTTACCAGTGTGCTAGATCTCAATGCTAGATTTTGTAAGTTTTGTTTTATTAGTTGGGCTCACACTGGACTTTTCAAGTGCTCTTGAAGTGCATTTGAAGTGCACTTGAGACTAACTTGTGTGTGAACGGTTCCTTTTTCACTTGACTGATCTTGACTAGTCGTACTTAGTTGCCACAGAAACTTCAAAGCCTCAAAGTGCCCAAGTGCACTCTCAAGTAAGGTCAAAACCCGTCCTTGAGACTGCATTTATCCAATCAAAGCGTCGGAAGTTTATCATCAAAGTGTCAATCGTCTCGAGCCACAAATTTCACTCTCGCAAGCGAGCAAGCGAGAGTTGATTGACGAATGAGGATACTGATCACCACGAAACGTAGGTAGGTTTTTCTCAGTTCCGCTTCATGAGCTAGTTCAGAAATTTCACGATTTCATTTTTTCACTGTATTTGACGGCGTAAACAACGTTAATGGAAGACTTGGCTGTGGAAACGAAATGACCTATGTTCCACAACAGAGCGATTTTCCTGTTTTGCGGTTTTTTGAATGCAGTTTATTCTTTTTTCAACTCGTTCAAGCCACTTTTTCGTGTCCACCTGCAGCAAGAGCAGTAATCCTTTACAACATGGGTAAACCTCACGTCAGTAGTGGAGGAGGGACCGGTTAGGCCTTTTCCATGCGCAGGAATCTCATTAACTTACGCAGGAGTACATTAACGCCGATGACGTCATGCATCTCATTAAGATAGAATAATGTCATAGTATATTTTCAGTTGGTAAGGAGCAAGTGATGTCAGAATACCCTAGCGGTTGACTTCATCAAAAAATGTTGAGATCATAATCTATAAATAGAAAAGTGATATCATGTCCCTACTTGGTCATGATGATGTCATGTCATAATTTATTCAGGTATGATGATGCCATAGTTAATTTTTAGTTGCAATGGTCATGTTCTTGTTTGGTCATGATGTCATTGCTTATATTACTTTAAGTAGGATTTTATATACGAATTAGTAATCTGAAAAATGGGCATTGAGCACTCTTTTAAAGTAATAGAGCTTGATCACTATCGTATGATGACGAGGACATTTTGAGTCAGTGTGTGATTGTCTTTATCTTAGTACTATCCCGTACTGATCAATTAAACACACTTAAATTTTGGTTGTTTACAGTTTTTCATTGAAACGCAACCACAAGGTCCAGAAAAAAATTCTATAACATTCCAGTAGGTCTAGTCTTCATCTTGTGGAATGGGCTGCTTTTCATAGCGTCGATTAATTAAGTAAGAATTTTCGCTTATCGATCGCTAGTTCTGTCCATTCCAACCAATCGAATCCTTCTGTATCTTTAAGTTATTTTTGGGTCTCAATCAGTTTTTTGAAGGTGGGTTTTTTTTTTCATTGCGCGTATCCACTGTAGATTCTCTAACAGTACTTTTCTTAGCTCTTTTCTGTAAACAGGAACCAGAGCGTTCTCGGCATTAATACAAGCCACGTTTTCTGAATCTCCGTTCCCTTCGTACTCATTGATCAATGCGTTGAGCTGGGTCTCATGGCGTGATTTTTTTGATTGACGTTACAGTACCGCGTGATTAGGGTTTAATAATTAGGTTTAAGATAGCTCGCCTTTCAGTTCGGACAAGACCCCTGGAGATCAAGAATAACAAGACAAGTTAGATGGAAATTCACGAAATCGGGACCCGCGAACGTTGGTAAGAACAACCACTTAAGCCTCTTAACTTACATTAACAATTGTTTGTATATGCTACATTTTATATAAGTTTCTTTGATTAAGATTATTTTTCGAACGCTAGCACGAACAAATGGCATAATTCTTGTAATTACTTTGAGCTTTAATGCATCAATATTTAGGCCATTTCTCTTACGTAATTATTTCAGTTGACCGCTTGATTCGTATGAAACGCTCTGAGGCCACAAGAAAGGAAAAAAAAAAACAATAAAGAGAAGAGTCCTATATTGGCTTGGTGTTCAGTTGAGTATCGATCGCGTACCCGGGTAAAGTCGAGTATTTCAGTTCTAGCTTGAGAGGAAACATTATACCGGCTTTCCCCCCAAGTATTACACACGGAAAAGGAAACAAGTAGAGAACGAAAAAAGAACTATTGCAGCTGTCAAAGAAACGGAGAAACCTCAGCATTGTATAGTCAAGAGGCCCAAATTGTCTAACGATGTTTCCTGGAAACCAAAGCATATCCAGAATGTTATATGTTTCGACATAAATTTTCACTTCTCGTGGTGGGCCTCACTCAGTGTGGTAAGACTCTTTTCTTTGAAAAAACTCTTACAACGGATCGTATTCTTTACGAAAGCAAGAAATCGAGGAGAATATGGTGGGTACTACAGTCAGTGGTAGGATAGATACAAAGTGATGCAGTCATCTATCGGAAAGGAATGGAAAATCGAAATGGATTTATCTGCACAAGGACGATCCCAGCGTAAGATCTTTCCTAGAAAAGAACCAAACGAATGCTCGATAGACCTATAACGAAATCTTTGTAATTGCCTTTCAATAAAGATTTTAACTCTCGGACGTACAAGCAAATTCATACCCCTACCGTGGTACAAGGTGGGGGTTGGATGGAATCCCTCCCCGGAGTTTTTGATATGTTGCAGTATTTTGAAACGATTTTACCTTTAGTGGAAAGCCTTTGATCTTCTTAACAAGATGAGGTATATTTTATGGGTTGTGGCGCCGCTGGAGGCCTGTGACGTCACCAACAGTGTTCGTCATCTTGGCCGCCATCTTGGATTTTATCAACAATTAGAAATCAGGTTAAAACCGCGAGAAATGTTAACTTTTTTGTGCTTTACATGAAAAATAACCCATAAATAAGCACTTAATTGTATAATTTTAGCGACAAAATTTACTTTTATTGTTGAAAGAAGTCGAAACAACATATTATCACCCAAAATTGGCTTGACCACCTGCTACTTATGACGTCATATCTCGTTACCATAGCAACTAACCATCACTAAACTCACCTCAAAATTTGCGCGAGGGATGAACGAACAGCTACTGAAAACGTCAGGTGCTGATGTTTTATCCTCTAGGAAAAAACTCAGAAAAACCTTATGGGTGGGTAGCAAACACCCCTTCACTCCCCCCCCCCCCCCCACCCCCTTGTACGTCCGAGGGTTAAAACGGTACCTTAAACCGTAAACGGTATTGGTTTTATTAATTACATAAGCATTTATTACTTTATTAAACTGATCATTTCTTAGAACGTAAGCCATCTATTGTCTTATTGAAAAGTAGACGTTTAAAGGTTGTCTGATAAGATTTCTCCGCTTGTAGAGTTCATATGCAAATATAGATCAAGATCAGTGGCCATGCAAGCATTTGCGCATAATAAGTGTTTAATGAGCTGTAAACCGATCAACTGGCCAAAAGGTGAGAGGTGAGTTTTTCTGAATTCGAAGCTGTTATCAGGACACAAGAGCAACTGTGTTTGTTTTGTAAGGAATGCGACTGAAAACTGTGGCCGAAAATGATCACTAAGGCTATCATTTTTGATATTTTGATGCTGGGGCTTGTTGCAATTACTTTGAGATAAATAGATAACTTAAGGACTGTCAATTATAAAGCAATCTACCTTTTAACAAGTTTTTATCGCCCTTCAGTTGAAAAACTAATTATCAGAAAGTTATAATTTAGGGAAAATTTTGCTCCGCAGGAAAAAATTACAATCATCTCCATTCCTCCGCTGTCAAATGATCATAATTGAATTCTTTCAGTGTAGAAAAAGTTGATCCGGGTGGATCACAATTTGTTTTTTCTTGGGTGACGTTATTTTAAAATTATTATCATACGATAGTTATCAAAAACCTGCATAAAGAACATATTAATCATTACAACTAAAAGTTAACTATGGCATCATCATACCTGAATAAATTATGACATCATCATGACCAAGTAGGGACACGATATCACTTTTCTATTTATAGATTATGATCTCAACATTTTTGACGTCAACCCCTAAAGTATTCTGATATCACTTGCTCCTTGCCAACTGAAAATAAACTATGATATCATCCTATCTTAATTAGATGCATGACGTCATCGGCGTTAATGTACTCCTGCGCAAGTTAATGAGATTCCTGCGCATGGAGAAGACCTAACTGGTCCCTCCCCCACTACTCACGTCTCACCAAAGAAACATAAAGCCACTACATTATACTCAAAGAAATTTAAGCGAACCAGAAAAAAAAGTGCATACGAAACGGAAGGAACAGAACAGCTCTAGCGTGAGAGTGGGGACCAAAGTAAAAATAATTAAAGCGCTCATCGACTGAAAAGAGAGAAGGGATATGGAGTTACATTTACGACAAGTATAAAGAGCGGTTTGTCGAAAGTATTAGAAAGTCTGCCGTTAGAAAGAATACATAATCTGGAATACGATTATAAATACTTGAAGCAACGAGCTTAAAATACTGGCAAAGAGAGCTTTTAGAGCATCAAAGAAGGTTTCCTCTACTTCGATTACTTCGATGCAACCATCCCGCTGCCGCATTGTTATGCTTTTATTCTAACACTGTTAAAGAAGACTGTTTTCAATAAATTAAACGGAAAATCACGCTTTGAAAATAGTACTACGGCTCCTGTCTTCGCAGACGTATTGAATAAACACATGTACGGCAGCGTAATAAACTCCGAGATACGGATTAATTCCCGCCAAAACTCCTCACTTTAACTTTAGTGTGAACGCCATTTTTACTTAAAAGCTGAGTACACTTCAAGTGCTTTTCAGGTACACTTGAACTCAAGTGCACTTCAAGTGAACTTCAGGGTCTAGTGTGAACCCACCTATTATCATGCATGGGTAGATATTTTCGTATGGTAAATCAGGATCCATACATAGCTTAAGTTTGTTTGTTTGCTTTCCATCGCTCGCTCGAAATGCTTAAAAATAAAACTTGTCACGATGTTTTACCTTGTTTATTTACGTGTAGATCTTCTCGAATAAGAACTGGAATATGACGTCCTTTATTTTCGGAACTTTCTTATATCAGATAATATCTCACAAGCAGTAATTGAACTTTGCCGTTTTCGCGCTGCTTTTAAAACTACTTATAACTCGCGACGTCTTCCAGACCGATTCGCGTTATCTCAGTCCCCAGTCTCTTTCGCGGTATTGGCGTCCCCGTTGCCGTTGTCGATCCTTAAAGTCCCCAAAAACGGAGAAAGACCACAAATAAACTTAAATAGTCGATACATATCCTAGAATGGAAAAGGCTCGTGTTTATCACAAGGTGAACACAATTCTAAGTTACCTGACACTGTACGTGTACATAATATGTTTAATATATGGTTCAACAAATACATGTTGATTTTAACAAGAAAGAATAGAAAAACCGAATGCATTTTAATGTGTTTAGACAATCCTAGTGCAGCACAGAAAGCAGAATTCCAGTTTGAGATCGAGCAAATGAAGCTGTTGGGATCACATCCGAACGTTGTTTCCATGGTTGGATGCTGCACGTTTCAGGATGAAAAGTTCCTGGTAATAGAGTATGTTCCGTTTGGAGACCTGCTGACGTGGCTTCGTTGTAGAAGGAGAAGGGTGAGAAAATGAAACAGTCGGTTTTCAATTCATTAAAAAAAGAGTCTGTCTTTATGCTAGCGTACATGGCGATTGTCTTGTCGCGCTGAAAGTTTTGGGTTATTTGCTCGAAGTTCCACTATAGGAATTCTGGTTTAGTTGGGTTTCGTTGCTTTGTTACAATTATTCTAATTCTTATATTGGGCAGCCTGTGATCAAGGTCAAACGCAAAGTGACACAATTAAGAAAAAAGCGTCCGTGAAGGCGAATTTCTTCTATCCACGGTTAATTTATCGTTGGCCATAGGGCATCGAGTACAATCCGCCAAGTGGACTCTAGCTTGATTCGAGTGCACCAGTTGGCCCGTAATTGTCCAAGGAAAGCAAGAAAAATCCTTTTCCCCGTACTTCATTTATCAGTGGTGCTTCATTTATCAGTGTAGCAGAGCCAAACAATTTAAAAAAATGTTTTTTGAACCGTCAGTCAAAAAGAGTTAACCTAGTTTGATGAAAATAAAACACAAACAGCGGTGATAAACATTGTGAGATTTCGTATTTTTACAAACTTGACATTTCGTATCCTATTCAAGATACATTTTCAAACGTGATCTGAAGTGACCGTTAAAAGATAATGATGAGACTATTTACACACAAAAAAATTACAAGGGTTCTTGAAAGGAGATTAAGAATTCAAAATGCTTAACAGTAATCGATACAAAAGGCAACAGCTTTGATGTTGACTTAAAAGCTGGCTTAAGGTCTTAGCTGGTCTTGTATAAACAATGTTACTTTTATGATGCTAAAACTTCAAAATGATCCCACTTAATGTTCTGTTTGGTGGCAGTGACATGGTCAGCAATAGCTGAGAAGTGATCATTTTTTGTTAGGGACTTGAAGTGTTCAGTCTTCCTATCATGGAGCCGTCGCTTGGTTTTACCAATGTAAAAGTCATTACAGTTCCAACGGCAATTAAGCTTTGTAAATGACTTTGGATCTTTGAGAGCGATTTAGGCGGTCCTTGTATAAGGAAAGAAAGATTTAATAAGGCAGGTGTTTTGAAAAATTATGTTTTAACACAATTAAGAGAAAAACTGGTAAATTAAAGATTTTAGGCGTTTAGAAATTTATTTGCAAAAGTTCACAATGCTTATCACCGCTGTTTGTGTTTTATTTTTTATCAAACTACGTTGGTCCAAGAACGAAAGTCTCTTTGTTTCTAGCTACAGTTTCATAAACGGTGTAAATGGTGCTCAGAAATGTGATTGTTGACTTAACCATTTCTCGTTGCTCGTTTGTGTTCAGTCAGTCGCTTGCTTAATATAGGTTTCTTCCGGTTTCACCAATGCAAGTAGCCTTGCAGTCGCAGCATTTGATCTTATATATACTTCTTCCTGTCTGCCCTCCGGTTTGTCTTTGTCCTTGACATTAGCTGGTAGTTGTCGTAAAGTGCATGTTATCGGTTTGTGTGCAGCACGTATATTGTTAGGTTGCTGACTACTGAACAGGTTGTCGAAACGTCAGTCACTCAATAACAACAGTCCTATTCCGGACTACGTCCACCTGGACGATCATACTCAACAGCTGAACGTACTTATGAAATGACTCCTGGGTTCAAACCAGGAGAAGCTGTTTCCCATTCGTTCTCTTAAATGAAATCCAAACGATGTTTTCACAACTTGCAAAGCGATCATCAAAGGTCCTGAGATCGGATTTGTGTACTGATAATGCGCATTACGTCAAAAACCAAGGACCAAAGGTTTTAACGTCTTTAAGAAGGAATAAAAACATGGCGGTCAAGGCGGGACTGTTTTTCACCATTTTATTTTGGTAATTCGCAAATTTATTGATTTTATGTCGCTTTTCAGACATAATGAGTGGTTTTCTTTTTCGTTAGAACAATTTTCCCCAGCAGAGTTTGGAATATGCAACATATAGCATTAGCTGCGAAAAGCTAAGAAGAATTGGAACCACCGAAGAGTTGCATCGGTGTCACACCGATAGCTCAACTCTTCGGCAGTTCCAAAACCCCAAAAAAGCTGGAGTGTAAAGCCATGTTAAGGCAAAACGTTTACTCGCTTTTTAATAACCACAACTTTATTGACTTTATCTTCGACATGAAGATTTCAGTACCAAAACAATCAATATAACAACCAATGAAACAAAGTAAAATTAAAGTTAAGTAAGAGAGAAAGGAACAACAACTATATATTGAACATTGACATAGAAAATTACTTGGCTATGTACCGCTTCTACGCTACTCGTATGCTAAAAAGGTTCAATTAGAGTTCGGATTTATAACAATTTGGAATATTTTCAATAGAAGAGGCAGTAAGACTTATGATGTTTTCATCGCACATAGACATGATATATAAAAATAGTGCCGTGCGAGACATATTAGTAAAGTTACTGTTATCAAGTATAGGCTCTCCAAGAAGGTACCACATGTACGAGAAAGTGATGAGTGATTACATTTCAACAAATAGTGAAATCCATCACCAATTCCGGATCTATTACAAAAGGGCCAAAGTCTCTCAACTCTGAGCATCTTCTTGTTTACGCACAGATTCAATGGGCAGCAAGTGGCAAGAAATCCGCATTTTGGTTACTCTTGTGTTAACGTTCTTTATTAAATCAAGATAAGTTTGAAATCTGAGTTCGTTTTTCAATTCACTATCAAGACTTAATTCATTTCCAACTGAAAAATCAAATTTATCCTTGTTCAAATTTTTCGACCAATATTCCCGGTATTGTTTTAACAAATTTCCTTTAAACTTTCTAACCAGGTGAGGAACTCTCCTGTAGTCAAGATGTGCAGATTTGGAGTATAATCAGTTAATTTAGTTAATAATATACAAGAAAAAAATTACTCAATTCTGATTGACTAAGAAAGGAGTGCAGTTCTTCTGTAACAAGAGTGCAAACTTGTAACACGAGTGCAACTTACAAATGGTTTCTGATTGGCTGAAAACACAAAAGAAACCACCAAAAATCCATCAGATTTAAGCTGTTTTAACAACAAAATTTAAGAAAATGGCCATGGTTTTCTGCAACCAACGATTTGATTTTGCACGCAACACAACAATATAGAAGAGTTAAAAAAAAATTCCAAAAACCCAAACAAGGTAAATAGTGCGTCTTTCTGGCTAAATGTATTAAAAATGCGGTGCTAAGAGAAAACACTGTCAAAAAAAGCGAGGAAAATGAGCCAGAAAAATTAAACAAGCTGCTTATAAAAGACTACACTAAGGTAAAAAAAGAAGAACAAATTAAAACGGTGGCAACCACACGCAAGCCATGACAGCTACACTTCTCAGACATTTAAATGAACAAGGATACAAGTTTTCCATGATAACAACAGGAATTTCAAGTCACGTACGTTATTTGTTGGAGGAGAAAGGTGTCAGGTTGCTCTCTTTAAGTATTGTCAGGGGCACCCAGCGACTTCTTTCTGTAAAATAACTGTTCGAAGAAGCAAATATTGCCTAGATATTTCTAAAGCTTGAGAAAAGCTACACATTTCTGTATAACCGTTCCATTCGTCTAAAATATTTGGAGGTTTTCTAATAGCTATTAGCTACGATTTTCGGAGGTTGTATTATTCACATTGTAATACCAAGATATTGCGATTATTGTTAAAAAAAAGGTCTCCTAAAACGATCGGTATAACGACAAAATGTCCTCTATAATTTTTTTTAACGAAAACAAGGCTACTTCATGTCCTCGAACTTTCGACTGGACCCATAAGGGTAGCTAACACTTTTGCACACACCCTACGGGCTTGTGCACGTTTGTTAGACTTTGAAAAATTTACTCGTGCTTATTTATTCCATATTGCACTCGAAATCATGTGATTATCTGTACAAAGTGTAATGTAAAGATACAAAAAAGTGTGGATAAAGTAGTAGAAGTTTCTAAATCTGCAAAAGGTTCAACAGTAGTTCATTAAGGAACTCAAGGATGAAATATACAGTATCTGCATGAATATATTTATTTTTGCTGGCACGAACGCTTACTTAACTTTCCAGCTCAACACACACCAAGCCACGAAGACAACATATGAAGACAAAGAGGTTTTGAAAAATGAGGGAGAGGCCAATAATCAGGTACGCGTAAAAAACTATATTTGAATTGCTTTTTGATTTTCGTATAACTACACATCACAGCTTAGATGCCACTAAGCGACATGTTTAAAAGGCCGTTAAGGTTTCTTTAGGTGATCGATATAAATGCCTTTAATAAGGAATTGAGTGACTGGTTTCATTGACAAGATCTCACTGTCATAATAAGGACGACTTCCCCATGCATCTCCGCCCTTCGGGGCACTTCATTTTACTGCCTGTTGTTGTAAAATCGTCGCTTCTGACATTTTTTGAGCCTACTTTATCAGCTCCAAACAATTGCAGTTGGTTTGCGAAAAACACAGGATCTGTACGCGCTAGTTGTGTTCTTGAATCACGATGTGAGGCCGTCCGATGAAGAGACAGATACAGTGGTTTAAACGTATTAAACGTATTGATTGCTTTACGAACAAAACGTGCCGTTACTAGGCAGGCTTGACAGACAAGCACTTGATCGTTGTATCAAGGATCTCCTCTTCATTTTCTAGGCTACTAAACAGATAGTTGTTATTCTAAGGCTGCATTCATTATCTATACTGCAGGGGGGGGGGGGGGAAGAGGATATTTTTAACAACCACCCTCTTGACCAAAAAAAAATGACCACCCCCCCAACCCCACCCAGTCTTGACGAAGAAAGTAAAACGTTGTCAATATGATGATGATAATGGTACAGAGATCACTGACTTAATCATAACTTTACATGCTTTTAAGGTGGAAAATGGTTAATTTTGATGATAACGGTGATGATGATAATAAGAATAGAAACAATCCTTGATGTTATTACTAAAAGCAGGATAAAAGTAAGGTGATGATAATTATGTCGATAAAGCTGGTTACTGCGCAAAGTAAGGGACATTGTAATTTTAATTAGTGAATTAATAATAAAACGTCCTTCATTGAACTAGAAAATAAGAAACTTCACTTGTGTTGTAGTATTTCAATAATGTTACAAGTACTTAATCCTTCGATTTTCAGTGGAATCTAAAAAAATTGGCATTTCCTTTCCTGCCTTCAGAAATTTTTTACCACCCTCCACTTTTCGCTACACAAATTTTAATATCCCCCAAAAAATCCCTAACTTCCACCCCCTCCCCTCCCCCTTGGTATAACTAAGGCGAAATATCAAGACCCGGAGAAACAAGAGAACGTGGAATTCATTCGGCCATCGCAGATTGACAGTATGGACGATATGTTGCCTCGTGAGGATGTGAGAATGAACGCCTCCACCCATTTTAAACTCATCTCAATTTCCTTACTATTCGTTGAAAGCATTACATTTTATTGAATTTTAATACAACTCCACCAAACAGAATGAGCAGCAATCAGCCCCATCCACATTACTGGAAAATCAACACGCAGCCATACTAGCTTCGATGGATAGTTTGGCCGAAATACTGACTGATGAAGAGGCAAGCTTTTCCGGTCAAAAGATCTTTCCATTTGCTCTGCAAATGGAGAAGGGAATGGTAAGAGCTAACATTTATTTTAAAAATAATTTAATAAAATAACTGAGACGGTTTGGTCAAAACCCATGGCTTACTTTACCCCCATAAATTCATAGAAGACGTGCAAACAAAACCTACGAGGCACAAACCGAATATTGACCAGGATGGTCTTGGGAAAGCTTAAAAACAGCAAACTTACTTTACTTGAGGCTTGTAAAAAGTGAAAGGAGCCTTCCATTAGAACAACTGCTAGTTCCGACCAACGACACGAATTTAGCATAAGGACTCAACAAAACACAGTTTCCTGTTGCATTTAGATTTTCAGTTTAAGTTATGCTTAATCGAAAGTCAAATGCTCACTTCTGTATTAATATCACTCATGATAGTTGTCTTTCAGCAGCGTACATTTGTCTTCGCTACCAAAAAGCAAAAATTAATTTAATAAAAAATTTGAACATGTTCTCCCAACATCCTGCGTGGGTTATTTCGCCGGTAACCCAATGGAAGTACGGTCTACTGCTTATTTTACTGTGATTCCCGACAAAAAAAAAACCGGAAGTTGCATAGAACTAAGGCTTAATAGCCCTCTCGTTAAATTTAAAATTACTAACATGGCGGATGATCAAGTCAATTTTACTCCAGAGGATATTTTTAGTGCTAGCTTTTGTGAAAAAGAAACAGAAAAATTGACCGTTGCTCAACTGAAGTTGAGCCCAGCAAGCACTCTAAAAAGGTAATAACATCATCCTCGGAATTTGTACTCGCACACACTTTGACGTCGTGAACAGAGGAGAGGATTCTAAGCCCCTTAGAACCTGCAGCCAATTTCTTGGTGTTCTTTTTACAGTTCTTTAGGTGTTCTAATGAATAAGTCGGAATGAACTTGGATAGGATGGTAAAATCATCACCAAAATGCTGAATAAACGGTGGGAATGTTGGTTTGCTGCATCACTTGTGGTTTCCCCATTTTGTTAGTCGGTTCTTCATTATCTCGCTAACTTTGCTTTAGTGAAGCTCCTCTCTGAGTCCGGTGTATATGTTTCTAGATTTTCATTCAATGCAGGTTCTTCTATTAAACTGTAAGTTCTTTTTAATTTGCTGCCTCACTTCCATGCAACCTTCGTTTTTTTTTTTTTTTTTCTAGAATCGGAATATTGCTTAAGGTACGGAAAAACGGGCAACAAAAAACTTGCAACTTGTTTTAAATCATTGCTGCAAAACAGGTTGAATAGCGATGTTGCGCGTTATACCACCAACAAAAAACCTGTCTTGCAACAGATCAGATCAAGTTGTTAACAGGTTTGAACATGGGTATGCAAAACAAGTTGCACGTTTTTTGTTGCCCGGTTTTTCGTACCTTTAGTGCTTTGAGAGCTGCAAAGCCTTAGCGTTTAAACAGTGGCTGCAACTTTCCGCTTGAGGTAGCCAGAAGTACGTTTCGTTTTCAGTTACCAATGTGTAATAACAAAAGCTCTGATCAAAGCACCTTTTATTATAATTTCACACAGAAAAGCAATCTTATTACGGAACAAGTTATGAAAGAGAAGACCGGCACGAACATGGAAATGACTCCATTACTACAAGATGACCTTGACGTCATCGGAGAGGACCATGCATTAACATCTCAGGACCTCCCTAAGGTAAGAAGGAAATGCCGTTATTATTAAGGTGTTTCGAATTAATGCAGTTCTTCGGAGACCTTACCGATGTTTTTTAATCGCCTTAAAAGTGATTTCATCCCCGTCCGATCGCCACACCAGTGATTAACAATGAATTGACGTTTGTCAAAATGCAGTGTTTAGTAAAATCTACATCATTTTGACGACAATAATTTTGCGCAATCTAGACCTGACACTGAAAATCCGACACCAGCAACTTGTACTGTGGTTTTTTAGAAGTAAAAAATTCTGTATGATTGAATTCAAATAAAATTAAACGTAAATGTATTTCAAACCTTATATTTTCAATAGCCGCAACAAATTGTTTAATAACAAAGTTCTAAATAACTTAATCTTAAGTAGCGTCAGAAGGTGGTGACTGGTGTCGGATTTTCAGTAGCAGTTCTAGATCGCGCGAAATTCAGATTTAATCGGAATAAATTTAACATCCTACCATTTTTATGCATTCGAATGGTGTAAATCATTCCCTTAAACTGTTTCTCGAAACACTCGGGCAATAATCCAAATTCTATTGCCTGAAAGTCTCGTAATGATACGTTATATTTACCTCTAAAATCACGTACGGCTTTCACGATCAAAACCAAACTATATCTCAAGAGCGATACCGGTTCAATGTGATGCGGTAAAGATAATCATGACTCCAAAGAGGAGCGAAAAACCATCAGCAAAACATCTCAGAACCTAATGAAAAAAGGTAGCACTAACAGTCTGCAAAGAATGCTTGAACGGAAAAGACTAAATGCCAAATAAAAGAAAGTGAGAGCCTAGAATATTACAGCTAAGAAAATGTGGTAAGACATCCATCCGAGAAAATTCGGTAGTCACGTGACCGTACGCCCGTCCGTCCCCCGCCTGCTCGTCCGTCCACACCACAGAGAAATCTTTCACTTTCTAGCTAGTTTGGAAGCCTGTAACTGATATTGCACATACATGTTATGGTCAATTGACAGCTGTCAAAACAGTATCCGCTGACTAGTATCACATTACCGTATCGCGGAATCAGCTGTCAACCCAACCAGTTGGCGTGGTTTTTCAAGTTGTCCGCTGACAAGTCACTAGTTTTCAATGATCACAGGCTCAAGTTCAATTTTTTAATGCACAGGAAATATATATGTTGTGTTTATGAGCCGCACTATTTTTTGGGGTGTACATATAAGGCTATTAACTCGATGTACATGTAAGATTTGTTTCACTCTTGGACAGTCTTGACAATTTGACCAATTTATTTTTTCTTTAAAATGACTCAGCCTTTCTCTCAAAAGTAAAGTAAACTGATTTGTAGATTTATTTACAAGTTTACTGTTTGATTTAAATTATAAATTTACTGACGCGAGCTTTGCTTTTAGCCCTGGCTAAATCTATATATTAACATATGTCACTCACTCTAACATTCCTGCCACACCAAAAGTCCGGTATTTTTTTGTTTTACTTAATAACCATTAATAGAGCTAGCAAATATTAAGACACAAAGGCTTGAGTGCCTCAAAAACTCTGTTTAATCGAATATTTAATCGAAAGTCAAATGCTTACTTCTGTATTGATATCAGTCATGATAGTAGTCTTTCAGCAGCGCACATTGGTCTTCGCACCCAGAAAGCAAAAATTAATTTAATAAAAAACTTGAACATGTTCTCACAACATCCTGCGTGGGTTATTTCGCCGGTAAACCAATGCAAGTACGGTCTACTGCTTATTTTACTGTGATTCCCGACAAAAAAAACGGAAATTGCATAGAAGTGAGGCTTAATAGCCCTCTCCTTAAATTTGAAATTACTAACATGGCGGATGATCAAGTCAATCTCACTCCAGAGGATTTTTCTAGTGCTAGCTTTTGTGAAAAAAAGACATAAAAATTGACCGTTGCTGAACTAAAGTTGAGCCCAGCAAGCACTTTAAAAAGGTTATAACATCATCCTCAAAATTTGTACTCGCACACACTTTGACGTCGTGAACAGAGGAGAGGATTCTGAGCCCCTTAGAACTTGCAGCCAATTTCTTGGTGTTCTTTCCACAGTTCTTTAGCTATTGTAAAGAATAAGCAAGAATGAACGTGGATTGGGTGGTAAAATCATCACCAAAATGCTGAATAAACGGTGGGAATGTTGGTTTGCTGCATCACTTGTGGTTTCCCCATTTTGCTAGTCGGTTCTTCATTATCTCGCTAACTTTGCTTTGCTTTAGCTAACTTTGCTTTAGATCCAATGCCGCTTAGATTTCTTCCTCATTAGTCTTTCTCTTTGCCCAGAGATCACGGAAGCCGACATAGTGCCCGGTTACCGAACAGACCACTCGATGATTACATTTCGCATAAACACAGCCCGAAACCCCAGAGGACCAGGTTATTGGAAATTAAACACACACCTCTTAACTGAAACGCAATACGTTGAGTTGATACGCAAAACTATCGCTGATGTGTGTAAGGAATATGAAGGCCAGAGTGAAGTTGACGAGATTTTATTATGGGACATCATCAAAATGAAAATTAGAGAAGCCTCTTTAAATTATGCCGCAGCCAGGAAACGGCGTCTGGAAAATAGAGAAAATCAGTTAGAAGAAGAAGTTTTAGCACTCGAGAATAAGCTTGACGAACGTAACGTATCAGACATAGTGAAAGAAAACATACGGACTGAACTCAGAATTAAGAAACAGCTAATAGAAGAAATAATCGCCTACAAAACTCAAGGGGCTATTCTTAGATCAAAAGTGAAATGGTATAATGAAGGAGAAAAGAATACAAAATATTTCCATAATCTGGAGAAGCGGCACTTTAATAATAAAACCATTAGGTACCTCCAAAGCGCAAATGGAAAGAAGTTTTCGACGGACGAAGAGATTCTAGACGAAGCAAAAAACTACTATGAGCATCTTTACACGACTACAAGTGTTGATGTCAGTGATTATGATAATCTTTTTTTCCCTGAGGTTACTGAAACAAAGCTAGGTAATAATCAAAAAGAATCTTGCGAAGGCCTACTGTCAGCAACGGAATGCTTAGAGAGTCTAAAAACAATGGAATCGGGTAAATCGCCTGGGACGGACGGTTTTCCAGCAGAATTTTATAAAGTTTTTTGGGACGATTTGTCTACCTTTTTACTCGCCGCTTTAAACTCGTCTTTTACCCAGGGTCACCTTTCCATCTCGCAGCGCAGGGGATTGATAACCCTGATACCAAAGAAAGACAAACCGCTACAGCATCTAAAAAACTGGAGACCTATAAGCCTTTTAAACTGCGACTACAAAGTTGCAACAAAAGCAATTGCAGCAAGAATAAAAAAAGTGTTACCTGATATGATAAACAATGATCAAACGGGCTTCCTCAAAGGTAGATCAATTGGTGAAAATGTTAGGTTAATAGACAGTATAATAACTTACGCTGAAAGCCAGAACATCCCTGGCATTTTACTTTTTATAGATTTTGAGAAAGCCTTCGATACTTTGGAATGGAACTTTATTGAAAAAACTCTCCGCTATTATAACTTTGGTGACTCCTTGATTACCTGGGTTAAATTATTCTATAATGATATAAGCAGCTGCATTCAAAATAACGGTTGGTCTTCCGCCTTTTTCAATCTTACTAGAGGTGTCAGACAAGGTTGTCCTTTATCCCCGTATTTATTCATTTTATGTGTTGAAATACTAGGAAATGCCATAAGAAACCACGATCAAATCAAAGGCATTTGTGTTTTAGGCACAGAATGTAAACTAAGTCAATACGCAGATGATACAACCTTGATCCTAGATGGCTCAGACAACTCAGTTCACCAGTCTTTTAGTCTTTCGCAACTATCTCTGGCTTACGAATCAATTACGAAAAAACAGAGGCTCTTTGGATTGGCTCTTCACGTTTGCAAAGAAGAGTAATCCCGGGTTTTCAACATATTATGTGGCCTGTTAATAAAGTTAAAGCCTTAGGGGTCTAGTTCTCTACAACTAAAGGCGAATCTCTAACACTGAACTATGAAGAAAAAAAGGAAAAGATTTGTAGGTTAGTTGATATTTGGCAATTCAGAAGATTAACCCTTCTTGGGAAAATAACGGTCATTAAGAGTTTGCTTGCTTCGCAGCTAGTTTACATCTTGTCCCCTCTACCATCGGCGCATCATGAACTTAAAGAAATAAAAGATGTTTTCTTTAAGTTCCTATGGGATGGCAAACAAGATAAGGTCAAAAGAACAGAAATAATCAATGACTTTGCCGAAGGTGGCCTCAAAATGCTAGATTTACAAAGTTTCAATCGTGCTCTTACAGTCAAACCAGGTCAAGCGTTCCCGTCGCTAACGAACTAATGAATTCATTCACGGAAAAATGATTTCGTTTATTGATTCAATAATCCATTCATAAAATGAACAATCCAATAGTCATATTTAGCCTCGATTCCATAATCGAATGTTGATTCGATTACTGTTTTTTGAAAAATTACACTTTCCACAAGTTGACCTCAGAATTTTGTTTTTTCCTCTTTCTTTTCTGAGAGTCGAGTGCTGGCGAGTTCTGAAGTTCAAACCCAAACAAACTGTTACATGCACGCCAGTTTGCTGCCAATAATCAGTGCAACAGACCTAGGCCTGACCTCTTAGAAAACACGACGGTCAAACTGAGGTCAGTGTATGTGCGGTGATTGGTGGATTTCGATCCTCGGCCTTTGTCAGTTTCTTTGCGTTTGCGGTCTGTCTATTCTAGCTGTTATTTTGATTAAAGGCAATGAAAAACGCAATCGTAAACGGCAGGAAAAGGGAAGCAAATACGATTGAACACAACAGACAAGAATAAAGAACAGGTAGATTTTGTTCATAAACCAAATCAACATTTGATTATTGAATCGAGGTACAATTTGACGGTTGGATTATTCATTTTATGAATGGATTATTGAATCAACAAACGAAATCATTTTTCCATTCATGAATTCATTAGTTTGTTAGCGACGGGAACGCTTGACCTGGTTTGACTGTAAAGCGAAATGGATTCAACGATATCTAGATCCTCATAACAGAGGAAAATGGAAGCTGTTTGTAGAGTTCTCCCTAATAAGTCACGACATTAACCTTCTTTTGCAAGGTAACCTTAATTCGGATGATGTTGCCTCCCTGGGAATAGAAGACCCCTTTACTAAAGAACTTATTGAAACGTGGTCACTTCTGAATTTTAAAAAACAACTTTCCAACTTCGGCGAAACACCAATTTGGTACAACTCTCTTATACGTATTGACAACAAGCCTATCCACTATCGTAACTGGTCCACGGTAGGTATTTATTTCGTAAATGACCTTTTGGAAGAGGATTCACAATTTTTAACGTTTGATACTTTCAGGGAAAAGTTTGCGATAAAAGCTCACTTTCTACAGTACCACGGAGTGATATGTGCCATCTCGAATATAAAACGTAAAAACCATTGCCCACAAATGAACGGTGCTAAAACCGACACCAGAAGCCTATTATCCTCTGAAGCTTTCTGTAAATTAGCTTACAAATCTTTTCTAACTCAAACCGCCTCTATCCCTTGTAAAAGTCAGGAAAAATGGCTGACAGACTGCAACTTTTGTGACTTTGACACGATTGATTGGGGTAAGTCATATACCCTTGCTCTCCTATGTACCAACGAATCTAAATTACGTGTATTTCAATTTAAACTTCTGCATAGAAAATTGGCAACGAACTATTTCCTTTTTAAAATTGGAATCAAATCCAATGATCAATGCAGTTTCTGTAAAGAAAGCTCGGAAACTCTTTTGCACCTCTTTTGGGAATGCCCTTTCGTTAAATCTTTTTGGAATGAAATCAGTAACTGGATGAAAAAAAGCTCTTGCTTTCTTAACGAAGAATTCTCCTTTTTGACTTGCATAGGCCTCGTGAACGATACTACAAACCTGCTTTTCCATCATGCACTTTTAATCGCGAGGTATCACATCTATTTCTCAAACCAAAAAGGCTTTAACCCTTCATGGGAACTCTTTTTTCGAACCTTTCTAAATTGTCTTGATTATGAAAGACGTTATGCCATTAAAACTGGGACTTTAAGAAATTTCAATGCAAAATGGGGAGCGTTTATCCAGGAAAATGATCTTTAGTCTTATTTCCTTTGTCGAGATGTACGGAGAACAGCAATCGCGCTAACTCTCTAGAGGCTCTTTCAGGACGTTTCTAGGCGGATAATCAGTAATCGTGCGTGGTGCGTGTGTGTGCGTGTGTGGGTGTGCGCGTGAGTATGCAAAAACTACTTAAGTAACTTTCGCTACTCTGTATTATATATCTGGACTGTTAAGTAATTACTGTATAGTAGCAATGTATATCATGTATCTATATGCTTTATATGTAAGTAATGTAAATAAGTGACGCAAATAAATAAATTAATTAATTTAAAAAAAAAAAAATACTTTGCTTTAGTGAAGCTCCTCTCTGAGTCAGGTGCATATGTTCTTAGATTTCATTCCTTGCATAGGTTCTTGACACTGAGAAAGCAAATTTCGTATGAAAACGTGTGTCTAAAACGCTATGTAAACTTGAAGTTGAAAATAAACAGCATATATAAACAGCTGATCGATCAGGCGAGGCCGGATGATCTACACTACCTTTGCAACAGTTCCTTGTTATTACCATCTTGATTTATTCAGCGACATTTTAACAAAAACTTGAGCAACAGTCAATTTTTGTCTCTTCTTCAATAATGCTAAGCACCAGGAATGTCCGCTGGAGTAAGATGGACTTGATCGTCTGCCATGTAAGTTATTTTAAATTTGCCGCCGGGGCTATTAAGCTGTAAGTCCTTTTTAATTTGCCGCCAGGGCTATTAAGCCTCACTTCCATGCAACCTTCGTTTTTTTTTTCTAGAATCGGAGTATTGCTTAAGGTACGGAAAAACGGGCAACACAAAACTTGCAACTTGTTTTGCATCATTGCTGCAAAATAGGTTGAATAGCGATGATGCGCGTTATATATACCACCCACATAAAACCTGTCTTGCAACAGATCAGATCAGGTTGTTAACAGGTTTGAACATGGGTATGCAAAACAAGTTGCACGGTTTTTTGCTGCCCGTTTTTCCCTACCTTTAGTGCTTTGAGAGCTGCAAAGCCTTAGCGTTTAAACAGTGGCTGCGACTTTCCACTTGAGGTAGCCAGAAGTAGGTTTCGTTTACAGTTATCAATGTGTAATAACAAAAGTTTTGATCAAAGCACCCTTTATTATAATTTAACTCAGAAAAGCAATGTTGTTAAGGAACAAGTTAAGAAAGAGAAGACCCGAACGAACATGGAAATGACTCCATTACTACAAGATGACCTTGACGTCATCGGAGAGGACCATGCATTGGCATCTCAGGACCTCCCTAATGTAAGAAGGGAATGCCCTTATTATTACGTATCTTAAAATCCATTTTATTTTAAGGTGTTTCGAATTAATACAGTTCTTCGGAGACCTTACCGATGTTTTTCAATCGCCTTAAAAGTGATTTCATCCCTGTCCGATCGCCACACCAGTGATTAACAATGAATTGACGTTTGTTAAAATGTAGTGTTTAGTAAAAACTATATCATTTTGACCACAATAATTTTGCGCGATCTAGACCTGCTACTGAAAATCCGACACCATGAACTTGTAGTGTGGTGTTTAGCAAATAATTTCAGTGAGAAGTAAGAAATTCTGTATGATTGAATTCAAATAAAATTAAACGTAAATGTATTTCAAACCTTATATTTTCAATAGCAGTGATAAATTGTTTAATAACAAAGTGCTAAATAACTTAATTTTAAGTAGCGTCAGAAGGTGGTGACTGGTGGTGAGAAACAGGTTAGTGTAGTTCAAGATGGCAAGAAAGAAAATACACTAAAATTCCCTAGCAGCGAAATATGCCTTCTGGCGCTATTTGAGATTAATTTGAGTTATTAAGAACCTTTTTTATCAAACAATTTATCACAGCTATTAAAATAAATGGTTTGAAAGATATTTGCGTTAAATTGAATTCAAACACATAGAATTTATTACTTTTCATGGAGGTTATTTTCTAAACACCACACTTTAAGTTCCTGGTGTCGGATTTTCAGTAGCAAGTCTAGATCGCGCGAAATTCGGATGTAATCGGAATAAATTTAACATCCTACCATTTTTATGCATTCGAATGGTGTAAATCATTCCCTTAAACTGTTTCTCGAAACACTCGGGCAATAATCCAAATTCTATTGCCTGAAAGTCTCGTAATGATACGTAATATTTAGCTCTAAAATCACGTACGGCGTTCACAATCAAAACCAAACTATATCTCAAGAGCGATACCGGTTCATTGTGATGCGGTAAAAATAATCATGACTCCAATGAAGAGCGAAAAACCATCAGCAAAAGCGTCGCAGAACCTAATGAAAAAAGGTAGCGCTAACAGTCTTCAAAGAATGCTTCAACGGAAAAGACTAAATGCCAAGTGATTCGCGCTTACGTAGCGAAGCGTTACTTAAATTTGAAGGCTACAACGATGTACAGATAACCACTCTATTTCTGAACTTGATGCCAACGGTAACTTAATCGGCAACAGTCAAACTGCAAAGCAAATGAAAGATTTGCGAGTCAAGTATGAAATTGCACTTAAAGGCTGAAATAATCGCGGCGAAATGCTACTTACAATTCTGTTGGGTAATCCACACATCTTAACACGGCTCTTTACATTATCTTTCAACGGTTGTGTCCGGTTGATTGCAAGGCGAGTCTAATTAAAAATACGTTACGCCTATTATATACAAAAATGCTAATTCGTTGCCAAGTCCTTCGCGATTGCATTTTTGGCGCCAAATCGGTACAGCTACACAAGCGCAAATCACTCCGCCCGAGTGCGGAAATTAAGAGCTTACAGTAGCTGTAATTGAGCAACGGTTTGCCATTTAAGACCGGAAAATCATGCAAGTGTTCATTGTTCTTGAATTGATTTCAACTAGAGTAGTCCTGCATTGAGCTCTTCCTTTGTCGCAATCAAACACAGTTTGTGAATAGGTCTGTCGTACTCTCCGTCTCTTGTCTTGATTCTCACTTTTCGGACAAGTCCGTCGTTTCCAGGATATGTGCCTACAATACGCGCCATTTTCCATTCACATCTTTTGTGTTTGGGATCCAGCTCCAATACAAGATCACCGATCTGGATGTTATCTCGCACGCGAAACCACTTGTTCCTTGGTAACAAGTTTGGGGCGAAATACTTCATCCAGCTCCTCCAGAAATCAGCAACTCCGTTTTGGGTGCTCCTGAGTAATTGTCGCAGATTGGTTCTTTCCTCTGGTTCTGGTTGTGGTGGTGGATTGTAATGGCCTAGAAGTAGGTCGTTTGGAGTGATCGGTGGGGCCTCCCAGATATCGTCGAAACTGGGGTACAGCGGTCGTCCGTTGACCATGTAGGTGATTTCTGACAAAATTGTTCTCCATTTTTCCTCGGAGTAGGCTTGGTTCTTGCAAGTGGCGTTAAATGCTTGTCTGACTGACTTAATTTGGGTTTCAACAATTCCGTTTTGGTGACTCGCATGCGGTGTATTCCATTCCCATCTGAGCTCGCAGCTAAATTTATCAGAGAGGACACTCTTTACCCCAGGAATATCCCAGTTCTGCGTGATTTCCTTTAGGTAACCTTGGGCACCCACAAAATTTGCACCACGGTCTGACCAGCAGACATAAGGGTGTCCGCGTAGGCAGGCAAACCGTCGAAAGGCCATTAAGAATGCGTCTGAAGTTTTATCGGTGACCAGCTCAAGATGAAGCGCACGTGATGTCATGCAAGCGAAGATGATCACTTGTGCCTCTTTCAGAGTTTTGCGGCCGAGCTTGATCTGTACTGGCCCAAACATGTCCATAGCAGTGTTTGAGAATGCCGGGAAGCCAGCTGCAACTCTCAGGTTTGGAATCTGTCCCATGAGCTGGTTGAGAGGCCTTTTCCGTAGTTTTCTGCATATGACACACTTTGAGGTGACGGCCTTAGCCATTCTGCGGAGTCCAATGATCCAGAATCTTTTTCTGGCCTCGTGGATTAAACTCTTATAGCCACAATGCCCACGTCGTTCGTGGAGGTCACGCAGAAGCAAGATCACAAAAGGGTGGTTTTTTGGCAAGATAACAGGCTTTCTCAACTCTTCCGGGAGACATCTGACATCTTCAAGTCGACCATGCGCACGAAAAAGGCCATCTTCATCCTTGTTTGCTACCAGTTTCTTATCCAAGCTGTCATCGTTGACGTGAAATTGACTCCACTTCAGAAGATGGGTCTCGGAAGCCTTCAGCTCCTGAACTGAAATGGGCCCTGACTTTGGGTTCATTTTCCGAGCGTTGTGAATAAAGCGACCGACGCAGGCTAGAGTTCTCCGTATCGTGGAGTACGTAGAACACGTTTTCAGCAAGTGTAAAAGGATAGGATTTTCTTCAGATCCAGATTGATCTAGTTCAGGACATACTTCCGCGGCGGCACTGTGATGTTTACCGGCTTTCTTCTCTTTCCGAAACGTTTTCTTCTCTCTTAAAGTGTCGAGGTCGTCCACATGTCTTGAGCGCTGGGCCACTTTTCTTCTGGCAACTCTAGGATGGATGGTCCCTCTGACCACTTCATGAGATGATTAAGATGGATTCCTCTCGTTAGAGCATCTGCAGGGTTGTTGTTAGACTTGATGTAGCGTATTTGGTCTGCCCCAATCGTCTCTTGAATTTCAGCCACTCTGGCAGATACGAAAGAAAGAAAGAAAGAAAGAAAAGAAAGAAAGTGAGAGCCTAGAATATTACAGCTAAGAAAATGTGGTAAGCTATTCATGCGAGAAAATTTGGTAGTCACGTGACCGTACGCCCGTCCGAAATCTTTCACTTTCTAGCTAGTTTGGAAGCCTGTAACCTGATATTGCACATACATGTTATGGTCAATTGACAGCTGTCAAAACAGTATCCGGGATCAGCTGTCAACTCAACCAGTTGGCGTGGTTTTTTAAGTTGTCCACTGACAAGTTACTAGTTTTCAATGATCACAGGCTCAAGTTCAATTTTTTAATGCACAGGAAATATATATGTTGTGTTTATGAGCCGCACTATTTTTTTGGGTGTACATATAAGGCTATTAACTCGATGTACATGTAAGATTTGTTTCACTCTTGGACAGTCTTGACAATTTGACCAATTTATTTTTTCTTTAAAATGACTCAGCCTTTCTCTCAAAAGTAAAGTAAACTGATTTGTAGATTTATTTACAAGTTTACTGCTTGATTTAAATTATAAATTTACTGACGCGAGCTTTGCTTTTAGGCCTGGCTAAATCTATACGTTAACATATGTCACTCACTCTAACATTCCTGCCCCTAAATACGAAGTCCGGTATTTTTTTGTTTTACTTAATAACCATTAATGGAGCTAGCAAATATTAAGACACAAAGGCTTGAGTGCCTCAAAAAGTCTGTCTAATCGAATATTTAATCGAAAGTCAAATGCTTACTTCTGTATTAATATCAGTCATGATAGTTGTCTTTCAGCAGCGTACATTTGTCTTCGCTCCCAAAAAGCAAAAATTAATTTAATAAAAAATTTGAACATGTTCTCCCAACATCCTGCGTGGGTTATTTCGCCGGTAAACCAATGCAAGTACGGTCTACTGCTTATTTTACTGTGATTCCCGACAAAAAAAAAAACGGAAGTTGCATAGAACTAAGGCTTAATAGCCCTCTCGTTAAATTTAAAATTACTAACATGGCGGATGTTCAAGTCAATTTTACTCCAGAGGATATTTTTAGTGCTAGCTTTTGTGAAAAAGAAACAGAAAAATTGACCGTTGCTCAACTGAAGTTGAGCCCAGAAAGCACTCTAAAAAGGTATTAACATCATCCTCGGAATTTGTACTCGCACACACTTTGACGTCGTGAACAGAGGAGAGGATTCTGAGCCACTTACAACTTGCAGCCAATTTCTTGGTGTTCTTTCCACAGTTCTTTAGCTGTTCTAATGAATAAGTCGGAACGAACGTGGATAGGATGGTAAAATCATCACCAAAATGTGGGAATGTTGGTTTGCTGCATCACTTGTGGTTTCCCCATTTTCCTAGTCTGTTCTTCATTATCTTGCTAACTTTGCTTTAGTAAAGCTCCTCTCTGAGTCAGGTGCATATGTTTTTAGATTTTCATTCCTTGCATAGGTTCTTGACCCTGAGAAAGCAAATTTCGTATGAAAACGTGTGTCTAAACTGCTATGTAAACTTGAAGTTGAAAATAAACAGCATATAAACAGCTGATCGGTCAGGCGAGGCCGGATGATCTACACTACCTTTGCAACAGTTCCTTGTTATTACCATCTTGATTTATTCAGCGACATTTTAACAAAAACTTGAGCAACAGTCAATTTTTGTCTCTTCTTCAATAATGCTAAGCACCAGGAATGTCCGCTGGAGTAAGATGGACTTGATCGTTCTGCATGTAAGTTATTTTAAATTTGCCGCCAGGGCTATTAAGCTATAAGTCCTTTTTAATTTGCCGCCAGGGCTATTAAGCCTCACTTCCATGCAACCTTCGGTTTTTTTTTTCTTCTAGAATCGAAGTATTGCTTAAGGTACGGAAAAACGGGCAACAAAAAACTTCAACTTGTTTTGCATTATTGCTGCAAAACGGGTTGAACAGCGATGTTGCGGGTTATACCACCCACGGAAAACCTGTCTTGCAACAGATCAGATCAGGTTGTTAACAGCTTTGAACATGCATGGGTATGCAAAACAAGTTGTACGTTTTTTTTGCTACCCGTTTTTCCCTACCTTTAGTGCTTTGAGAGCTGCAAAGCCTTAGCGTTTAAACAGTGGCTGCGACTTTCCACTTGAGGTAGCTAGAAGTAGGTTTCGTTTACAGTTATCAATGTGTAATAACAAAAGTTTTGATCAAAGCACCTTTTATTATAATTCCACACAGAAAAGCAATCTTGTTAAGGAACAAGTTATGAAAGAGAAGACTCGAACAAACATGGAAATGACTCCATTACTACAAGATGACCTTGGCGTCATCGGAGAGGACCATGCATTGGCGTCTCAGGACCTCCCTAATGTAAGAAGGGAATGCCGTTACTATTACGTATCTTAAAATCCATTTTATATTAAGATGTTTCGAATTAATACAGTTCTTCGGAGACCTTACCGATGTTTTTAAATCGCCTTAAAAGTGATTTCATCCCTGTCCCATCGCCACACCAGTGATAAACAATGAATTGACGTTTGTCAAAATGCAGTGTTTAGTAAAATTTACTCATTTTGACGACAATAATTTTGCGCGATCTAGACCTGCTACTGAAAATCCGACACCATGAACTTGTAGTGTGGTGTTTCGCAAATAACTTCCGTGAGAAGTAAGAAATTCTGTATGATTAAATTCAAATAAAATTAAAGGTAGATGTATTTCAAACCTTATATTTTCAATAGCCGTGATAAATTGTTTGATAACAAAGTTCTAAATAACTTAATTTTAAGTAGCGTCAAAAGGTGGTGACGGGAAGTAAGAAACAGGTTAGTTTAGTTCAGGATGGCAAGAAAGAAAATACACTAAAATTCCTTAGCAAGGAAATATGATATTAAGCAGCCTTCTGACGCTACTTAAGATTAATTTCTGTAATTTGAGTTATTAAGAACCTTTTTTTATTAAACAATTTATCACGGCTATTGAAAATAAATGGTTTGAAATATATTTGCGTTAAATTGAATTCAAACACATAGAATTTATTACTTCTCATGGAGGTTATTTGCTAAACACCACACTCTAAGTTCCTGCTGTCGGATTTTCAGTAGCAAGTCTAGATCGCGCGAAATTCCGATTTAATCGGAGTAAATTCAACATTCTACCATTTTTATGCATTTGAATGGTGTAAATTATTACCTTAAACTGTTTCTCGAAACACTTGGGCAATAATCCAAATTCTATTGCCTGAAAGTCTCGTAGTGATACGTTATATTTAGCTCTAAAATCACGTGCGGCGTTCACGATCAAAACCAAACTATATCTCAAGAGCGATACCGGTTCAATGTGATGCGGTAAAGATAATCATGACTCCAGTGAGGACCGAAAAACCATCAGCAAAACATCGCAGAACCTAATGAAAACAAGTAGCACTAACACTCTGCAAAGAATGCTAAGAAAATGTGGTAAGCTATCAATCCGAGAAAATTTGGTAGTCACGTGACCGCATGCCCGTCCGTCCCCCGCCCGCTCGTCCGTCCGCACCACAGGGAAATCTTTCACTTTCTAGTTAGTTATTTAAAAGCCTGTAACCTGATATTGCACATACATGCTGTGGTCAATTGACAGCTGTCAAAACAGTATCCGGGATCGCAGGATCAGCTGTCAACCCAACCAGTTGGCGTGGTTTTTGAAGTTGTCCACTGTCAAGTTACTAGTTTTCCATGATCACAGGCTCAAGTTTAATTTTTTGATGCACAGGAAATATATATGTTGTGTTTATGAGCCGCACTATTTTTTGGGGTGTACATATAAGGCTATTAACTCGATGTACATGTAAGATTTGTTTCACTCTTGGACAGTCTGGAGAATTTGACCTTTTTTTTTCTCTTAAGTCACTTCTCTCAAAAGTAAAGTAAACTGATTTGTAGATTTATTTACAAGTTTATTGTTTGATTTAAATTATAAATTTACTAACGCGAGCTTTGCTTTTAGCCCTGGCTAAATCTATATATTAACATATGTCACTCACTCTAACATTCCTGCCCGTAAATACAAAAGTCCGGTATTTTTTTGTTTCACTTGATAACCATTAATGGGGCTGGCAAATATTAAGACACAAAGGCTTGAGTGCCTCAAACAGTCTTAAATCTCCTGTTGGATAGATTTTCATGTCAATTCAAAGAAATTTACACAGTGTGTCTTCACAAGCATGTTTTGTTTTCTATGTTACATTCCATGGTGATATGTAAGTTTCAACATCTCCACGAGCACTTGACCCATCTTTTAATAGGCGTTGAACAAAGTTTCATGTATCTAGGATGACGGCTTGAAAGACGCAACTGAGGAACAGCCAAAAATGGCAACCATGGAAAATCAGCAGGGTGCCACCATGTCGCCTACAACTGAAAGTGTCGACGAGGATCTCGATGACGAGGAGGAAAGCTTTTCTACTGAACAACTGTTTTCATTTGCTTGGCAAATAGCGAAGGGAATGGTATGTATTGTAGTTTATATTACATTACATCGATCCAGTTTTTGACAAGCTACAGCTTGTACTATACAACAAAGCAGTATAGGGCGTCTCCATGGCCCATTAAACAGTAGAAGCCCGACGTTATTATCACGCGACTCTATCAAAACAATAAGAGCACCATTGACCATTATATGCATATGATGAGACATTAAAGTCAGGCAAGTGTCACTCAAAGCGGTCACACTTAACAGGAAAGTAGAAAAAAAGGAGAAAAGTACAGTACGCGCACCATTTTATAGTGTGCACAATTTTGAAGAGCGTTGTAGACCATCAGTTATACAAGATATATGAACGAGATGGATCAGCCTCCAACGCCTTGGGACAGTTAACCCAGCTATTCGCTAAAAATGTGTTCCCCTCCTCTCTCTAAAAATGTTGAATAAATTATCTGGGAACATTTTAAAATAATCGTGACGTATCCGTAAACATTAACGTCACCATGGTTACCAAAGATTGACAGCCATGAATTCAAATTTCTCTAGACAAAAGGTGGCTTAGTCAAGAAAGTTAACCCACGACAAACGTTTCGTGTTGTTGTTGTAGTTTGTATATCTATGATAATTTACGCGTTAGGATTATAAATCCAAATAATGACTATTCTCCCGTGAAAACAACTTTAACATCTTGAAATTAAATTTTAATGACGGGAGTCGGCGGCTGTTCACAGGCCAACTGAAAGATTTCATTTTGGACATGGCACGAGGAAATGCTCATTTCTAGCAACATGCGTCGGAATATTTGGCTTATAAACAATACACGACTTTCATAATGGCCGATGGCGTGCGGGATTGGTAATTAGTTACACATGAGAGCGAGGTCAGAAAGGCCACGTTCGCTTTGACCTTCGCTTATTCGCTTGATTTCAGATAAACAAGGCAGGGTGATATTAGGTCAATTGGTCTGTTTTGTGTAGAATTGGCTAAGTTATTTCGAAGAATTGGAAATGCCAACTCATTGTTGTGTTCCAGAATGCACGAAGAAGGGATATCGAGAAGAAGATGGGACAAAAGTATCATTCTTGAAATTTCCGATCGAGAACCCGATGAAGAAGAAGTTGTAACGATGTTAATTTATGCATGTTAAGTTAATTTATACAGTTTAGTTTACATCCGGGATCCGGCATGTTTTGTGCGCTCTTCGCTTGTTGATGTACACTCGGCTTACAAGATTAAAGCATTGTGTTTGAGTGCTCTGGTGTTCCGTCATCCGTCTTAGCGAATACGTTACATGGTGTCAGAAGTGAAAACTAGTTTCTGCAATTGGTGCTGTCGAGGGATTATCGCTCAGCGAACCGGAAAGTGTTCTGGAGAGAGATTTGTTCGCACGCACGTGGTCGACCAACTCTGATCTGCGAACTGATACTGCCGTGTTGGCGCTCGCCATTCATAACCTTCTTCACAACGAATAGCGGAAGACAACGTAGACTGGACTCGTTTTGTGTTTTCGAAAGGAAATCTCTGCTGAAGGAATCTAGCTAACTTCAAATTACTCAGTATGCCACCGAAACCCGAAGATAGCGGCGCGTCTGTACAAGTACAAGAAGCCGTCGCACAACCAAATCTAGTACAAATCCCGATAAACATCCCATTGCCCTCAAAGTTAGAGCTCACAGGAAACTTGGCGACGAACTGGAAGAAATTCCACCGTGATTGGAACAACTACGAAATAGCTGCACGTCTAAAAGACCCTGAACACCCTGCTGTAAATAAATCGCTGAGAACTGCCACACTGCTAACCTGTATTGGCTCAGATGCTCTAGATGTGTACGAAGGCTTAGAATTCGAGACCGAAGACAATAAGAAGGACATTGATATTGTTCTCCAAAAGCTACAGCGTTATTGTATCGGAGAGACAAACGAAATCTACGAAAGATACCGATTTAACAAGAGAGACCAAGAACCAAACGAGTCTCTGGATGCTTACGTCACGGCCTTGCGCACGTTGGCGAAGACGTGTAACTTCGGAGTGTTAGAGAACAGTCTAATTAGAGACAGGATTGTCATCGGAGTAAGAGACAATCAAGCTCGCAAGAAGCTCCTACAAGTCTCCAAACTCACATTGAAGGAATGCATTGATATCTGTAGATCCTATGAGACCTCAGCCAACAACTGAAAGAAATTAATCAGGAGGAAGTCAGCGCCATTAGTCAGTCTCATGAAAAGAAACCTAGAGAAATTCGCTGCAAGTTCTGCGCCAAAACGCATGTCTGGAACAAGCTTAAATGTCCTGCATGGGGGAAGACTTGCTCTAATTGTGGCATTCCAAACCACTTTGCGGTGGCCTGCAAAAACAAACCGCCTCCACCCAGTTCGGCCACATCCTCTAAACTTCCCACACCGAGACACGTCCGCAAGCCAGTACATGCAGTGGAGGATTCTGACTTTGACGAATATGTCGCCTGTGTTGATGTCAAGGAGCACGTCTGTGCGGTGGAAAATCCTGATCGTAAAGACAAACTGCTTGCGGTAATGCTATTAAATGGTCATAGAGTCCCATTCGAACTGGACACTGGTGCAACAGTGAACATCTTACCTGAAGAGTCTTTCAAAGAAGTATATGGCGAAGACAGCCTATCTCTGCTGGACAATGCGGACGTAACTCTTGTTATGTACAACAAAACTGAGGAGAAGCCGATTGGCAAGAAACGTGTCCAAGTTGTGAATCCCAGAAATGGAAGAAAATACAGTGTGGAATTTGTAGTTGTAAAAGGAAAAGGCAAGCCTCTGCTTGGCTTACGAGCCAGTGAGCAAATGCAACTCATCTCTGTGGTCCGACAAAACATCATGGCTATTCAGTCTGAAGAGCCTTCGCAGAGCAAAACACCACTTACAGCAGAATCTATCCTCAAAGAACATGCTGATGTATTCAGGGGAGAAGGAAAGTTAGAAGGTGATCTCCACCTTGAAATTGACCCGGACGTACCGCCAGTTCAACTCCCAACAAGAAAGGTGCCAATCGCCATTAAAGAAAAGCTAAAAGAGGAACTGGATCGTTTGGAAGGCCTTAACATCATCGCACCAGTAAATGTTCCAACCTCCTGGATATCAGCAACTGTAGTCACTTTGAAGAAAAATGGCAATGTTCGACTGTGTGTGGACCCCAAACCACTTAACCAAGCCCTTAAACGCAATCACTACCCGCTGCCGACAATCGAAGATGTCCTTCCTGAGCTCTCAAATGCGAGGTGCTTTACTGTGTTAGATGCCAAAAATGGGTTCTGGCACGTGTCCTTGGACGAGGAGAGCAGCTATGCAACCACATTTGGTACTCCGTGGGGAAGATACAGATGGCTCCGAATGCCATTCGGCATCTCACCAGCCCCTGAAGAATTCCAGCGAAGACTGGATCAGGCATTAGCAGGACTGAACGGATGCAAAGCGATCGCTGATGACATCCTCGTATTTGGATGCGGAGCTGATGATGATGAAGCGGTAAGAGACCATGACGAAAAACTCATTGCTCTTCTTCAACGCTGCCGAGATAAAGGCGTAAAGCTGAACAAGGAAAAGCTGCAGCTAAGGCTCAAGGAAGTCGCGTACATGGGCCATGTGCTCTCCGCTGACGGGCTACAACCTGACCCTGAGAAAGTCAAGGCAATCAGAGAGATGCCAACACCAACTGACAAACAGAGCATCCAACGCCTCTTAGGGATGACTAACTACCTGCAGAAGTTTGCCCCGAGACTTTCAGAGATCACGACTCCCCTACGTGAGCTCACTAAGAACGACAACGAGTTCCTTTGGGATGACCAAGTTCATGGTGCAGCCCTGGAAGAGACGAAGAGGATCCTTTCTACAACTCCAGTCCTAAAATACTTCGACCCAGGTGCCACGCCCACACTACAGTGCGATGCCTTTATACATGGCCTAGGAGCATGTCTAATGCAAGATGGACATCCAGTCGCATATGCGTCCAGGTCCCTGACCCCCACAGACGTCCAGTATGCACAAATCGAAAAGGAGCTATTGGCCATAGTATTCGCAATGGAGAAGTTTGAAACCTACCTGTATGGTAGGAAAGTGCTGGTTGAATCTGACCACAAGCCTTTGGAAGCGATCTTCAAGAAAAGCCTCCTAAGCGCACCAAAAAGGCTACAACGCATGCTTCTTAGACTCCAACGGTACGAGTTTGAAGTTTCTTACAAAAGGGGACCGTCCCTGCTTATGGCTGATCCCCTGAGTCGTGCGTATCTGTCGCTTAAAGAAGTCCCTGAGGATCAGGAAGACGTTATGACAGTCTCAGAAACAAGGTCGCCAACAGAGATAGAAGCAGAGCAAGTAAACATGCTACAGTATCTTCCAGTGAAAGATGAAACCCTCTGTCAAATCCAAAACCTTACTCAAGAAGATGCTATTCTCAAGACCCTCGCTGGCGTCATTAAACAAGGCTGGCCAGAAAGTAAACTCCGTCTCCCAACGGAAGTTCAAGAGTACTTTCCTTTCAAAGAAGAGCTCACACTTGAAAACGGAGTTATTTTCAAGGGAGACCGTGTTGTCATACCATTCCAAATGAGAGCTGAGCTCAAAAGGAACCTACACTCCAGTCATCTGGGAGTACAGACATGCCAGAGACGAGCAAGGGAAGCTTTCTACTGGCCTGGCATGTACAAGGAGATTGAAGAATATGTCTCCCAGTGTGCAGTCTGCAATACATACCACCAAGGGCAGCAGAGGGAACCCATGATCTCACACCCAGTACCATCAAGACCGTGGCAAGTCCTTGCTGTTGACCTCTTTGAGCTCCGGGGCCAGGACTACCTTGTCACTACTGACTATTACTCTTTGAGGTCGACAAGCTTGTTACTAAGACATCGAAAGAAGTAATTGAAAAGCTCAAGCCTCATATGGCCAGACATGGAATTCCGGACAAGATAGTAAGCGATAATGGCCCCCAGTTCAGCTCGCAGGAGTTTAAGAAGTTCAAAGACTTATATGAGTTTGATCATGTTACAAGCTCTCCCACTTACCCGCAGTCAAATGGCCAAGCGGAAAACGCGGTAAAGACTGCGCAGCGAATCATGCTTAAGGCCTTAGAGACTGGCAGTGACCCTTACTTGGGATTCCTTGACTTCCGCAACACCCCCACTGAAGGACTAGGAACATCTCCAGCGCAGCGTCTCTTTGGCCGCCGTACCAAAACACTCCTGCCTACCGCTGGCAGACTCCTGACACAACCTGAATTTGACACCACCTCCCAGCTTCTTCATGCTCAGAAGAACAAACAAGCCTTCTATTACAACAATGGCACTAAAGAACTCCGGCCACTTGAACCAGGGAGCACCGTTCGGATCCATCCACCCAAGTATAGGCATCAATGGACACAAGCAACGGTTGACAAACAAGTTGGTGTACGTTCCTACCAAGTAATTACTGACGACGGAAGGGTGTATCGCAGGAACCGCCGACACCTGCGTCTCACAGCTGAAGTTCCAAAACAATCACTCCCTGACATTGAGGTATCTACAATACTCGTCACAAATCTTGAAACGCTTTTGTGATTTTCCCCTTCCCCAATGTTGAATTGGGTATTACAGTCGTCTCACTGCTTCAAAATACGCCTGGCTCAACATTGCGGAAGGAGAGGGGCAAATGTAAGTGAGAACGAAGGTGTCAGGAGTGAATGTAAGAAATTTGGAGAAAATTCAAGACAAATGGCTCCTGTTTCAACGATTTGTGACGAGTATTGTATTTAATCGGAAGAGAGGAAATAATGACAGGTTCAGATCAAGGTGAATTTTTTGGGACCGTTGATGGAAGATTCGTGTTTTTTGTCGTGTACATAAAGTAAAATTAAAAAGGAAAACAGTATGTTGAATTATTTTTCGCGTAGGACAGAATGACAGATGGAAGTAAGGCATTTAAAGTACATATGTAATATATAGAGTAATGCAGAGACGCTCCGAAGTAGTGTTGTAAAACCATTTTCGGTTGTCTGATGCAGATCATTCCATGGCATGAGTTCTTAATGCTTCTTGACTGGGAAAGTGAAAAAACACAGCCGACATGATATTTTATACTAACCAGGGAGATACCCCGATATTTTGTACAAATACAGATGAACTCGGTTTTGTGCGAGAAGGAGTTGTCGGTGAGAGGAAGAATCCGAAGATGAAAGTAGGGTGGCAAGTATTCAGTGTCTTCATTCAAATATCCGAGGAACGGCTAAAATTCGTTTCTCCTTGTAGAATATGTCTTAGTCGTCTTATTTTCCCGCAAGAGGACTAATTAAATTAACAGCATCTTATGTAAATATTGCTGAACGTGTTGACATTATTTGCTGCAGCTTGAGTGTAACACGATTCACCATGGTGTTCGGGAAATTCTTTGCCTTTTTAGCCCTTAAGAACAAACGCTACTGCATCTATAAGTGTTTGCAAGTATAGAGAAGATCCTGGAACATACAGATAAGGGAAAACTTTCTTCATGAACATATTCAATAAAGCTATTTGAAGCGGTTCACCATGGTGAACCGATAGTTCATAAAGTCTATGGTACTATAATTACTTTACGGTAGGACACAGTGGTGAATCGTTGAGATTTTGCACTTAAAAGATAGATAGCTCGTGAAAACGAATGATCTCGTTTAACAATGTATTTCTCTACATAGTTAGCTCATCTTTGTACATAGAACCTTTAAGATCATAGAAAAAGAAGGAAAGGGTTCCGTTTTCATCTGACACCTCTGTGTAGTATTATTTCAGATAACGACTAATTAGCGATATTCTCTACCATTCTCTCCCAGAAAAGCATGTCGCCATAAATATCAAATCAGTTTCAAGTGATAAAATGGCTCCAAAAAAGTCTTTCTGCTTTGTACAAATCACCAAACATCGTCCCCATTGCCAAATGTTTGAGTAATTTTTCTTCCCCTTCGGTCTTGAAATATGCACCCCTTGTCCAATTCCGATGTACTTTTGAGCACAGCCTTTTCACTGAAGTGGTTTTGGAGAAATGTACGTTGAAATCGTTCATAATGGAAAGTACGCATACCAGCTATATAATTTTTAGTCCGAATTAACATCTAGAACAGTAACAACAAGAATACTCATGACATTCTTAACAGTAAAGCTGGATATAGTTACCCTTCACACGTCTCGTTACCCGTCCACGCCCTCCCAACGCAAAGACAATACTCGTCACAAATCTTGAAACGCTTTTGTGATTTTCCCCTTCCCCAATGTTGAATTGGGTATTACAGTCGTCTCACTGCTTCAAAATACGCCTGGCTCAACATTGCGGAAGGAGAGGGGCAAATGTAAGTGAGAACGAAGGTGTCAGGAGTGAATGTAAGAAATTTGGAGAAAATTCAAGACAAATGGCTCCTGTTTCAACGATTTGTGACGAGTATTGTAGCTCCGATCCTGGTCCCCTGCCCCTGACCAACGTTGAACATGTACCACCAGTAGCTGAATCAATGCCCCAAGAGGTGGCCAAGCCACAAGCAGCACCAGGCCCTCCACCTGATGACATACCAAGTCCTGAAAGATGCAGCTCCCGGGGAAGAGTCCTACGAAGACCAGCATACCTCAGTGACTATGCATGCTGACACTTTTTTCTATGTCGTTTATGTTCTTCGAACAATCATTATAGGAAACAATTCACGTTTTTTCTTTCTCTACTCTTTCGTCTTTCGAATAACGAAGGGAGATGTAACGATGTTAATTTATGCATGTTAAGTTAATTTATACAGTTTAGTTTACATCCGGGATCCGGCATGTTTTGTGCGCTCTTCGCTTGTTGATGTACACTCGGCTTACAAGATTAAAGCGTTGTGTTTGAGTGCTCTGGTGTTCCGTCATCCGTCTTAGCGAATACGTTACAGAAGTGGCTACACGCAATAAGGAGAGACGAAGGAAAATACTTCAAGGTAACTAAAAGCACAAGGGTTCGTTCACGACATTTCAGGGAAGGCGATATAAAAAAAACCCTTTCTGGGAAAAAGGAACTAAAAGACGGAGTTGTTCCCTCTGTTTTTCCGTGGATTCGAACATCGCCACGTAAAAGAAAGGAGCCGATGGAAAGACACTTTGAAGAGACCGCTTCGAAAAGTGCATCAAGGAAATTGTCTTCTTCAGTTGTTGTCATGGAAGAATTATCAAATGAAATGGTACCAGATGTATCGGATTTAAGCTCACAATTTGAAAACGTGGAAACACAAACTGATTTGACCGAGTACAAAGCCTACTTGACGGAAATCATTGACAACAATAACAAAAGGATTTATGAGCTAGAACAAGAAATTGATGAGCTTAAGCGTCAGCTGCAAGATACCCAGCGGCGGAATGATGCCCTTAATAAGAGACTGTTTACCTTTGAAAACTTAAAGTCAATAGATTCCAATGCTGCTTTTTATTCCGGTTTCCAAACCTGGGATGCTTTTATGGCTGTTTTTGAGTACCTTGATCCTGGGGAGCGAGGTGAGAACATTTCCTTCTGGCGATCTTCCACTGACATCACATCTGATTATAGCGAGGACCAAACGGATGAATTACTAACGAAAAAGGGGAGAGCTCGATCTTTAAAGCCCCTTGACGAATTTTTTATGGTGATGTGTAGGCTGAGGCAAGGATTTCCTGAAGATCCTGTAGCTAACTTACTCAATGTATCAACACCCACAGTGAATAGAATATTTATCACATTGGTCAATTTTATGTACTTTAAGTTTGGACAAATAAACATTTGTCCTGGCAGAGAAATAATCAATACAACAATGCCTGAAAGTTTTAAAAGTAAGTACAAGTCGACAAGAGTATAATTGACTGTACTGAGATCAGATGCCAAATGCCAAGTAGCTTACAACTGAATGGAGAACTTTTCAGTTCCTATAAGAATCACACAACATTGAAGGGCTTGGTTGGTATATCTCCTGGGGGAGCAATCATATTTATTAGCCAACTTTACACCGGTTCAATCTCGGATCGAGAAATTGTACGAAGGAGTGGTTTTTTAGAGCTTCCATTTGACGATAAAGACTCAATTATGGCAGACAAAGGATTCACAATTCAGGATTTGTTGCCTTTGGGAGTTACTTTAAATCTGCCACCTTTTCTTGGAGCATCTGCACAGATGGCTGCAGAGGATGTGGTAGCCACCAGGAAATCGCTAGTTTAAGAATTCATGTTGAGCGTGCCATAAACAAGATAAAAAACTTTCACATCTGAGATAGAGTTGTTCCATTACATCAGATGGGAATTGTAAACCAGATGTGGGCAGTATGTGCATTCTGTTGCAATGCACAGCCCAACATCATATCATATGACTTTCCCATGTATTTGAAAAATTAACAGTTCTAATTGAAAATCTATTGTTACAAACACAACAGCTCCCTTAAAATTCAATGTCGCTTTGAAAATCTTAGTTAGGGTGTAGATATTTGAAATCCAAGACTAGGATAACTGCTGCACTAATGTTTACGAGTGCTTGTTGTGTGGTGATAAGGTGAGGGTGGGTTTTTTTAAAACGTAACACAACAGTTATACATATGTATGATGAGTTTTAAATTTATCCTTGTTTTAAATTTTATCTTCCTGCTGTTCTTGGTTTGAGTGAGTTTCAAACAAATGGAAAATAATATTTAAAATAAGGATAAAATCAAATCACAACACACACAATCCTCTTTCAGTCTCTCTATGTGTTGAGTGGGTACAAAGATAAAAAATACAATACTTTTTTTGCTGATCTGACTATTTATTACAAGGTTACAATAAAAATATTGTATTTGAGGTCTGACTATGGTATCTATCACTACCCCTTGAATTCTCAAACACTTGTCACTATTTACTTTATTTCATGTAAAATATCAAATGCACACTCAACAACTGTAAGAGTAAGAAATGTATCTCTTCAGCTGGATTTAAAAACTTGGCATAACTTCTTTTATAGGAAACATAAATAGTCATTGGGACAAACATTTTTGCTGTGTTAATGAGAATTGAAGGGTTAACCTGATGTAGCTGTGCGCAATACTTCACAATCACTGTTGTTGTTTACTTGACAACTCCCCTGGAAGAGCTTTGCAGATGCAAAGGTAATGAAGTGATCACAATAATAAGAAAGCAGTTTTTGTTCTAATCCAGCCCAAAACACAGGGTTAAAAGGTATACGTTGGACATAAATACCCTTACTGGTATACACAATAAAGTCACACCACTTTGCTCCAGTAACAGCCATTTTTTCCTTGCACTTGAGCATAGTAAGGGTGGTCCTCTTTCAGTTTGCACTCCCTGTCACCTGTCTGTTTCATGAAGAACTTTTCATCCGTACAAGCATCAAGGGGCGTGACATGATGTTTTGTGTAGGGCATTTCACTTCAGCTATGCCAAAGTAATCTGTGCAGCCGAAGTCGACTACTCTTGCATCAGGCGTAGCTCCAAGAATGGGACACCCCTTTGAAACAACATGACCACAAGGGAGCACCTTAACAGGTGTACTTTTGTTGAACATATACTTTTCATACTCCCTTAATGCAACAGATTCAAACTTTTTTCCATGTCCTAACTGTTTTGAAGTAACCGATTTTGGATTGATCAATTGTTCTGCAAAAGTGTCACGACTTCTCTTTCGTCTACAAATCAAGTGAAATTGAGAGGCAGTGAATCTGAATTTTCGCTCATATTTCCATTTAGTACATTCAGCTTGTTTCCTTGTTTGTGTTTCAAGGTCATTGAGTTCATTTTCCTCTAACTTCAAACATTGTATAAATTTGTTGTCATTCTCACTCAAATTGTCAGGTAGTGCCATTTCATTAATATCCCTTAGAGGAAACCTTGGATAAGTCAGGGCTTGATTTTTAGTTACTTGGCTAAGTCTTGGTACGCAGTCAATTGATGCTGTGGCTTCAAAGTGTGCCTCTGTCAGGGAAACGTGGTATGACAAGAAACAACCAACTTGACATTTGCCAAATTTTGTTTCTACAAGTCTAGTATGCGTTTGATAAATCTGTTCACTACCCATTTGAGACAGGCCCATATTAGGGTCAATTTGTTTCAGCTGCTCCTTTAGTTTCTGCTCTGCAGCTACATTATGTGTGGTTTTCATCCTGGCATCACATACAAGAGATTTGATGCCAGAACGTAATCTGAATTCTTCATCCTTTGTTTTTGTAACTTCCACTTCCATCACTGGCTGTGGTGCAATGTTCTTTCCTCCGCCCTCCTTGTGCCACTGCTGCAGTTGTGATGTACAGGCCAAGGAGGATTGCTGGTCCTGTTCCTCCATCAGGTCCTTGGTAGAATTACAGGAAAATAACGTAAACTTGCACATCTTGAACATCAATCCCAACACATGGTTACAGAATCCGCTTTTTCCCGCCACATTCGAACACGAAGCACTCTCCACTTCTCCTGACAAGATGCACAAGGCGATTTTCAGATTATGTGAGGGGTCATTTTTTCGAAAACTATGACAGCACTTCCCTTTGAAGAAGAAGTACTTCGAATCACTGGCACATTTAATATCTTCCAGATATTCGTCATCTAAGAAGCGCCTGGCCTTTACCAACCCCGTCGGGACGGTTTGATGATCAATATTACCAATCAGGCGGTGTGCGTAACGACCCACAAAGGTTCATGGGTAAAACTGTTACTGTGCCTCATTTCAATCGTGACACGGTCGAGTTCGCATCTCGTAAGAGAGATTAATCAAACCCAGGGATCAAAACACTGATGCTTTTTCTGAAAAACATTACGGAAGAGGGCGATTTGGAGAATTTTCAAGACCTCATAGTGGCCGTAGATGCTTGGTATTGGCTTCACAAGACAATTTCAATAAGTTTATCGCGATTCGATCGGAGACGATCGTGCGATCTAGTCGACTAATGAGCGGCGACTAATTTCCTGCTTCTTATAACATTTTATGTACTGTTTGGTTTATATGTATATTTTTATCTCATAGTGAAAGAGATCTGTATTTCATACCTGGATTTGCTAACTAAAAAAAATCGTTCATTAGAAGTGTTTATATATTGATGGACTTTATTACCGGCCGAGGAGGGGGAGCGCGACCAAACAGCAAGGTGAGAAATCGTCTCTCATAACAATTTTATTTTCATCGACAAGTTTATATTATTTTGAAAACAGTGCTCGTTTGAAATCCTTTATGCGCAAATAAATATTCTATCAGGCAAGGGGAAAAGAGACCGAAAGAGCCGATCAGTTACAGCACAATCGGAATTTCACCGAAGCTACAGCCGCAGAAATAAACCACGATCTATCTGTGCGTTCATTGAAGTGAGCGCAGTATATCGATTTTGTGATAAAGTAAAACCTAACCTCACCGTTTTAAAATCCTGTATAATGTTTTCTGGATCTTCGAGAACGGTTTTGTGTTTTGGTAGAGATTTATAACAATTTATTCCCTCACATAAGTTTACATAAAGATTTGCATACACATATATAGCACACGCCGCATGCAAATTATTTTAAAGTCACGCTTTCAGTTTCCGCACTGCACTGGGTTATGAAAATGTTTTGTTTCCAAAGGTTATTACAATATTTTAAACTTATTTACCTTTTCTGGTTTAAAATAGAACAAACTCTTCCTGGATTTGGCGTTACTCGCTTCACGTCGACTTCCACTTCGGCATGTTTTCTCAGCCCGTTTCCCGGGAGTTGTGCCACTGGGCTGAGACGATGTCTTAATTCCGAGACACTTTCAGCGGCTCATAACGTGAAAACTAACAGGGGTAGACCCGGGTAGACCCCTAAATTTGCAAAGAAGAAAGTTTGAAGTAACAAGAGGGCCAAAATAATTCGATAAAACCGCTAACAGTAACCAGCAATGAATCCAAGAAGAACGGAAAAAACAACACTCAAATCGTCATGGCGGCCTGCACATGACCGAGCAATTCAAACTTGTCACAAACGCTCAAGAAAGCAAAATATTTAAAAGTAACGCAACTGCTATCAAGATAAAATGTTCCAACAACTATCCACGACGGTATAGTGTCGAAATTACCAACAAAAGCTTAGAATAAAGCGAAAATTTCACCACATATGCCCCTAAAAAGGCTCTTTCCAAGCGCGAAAATCACTCCACAAATGACGCATTCTGATTGGTTGAATCTCGTGACGCACACCGCCTGATTACCAATGGTTTTCCGGGACTTCAACACGTGGTGATTCATTTGCAGTCGCGTGAACATTGGCATCTTCTTCAACGACGTTCCCCATCCAGTAGTTGGAAACTCTGCAGCCGCTGTACTTTCCTTGACAAGCTCTGAACTTGTGCCTTGCTTTTGCTTTCTACTGCTATATATTTTATGTGGATCTGGATCTATGATCTGTTTGTCCTTGCCGCTTCGTATGTACTCGTACACTCGTTTCACTAGCTCAGCTTTTGTCTTCAAACCTTTCCTTGTGTCTCCGCGACATTTCAGCCAGAATTTAAGTTCTGAGTTTTTCAACGCCTTAGGTTTTCGTCCAAGTAGAGAAGCGCCGGGAATATCGTTTTCCGTAAGAGGAATCGCATTTGAATCGCTTGAATTGTCCGATGGACTCGCCATTTTCAGTGCTTGTGGCCGTGCTTGTGTTGTAAACAACAAGAGACGCGATGCGACGCTGGCCTTTCTGGCCTCGTTTTCACGTCGCTCGAACCAGGTTTCGCGCGGGGTCCTCCATTATGAAAGTCGTGTATTACTTAGGTTTGCACTGATATGCGATAAGACCTCTGATCGAAAAAATCTGCGAATCGATGGGTTTTCGGGCTGCGCTCGCCCTCGAGCAGACAAGGTCCGAATTGCCGGCTGTTTTTCTGTGCAGCCTTGACCTCGTCTCATGAATGGAGTTACAGGGGTAGCTTAACCCTCGGAAGTACACGCAAATTCATTCCCCCACTGTGGTACAAGGTGTGTGTGGGGGGGGGGGGGTGGGGTGGATGGAGCCCCTCCCCGGAGTTTTTGATATGTTGCAGTATTTTGAAACGATTTTACCTTTAGTGGAAAGCCTTTGATCTTCTTAACAAGATGATATATATTTTAGGGGTGGTGGCGCTGCTGCAATGGTTGCCATCTTGGCCGCCATCTTAGATTTTACCAAGAATTAGAAATCAGGTTAAAACCGCGAGAAATGTTAAATTTTGTGTTTTAGATGAAAAATAACACATAAATAAGCACTTTGCACGATTTTAGCCACAAGATTTACTTTTAGTGTTGAAGAAAGTTGAAAAAAACATGTATTTTCACCAAAAATTGGCTTGACCACCGGCCTGCTACTTACGACGTCATATCTCGTAACCATAGCAACTGACCATCAATAATTAAAACGTGTCTCAAAATGTGCGTGAGGGATGAATAAACAGGTACTGAAAAGCTCAAAACTCAGAAAAAGCTTTTGGGGGGGTGGCATCCACCCCCACCCCCCCCAACCCCCCTTTATACGTCCGAGGGGTAATAGAGCCAAAACGTCGACTACATCAATGAATTCACACCCAAAACACACAGAAATACATCGGAAATCAATCTTCTTTACTTACTTTATTGATCAAAAGGCAAAACATGGCGATATTTATTGTTTGCAGAACTCAGTATTCTACTTCTCGTACAACGTCTCAACGGTTGCTTGTAACGCAATACCGACTCGCTTGCGAAATAGGGGGGGGGGAAGTCGACCATTAAAATCAATGATTTCACGCCAAATCACACAGAAACACATCAAACGTAAATCTACTTTATTTAGCTTATTGATCAAAAGATACCAAAAAAGCCGATTCATCGTTCGCAGACCTCAGTATCAGTTTATTTCTCATACATGGCGTAAACTAATGATTGAATCGCGATACCGACTGAGCGAAATTTCGCAAGAAAATCTTGGGATTTCTCGAGAACTCCTTAGCAACATTCCCGAAAATTTACGGGAAATTCTTTCGCGTTTCTGGGATTTTTTTGGAAATAGAAACGGGCTGAGAATTCTAGGGAATTCCTGAGAATGAAATGGTGTCCTTCTTGATCCTGGGAATTCTCGGCGATTCCCGGGAACAGGAGCATCGATCTTTAAGGGGAGATATTACAGAAATGTCTAGTCTGCCGTGTAGCAGACTGAAAAATGACAAGTTCCCGAGAATTCTCAGGAATTCCCAAGAATTGTCACAATTTAGCCGTAATTACATTAATTATTACGAGAACTTACACAGTCTTATTTCAGTAATATAACTATGGAGGGTGCAAGGCTTAAACTGAACTTTCGCTATTTTTGAACCTATAATTAAGATACCAGAGAGGACAAAACAAGATAACTCTTCGAGCTGAGGCGAGCACATGTCAATACAGATGAAATGCGGATAAAATTTTAAACTACGCAATAGTTTGGCCTCATCACTTGACTGCAACCAGGTTGCAACGCCCTCTCGCGAGTCACGCGCGTCAGAACTTAGTTTGTATTGGATAATAAAGAATCTCATTCCTCTGTGGCTGCTGTAACCTGTTACTGAATTCTCTGTGTGATGCTGCGTGTGTGATCATTTGAATCGGTTAACTGCTAAACAGTTCCCTTCGATCGTCCCTTATGCTCAACTTTTCAAGTCCAAGCTACACTGCAAAGTTTTGATAAGGGAATATTAATGATTTATTTTTTTGATTTATTTTTTTTACAGAAAGATGGGTATTTGAATTAAGCCTTAGCGAGAATTGTAACTAATTCACATTCGCATAAGAGCCACCTTATGTCTTTGATGGATAATTTATGGGTGGAAAATTTTGCATAAGGCATAGGGTGGGCTGATAGAGAAAATTTGCCAGCGCCGCTGAAGGGGAGGAGGATGGGGAAACTTGCTTGCCCGTTGTATAGTAGACTTGCGAGAACACGGCGAATTTGTTTGCTAGGGCGTATAAAAAGGCCTGGGGCATTTCCTGGGTATCGTAAAGGACCAATAGACTACTTTACAAGGGAGCACGCAGTAATCTAGTTGATTAAATTGTCTTTCGGCGGCTTTTATACGAATGAGAATAGTAACTAATTCACATTCGCATAAAAGCCACCTTATGCCTTTTGATGGAAAAGTTAAGGGTGAAAAATTTTGACCGAGATCGGGGGTGCTATAGACTCATCCAAAAGACGGTAAATTATTGCGAAATACTTCATTAAGTCGCAGTACAGCCAAATCTCCCCGAAACTCAAAGACTCCCTTAGAGAGATGGGCAGCGTTGGCGTAATGCTTCCCAGATGTAACGGATTCAATTGAGGGGAGTGACCCGGCCCAACTGTGGGGCTTTCCCTCCCAGTTACTCCAAACGAAAGCTGAAGAGAGAGACTTGCAGCATGTGTAACCCGGTTTGAGCAGTCCGAATTGGAGGAGATAAAGAGAAGGAAAGACCCTGCGAAGAGGGGGGGGGGTGGGGGGGGGGAGGGGGGGGCTGGGAGGGAACCCCACAGTTGAGTCGAGTCAGGAAACCGTCCAAAGACTAGAAAAGGGGTGTGTTTAGGACCCCCCCCCCCCCCCCCACCCTTCCCTTGAGCACGACTCAAGTGTGGGGTAGGAAATATAGGAAGTGAACGCCTACAAAAATATATTATACAAGGAAACTCGTGCAGATTTATTCAGGCTGTACGCTGGAGTAAAGAGATCGTGGTTACGGAAACTGATATCTAGGAGTTACGCCACCTTCTGTTTCTGCTATGTGACCTCTAAGGTCACAAGTGTAATAGATGAGGCAGAATAAACACAGCATAAAAAGTGAGACGTCTCAAGGGAACAGTTGCGAGGGAGCACGAAGTATGCTGACAATGCAACGTGTTGAAATTATACAAAGTGTTGACAATACAATGAGTAGGAAGCGAACGAGAAAAATAAACAACTGGCCACCTAATTTTAAAATCTTTCAATACATACATGTAATATACCATAAAGCATTAAAGACTCTAGACCAGATGCATGTACGATGGACGGGCGCGAAGTAAAGCCAAAGATGTCTGTTCGTCATTGTACGTTTCACAGACATTAAAGGGCACCAACGAAATTAAAAACATGCAACCGAACTGGGTTGGTGAGATCCTCCTTTCCATTTCGCGAACGCTAAGAAGCGTCAACGTAATGTCTATCTCTTCATTGTACGTTTCACAGACGCCAAAGGGTGCCAACGTAACTGATTAAAAACATGCCACTGAGTAGAGCTGCTGCCGGGATCCTCCTTTTCGTTTTGCAAACGCTAAGAAGCGTCAACGTAATGTCTTTCTCTTTATTACACGCTTCACAGACGCCGAAGGGCGCCAACGTAACTGAACTGCACTGTTGAGATTCTCCTTTACGTTTCACAGACGTCATGAAGCGCCAACGTAAATATGTTCCGGCTCCCGGGGGGAGGGCACTTGGGTATTTTTTGGGTGGGTATGTGCAGCCCGGAACTCCAAATTGGTACCCCGTTCTAAAAAACATTTCCCCTAAAATTAATACCCCGTTCTTCTAGAAATGGGCCAATTTTTTATACCCCGTGGTAGAATTCGCCCTAAAACTGATACCCCGTTCTAGAAAAGGGCCAACTTTTTATACTCTGTTCTAGAAAGTTTGTAAATTGAAATAGCCCTGTTTTTTTAAAGAGATATTTCTTTATTTGTTCGACTTATACATCAAATAAATGCTTCTTCATAATCAGCAACAATTTTAAGCAGTAGATAAGGCCGTGATCCACAATTTTTTGTACCCCGTTCTAGAAAACGCCTCTGAAATGGATACCCCGTTCTAAATCAGGAACTTCAAAATCACGACCCCGTTGGTGGGCGGCACATACCCGTATAGGTAATGTATGGGAGTGCCCCCCCCCCCCCCCCGGGGTTTCGGCTCGTTCTCGTTCTACTGTAACAGACGCAAAAGACGCGACAATAATCAAATAAGGGTCGCCTTACCTCTGGTACGTTGCACAGACGCCTAAAAGCGCTAACGTAAACAAACTTCAGAACAGAATGGTGAAAAAGATAAACGCCACGTGTGCAACAAATTGAAAGGGGGAAGCGATAAATAACTCATAAAAACATAATACTTAGGTGGATAGTGTTGGCTCCTGTTCCTGTTCTGCCGAAGCAATAGCTACCGCATCAGCTGGGTCTGGTTAAACAGGGACGAGAGCCACGAAAGAGCTTCAGCGGTGCTGGCCGTGTTGCGGAGGAATAAAACTTGCTTGCCCGTTGTAGAGTAGACTTGCGAGAAGACGGCGAATTTTTTTTTGCTAGGGGTATATAAAAAGCCCTAGGGAATTTCCCTGGGGATCGTAAAGGACCAAAGACTGCCTTACAAGGGAGCTCGCAGCAATCTAGTTGATTAAATCGTCACGCGGCGGCTTTTATACGAATGAGAATAGTCCTTTGAATAGACCTCTTTAGCTTGTATGTTTTGTTTCTCCAATAGATGTCCCAGGGGAAACTTGACCCTTTGTCTTTGATGCCTACCGGTATGCCACGTGAATAAGACGAAATTTGAAAGGGCGAAATTTGAAAAATTTACACGATCGTACCGTCCCGTCGGGATAGAACTCAACTCTACTCAAGCGATCGAAGTCGACTCAGTCGTTCGGGGTAGTTTCCCGATCGTCCGGGTTAGCGTTTCCATATGATTGCCCTAGTCGTCCGAATATTATTTGAGAAAACTGGGACGATCGGAACGATCCAGACGGTCATATGCAAACCAGGCTTAATCCTCCCAATGCGATTATTATGGGGGTCAAAATAAACTTATCTGAAATGCTGTGTATTGCCGTCTTCCTCCTCGCTCAAACATGGAGTCTTAGCGACTTGAACACTTTTGTGTTGGACTTCTACTTTTTTTCATGTGCATACAGCCTGCCGTATTCAGCTCCACGAAGAAGGAATAAAAAAACACGCTGAGGAAAAATTATTAACAGTTCTCTTAGCAAATTTCTAACCCCAACGTAGTGCAAGGGATGGACCCCTCCCCCCCCCCCCCCCCCCCCCCTCCTCAGAGTTTTTGATGTGTTGCAGTATTTCGAAACGATTTTGCCTTCAGTGGAAAGCCTTTGATCTTCTTAACAGGATGAGGTATATTTTATGGGTAGTAGCGCTGGAGGAGGCCTGTGACGGCATCAAGAATGGTCGCTATCTTAGTCATCTTGGATTTTACTAGGGATTAGATATCAGGTTAAAACAGTGGGAAATGGTAATTTTTTTGTGTTTTGAAAGAAGTTGAAAAACATGTATTTTCACTCAAAAATGGCATCACCGCCTGCTACTTATGACGTTATATCTCGTAACCATAGAAACTGACCATCACTGAACTTGTCTCAAAATGCGTGCAAGTGATACACGAACAGCTACTGAAAACGTCAGGTGTTGATGCTTTATCCTCTAGGAAAATATTCAGAAAAACCTCAGCCCCCCCCCCCTCCCCCCTGTACACAAGAAGGTTAATAAAATTTCACTATGAAAACCATGAAAATCACAATAAAACATCAAAATGAAACAAAACCATGATTGGCTGATAAAGGAGTGCAGTACTCTCGTAACACAAGTGCAAATTACAAATTTTTTCTGATTGGCTGAAAAAACGAAAGAAACCACCGATTAGATTAGAGCTGTTTCTATAGCAACATATCAGCGGATATTTTGAGATAAAACGCGTAGGGAAATGGCCGGGGGTTTTCATCAAACAGCGACAGAACAGCTAAAAAATCATTCCAAGAACCCAAACACAGTAAAGAGTCTGGCTGAGTGTATGGCATAAGTGGTGCAAACAGAGAAATATTGTCAACAAAATCGAGGAAAACGAGGCAGAAAAACTAAACAAGCTACTTGAAACATTCTTCGCTGAGGTAAAAAACAAAAACGGTGACTACTACGAGCCAGGCAGCTTAAGAGTGATGATAGTTACACTTGATAGACATTTAAATGAACAATGATACAAGTTTTCCATCATATTAAGAGGCAGGGAGTTCCACTCTTTCAAACAAGTTTTACGGGGGAAAGCTCGAAAGCTTCGCCAATCCGGTATAGGCAAACGTTCAAATAAAGACAGAAGTTTAACTGAAGAAGAAAAAGAGGTGCTGTGGGAGGCAGACAAATTTGGTTCAAAACTCCAGAAAAGCTTATTCCTTCTATGTGGTGGCTTTTGACGCAGTTCTTTGTTTACTGCGGCCGTCAAGAACACCACGCAATGAAAATGGAAGATTTTCAACTCTGCAAAAACGATAAAGGCATGGAGTTCGTGCAGTTTACTGAAGGTCCAACGAAGACCAGACAGGGCGGACTGCAGGGCAAGGAGAGAAATTTTCAGCCACGTATGTTCTCTGTTGAAGGAGAAAGGTTTCCGGTTGCTCTCTTCAAGCAGCGAGCGAAGACCACAAAACATGCGATGGTATGGTCCTTTCTACCTCAGTATCAAAAGAAACCTAGGATTGAATGACAACCTCTGGTTCAAAACTCAACCAATGGGCGAAAACGGTACTATTAGCAACATGATGAAAACGATTGTGGCGGGTACTTGAAGAAAGTCACAAAAAGTTCACAAATCACAGTGCAAGAAAGACAACAATCAGCAAGTTGAAGAAAGCAGACGTTGAACGCTCAGATATTGTCAAAGTCACAGGCCACAGAAGCGTACAATCGCTTGACGATTACGATGAAGCCGATCAGGAAGAGCAACGCTGAAAAAAAGCGAAGGGCAGTTTGCGGCATCAACAACTGTGGCTCCACTCGCGCCGGTAAACATGAATGCGCCCGTACCACACACATTGGCCGGCCCATCGATGACAGCGTCTAAAGAAAACCAATTCCATTTTCAGGTTTTCAAACTCAGAATTTCTCCGTGAATCCAACCATGATGAGGTCTCAGGAACAGACCATGATGAACACGTTCACCAGCTGTTAAGTGTCTCCCATCATTGGCCGATCGAAGCGAGCTCTTGAGCTTTCAAAACTGCAGGCCAGTTCTTGTAAACGCCGAGCTTTCATTATCGAGGATGATTCGGATTTTTTGCTGATTATTGTAAAGGA
>OZ037781.1:9515903-9580903 GCA_964035525.1 Porites cylindrica | reverse complement strand
AAGACAATATGTTAGAGAATAGTTTTATGACCTGCAGGCTGAGAGAAACCGTATCACCACCGGGAATGAAAATCGATCTTTCGAAAGGAACAAAAGATGGGACTCGAGAGCGCGGAAATGAGCGCATCGGAAGGACTGCTTAGGTATCAGGAAACTCTTTTCGTTGCGCGAACTCCTTTGCAATCTAAATTTCTATTTAAGATCCGCACTTTCGGATTTTCTCACAAAACACGAATTCAAAACGTAATTTTTCAAGCGAAATGTAGCTCAAAAAGGCTTTGTTGTGGCCAAAGTTGTCTGGTTTTATTTCATTTGCTATTGGCAGATCGATGTCCAAAACTTAGCCAAATCCGGACTCTTGAACTAAAAAAGCTTGTAGCGTCTCCCCAAGTGCCAGATAGTTTACACGATTCTAAAAATTTCTGTAATGATTGTGGAATGTAATGGTAAATGCTGAGGCGGAAATAAAGTATGTTAACAGTAATTGGAAAGTTTGTTTGTTTGTATTTTTCCCTGCCTCCCCTTCTCTCACAAACTATATCCTCTGAAAAAAAACTCCAGCACTGGCAACAAAATCCCTACTTTAATTTTTCATCCTTAGGGACTGGTCAAAAAGTATGGGGTAGGGGGGGGGGGGGTGGGCCGGAGCATTTGGAAATAAGGGTGATAAAAAACACGTGACCCACCCCCTCCCTTCGGCACAAAAATGACTGACCCACCCCTAAAGCAAGGTTGGAAATTGCATGACCCACCCCCTAGTTAAAACATGGATGTTCGGTTTCCTCTTAATAATCCAATAAAACCTTGTTCTGTGCTTGACAAAATTTGTTGATACACTGCTACAAGCAATATCAAAATCACAAAAATCATACCTTTCACTAAAAAGACGAATGTGAAAAACCGAACATTTCTTGTTTCAATGGACGATATGAGTCTTGACACAAATATACAGCAAAACGAGGGTATATTGAATTTATCTGTCACAAAGCATATGAAAATTTCAACAAAGACAACCCATTCCTACACATTACTTGCCGGAAATGCGTAGATTAATCCTCAACGAAAATTTCTTCCACTTCAGTGGAAAGCAATACCTACAAAACCATGGAACTGCAATGGGCACAAAGACAGCAGTTTTGATTCTTTTGCCAATATTTTCATGACATATATTGAAACAACAACTCTAAGCAAAACTGTCTTAAGAACAACAGTTTGGAAATGCCACGTACACGATATCTTTTCCCTATGGGACATGAGTAAACCAGACATCGAAGTCTTCATTGAACAAGCAACCTTACGTCACCTAACTATTGAATTCACGGCTGAAACATTTGACACTGAGACTTCGTTTTTAGACACGGTTGTATACAAAGGCACAAGATTCAAGGAAAAGTCTATCCTTGATGCAAAGACACATTTTAAACAAACGGAAAGCTTCTTGCACACACATTTCACCTCTTGTCACCCTCCAAATGTTAAAAAAGCCCTCCAAATGTTACAAAAGAATTTGTCAAAGGAGAAGCCTTAAGAATCCTACGAAAAAACTCCTCAGAAACAACCTTTGAGGAAAATAATTCAAATTTAAAAAAAAAAACGCTTGAGGGACGGAGGCTACCCACAATCTTTCAGGGGCACCCAACGTCAATTTTCGGAAAATATTTGTTCGAAAGACGATTTGAGATCTAGAATTTTTGGAACATTTGTTGTAAAATTTCTTGCTTGTCTGCCCCTCCTAGGATTTTCGAACATCTAAAAAATGGTATAATTGCCCATTTTTAACGGATTTTTACCCTAAGGTCACCTAGAATTTTCGGGAGCCTTTTTTTCTCGCTGAAATTTTCGAAAAGGTAAGTTTTGATCCCTATAATTTTCGTATCACTAGACTTTCAGCTACGAGATTCGAACATGAAAAATTTTTGTAGGGGATAAAAATATGCTTATATCTACTGTTTAAATACTAAAATACGTTTAACAATGCTATGTTTAAGTGGTTTTGAACTATATTCTCGTTGGGTGCCCCCTATCTTTGATAGAAAACCTACTATCAGAAATAAAATTCACAAAAGGGAGTCTAAACTCCTAAAACAAAACGACAAGGAGGAAGAAGAAATATTGCCATTCGTGACACAATACCAGCCCTCAGTTTCTACTATAAAGGAAGCTTGAATGAAAAAATGGAATCTTATACAAAACGAACTATAACTTCAATAATTTTTAAAAGAACCACCAATCATTTCCTTACAAAAAAGGAAAATCGTTAAAGGACATGCTCGTTAGAGCCGAAAAAAAAAAAAAGGTTGACAGAGGGTTCCACGCCCGTATAGATGTGCGGCCTGTCAACCTTTGTATTTTCTCGCACAAAAGGTTTTTGAGTATTTTAGCAATAACTCCAGCTGGCTGTGTTTTATATAACAAGTGTAGTCAACTTTCTCGTTAGTAGTTAGTAAAAAATAGGGTGACCCACCCCCTGAGGGAAGCTGAAAATTGCACGACCCACCCCTTGCACAAGGCTCAAAACCTCATGACCCACCCCCTCTCTGCTCCCCCCCCCCCCCCTATACTTTTTGACCAGTCCCTTAGTTCTATACTTCTCAGAGGTGTTGAAGTGCGGAATAGTCTGATAAAGTCAGGATATTGTCACTCTTTTTCCCTAGTCACGAACCCCTTGTCATTCTTTACTTAGTTCTACATACACTTGTTAGAGGTGTGGAAGTGTGGGATAGTCTGACAAAGTCAGGATACTGTGACACTCTTCCCCCAGTCATGAACCCTTTGTCATTCTTTACTTAGTTCCGCACTTCTCAGAGGCGTAGAAGTGTGAAAAAACTGCGAAAGTCAGGATAATGTCACATAGATGCTTGTTTATTTTACCCAATTGCAGCGTTACCTGAATTGCTGAGTTGGCCAGCAAAGGCATACACAATTACACAACATGTTGATATTTGACTGCCAACAAACTCATTTAGTCTATTATTCCGACCAATTACGTTTCTCGGATTGCAGGAACGAAGAGAGTATTAACACTCGAGGTACGTGGGAGAGGGGAAAACATTCATGAGGGAAGGATGTTGCCGCGCATTTATGATGAACCTCTGACAGGCAGCAACTCGCCCGCCTTTAAGTGTGTCTAGGCTTGTCATTGCCATGGCATCAGCGTACTCTGCCTTGCCAACAAATTATCCACAGGGCTTCGCTTTGTATGGACCGTAAGAGATCTTGTAGGTATGATGGTAACGCCGCCTAAATGAGGGAAGCATAGTCGATGAATGATCTCACTAAGCTACAATAAACTAGCACTTAATCGTCACACTTTTCAGTCCTGCCTTCTTAAGGGAGCGCAAGGCATATAGCCGTTTCAGGGCCTTATTATGTATGTGGTCGCAATGTTCATTCCAAGTTAGATCTTGCGATACAATCACCCTCTGAATAGCTTATAGCTGGGAACTCTTTCAATGACCGTGCCATTTAGCTGCACAGGATTTACAACAGTCGGCTGGTACTTCAGAAAGCTGATAACCATTTCTTTACATTTCTTTTTCATTAAAGGGGCTGTGTCACGGCAGTCCAGTTCATTGCCTTTAATTTTGCCAATTACTCGCCCTCAATCGCTATGAAACTTAAAGTAAGCAAAGAAATTACATGTAAATGACAAAATCAGAGATCCGAGACAAGCAAATATGTCTCCTGAACATTATTTTTAAAGTTGCAAGCGGCAGGGATCAACTTTGAAAAACTGTTAGGCTAAACAGTTTTCAAAAACCCTAATTTCAATCCATTTCAATGTACTTAAGTTTTGCTCATCTGTGGCATCTGTTGTTTCTGTTGTGTTATTTTAACCTTCCTTTAAAGTTTTAATCGGTTATTTTTATGTTTCTCTTAAATAAAAGGGCATTTTGTAATTTCCTAATTTGACTGAATGTCGTGACACAACTCCTTCAAGCTTCATATTCACAGATTTAAAACATTTCGTCGCATTTTCCTCATTTGCACATAAGCACATAGGCCTCATGCACTGAACAAAACTCCTTCTCCTTCGCAAAAATACAGCAAATTTTCATTAAGGAAGGTAAGGAAAGTCCTCTAATGGTCGACAAAAATCGCAAAAGTAACAAGATTTTTCATTGCAACAACAACAAACAATGTTCCAATTAGCAAAAGTTCAGACTTGTAAAGAGGAAAGGTAAAGAAGGCCATGTGTAAGGCAACAAATTGCGCAAAAGTGACAAAAATAGCCAAGAATTTTTCATTAAAAAGAAGGGGAAAAGGGGGCTAAGACTGTACCCACCTGTATGAGAGTCAGTGTTTCTCCCCCTCCCCCCCCCCCCCCCCCGTGGATACCTCAACTGGGATACAACTGACAACAACAAAATTTTTGACATTTCTATACCTCGATCGTCTATTCATTTTCACCAATTGACCCAACCCATCATATCACATGGTGTGCTACACGACAAAGGCAATCATCAGTTACCAACGTGAGACTATTTACTCAACAAAATATATACGATCAGTATGTGTATGCTTCGTTTTTGAACCATCAACATACAGCTACAATGTATAAAAAGGAGTGATCGTAAACGTAAGCAGAACTTTTCATGGCCAAGAACCAACCATAACAATCGTCCCAAAATAACGTCAATAGCAAATTGTTCACGAAAAAAATTAATACCTGAGTGAATGTGTGTAATAACCATATTTTTTAAAACAAGGATAAATTCTTGCCAGTAATTTGGTTATCCTTCTCTTTTAAGGTGAATAACTACCAATATTATTGATATGATATGATATTATTGATATTGCAAATTTTAGAACATTTATTCAGTAATCTGACTGGTCAGTATCAAACATGGACTACGGACTGGGTATAAAACACGGACTACGTATAAAAGGCGGACTACAATAAAAACAGCTTTGGGAAGGTAAAACTGAGAGAAACGGAATGCGGACTAGCATAAAACAATAGGTCCCAGCTTCTTGCCTCACACAAAACATTCCTTTAGCTGGTCACGCAGTCTATTCTCCCCAAGTCAGCTTCATGCGGAGAAGGAAAGCATACTGCACGGGCAAGGAAGGTTATGCGTCTACTCAAGCCAACTGAAAAAGAAAATCTGAATTTTATAAAAAGGAGGAGTTATCAGAGAATTCAACTTAAATAAAATATGTATGTATGTATGTATGTTGCCATATTGTCTGACAAAGGCTAACACTGATCGGAACAACTTTAATTCGAAAAAAAAAAATAAGTGTGGTAGATAATAATGCTAACATTTTTTATACATTTCGGCCTTTCTTTTCGCCTGGCCGATCATTGGCTTGCAAGCAGGCTTTTCTACCCCTCACCGCCCTCCCCCCCCCCCCCTTCCCCCACCCACCCTCCTCCTCCTATCACTTTTTTAATGGTCCTTTCCTTACTGAACAATTCCTTGGTTTCTGGCAGACGTTTTAAAACCAATTCTGGGTATTTAAAGAACGGACCACTGGAGCCAGGCTAGTTTTTTTATTAAGCCCACCCAGGGGGGGGGGGGGGGGGGGCTTATTTATTTCAAGTCCATTTGAGGGGGGGGCTTAATAAAGACCAGGGGCAATGGTTCCCTTACGACGATTTTAATCTGAAATTACCCACCCCTTCCCCTCAAAAATCAGAAGATTAGCAGCAATGCAGGGAAAGGGGGGACGGATAATCTGATCCGTCTGTCATTTTGTCTTTTTCCTGCACAGACGAGGCGGCCACCCTTTTTTGATTGGGATTTGCCCGAAGGGCAGCCTAATAATAAAAAAATGGAGAAGCTCAAGAACCAGAAGGTTAGAGGTCATGCAGCCGAGGATCAGAATCAAATCCAAGCTTCTCGAGAGTCGAGAACGATTGTGAGAAACCAAAGCCAGAAATGAGCAGAAATCGAATATATGCCACTTCAAATTGTTCACTGCATAAGAAGATTTCCAACCGCCATCATTCATGGTGGCCACGATTTTAAAGCAACAAAGAGGAGCGAAAAGGTGGTCAAGGTGAGGCTAATTAAGTCATTCTTATGCAGTGAACAATTTGAAGTTGACATATATTCCATTTCTGCCTTTGGCTTCTCACGCGAATACGAACGATTTGACCAAGTAGGGCAAGTTTTATCTCTCATACCGTGACGGAAACTTGATGGCCAGCAAATTTTTTAACATAATTCAGTAGCTGAAGGAAGGAACTTTGTAGTGATGTACAGTAGAGCATGAAAAGGAGAGCCACTTTTGGGATTGAATCCACTGAATCTGGCTAAAATCGTTTATTTTGTCAAATGGGTCAAAGGGGTCAAGTTTGTTCCCTCCTTTTTATTATTCTAAAGAGTGTTGATGGTTCAAACACATATAATTTTAAAGATAAAGGATCATCATACATTACTAGGGAATTGCAAGCTTTAGCTTGAGATAGACTCTTCCGTCGGCAGAAAACAGTTAAAGTTTGACAAAATTCGCTATGTTGTACTGGCGCTTCCGGTCCGCATGCGGTGCAAAAGAAATTGCCCCCCAAAAATCTTTACAGAAGAAAATTTCTCCAATCTAGCTTCATATTTGTGCTATCAGTTTATGTGGCTAAATGTAATTTAGACAAAGTTAAATTGCAAGCCAATGCGGTCAGCGGTCTTCTCTTCAAGCGTACGTGATCTGTGGGGTGACCGCAGGGGCCTTTTGCTTATCTTGTAACTTAACGTTGCATCTCACGCTGGCATTTTTGAGCTGATCTTTGCGGATCTGTTGCTTAGCAAATCGTTGCGGAGTCTGAGGCGTTCAGGCTCCCGTCCAACCTTTAAGGCACCAGTTCCCAAGCTCATCTATTGGCGATGAGTTTAACTATGGTTACGAGATATAACGTCATAAGTAGGAGGTGGTCAAACCATTTTTGAGTGAAAGTACATGTTTTTTCAACTTTTTTTCAACAATAAAAGTAAATCTTGTGGCTAAAATCATGCAAATTGCTTATTTTGTGTTATTTTTCTTCTCAAGCACAAAAAAGTCACCATTTCTCGCGGTTTTAACTTGATTTCTAATTCTTGGTAAATCCAAGATGGTGACCATTTTTGGTGACGTCATAGGCCCCCTAGCAGCGCCATCACCGATAAAATATACCTCATCTTGTGGAGAATATCAAAGGCTTTCCACTGAAGGTAAAATCGTTTCGAAATACTGCAACGTATCAAAAACTCTAGGAGGGGGGGCCATCCCCCCCACCCCCTTGTACCACGGTCCACGGTGGGGGTATGAATTTGCATGTACGTGCGAGGGTTAATAACAAGAACGGTACTATCAGAAAACAATAAAAAAAATTTGCCTTCAGTAACAAACCGGCCAACTTTGCTTTGCTTTGCATTGTATAGAATATTATGACCATTGCTGTTTCCCGATATCAGCCTCACACACTGTTCATACGAAAAAACGTTAATCCTAGAAAGAGAGTCGCCCTCTCTGCCGAGTTTTTTTTCCCAGTTTCTTTTTTTTAAGTAAGGAAAAAGTTGACACCTTTACTCAAGCTAACATCGTTCGCTCATGCTCTGCCTAGACGAACAGTTGGGCGAGCCAAATTGTTTATATGAGGAAACGTTGACCCGCATAGGAGAGTGACCATATTATCGAATTCATTCTCTCTTTTTGTCAACAGCAATAGTCTTTATTCGTACCAATCGGCAGCAACATGAGAAAATAAAGTATCATGAAAATCAGTAATATCTTCCTAAAATAACAAATAATTGTCAAATAACGAACTTCAGGGAACGAATCGAAAAAAAAAGCTGTTGCCATCTTGCACGTCGATAAACGTCGATAAAATCACCTAAGGTAATTTATCCCCGTCTGAAAAACTTTTATCCGTGAAGAGACTTTCATTTTTTCAGATTTCAAATCTCAGTCAATCCATGGGCCCCAATACCCGTTTTCGAGCGCCAGTGTCTTTGCTTCTGGATCAGCGTCAACTTTCCCAGAAGGTACCTCGCCCGTCTTGTAATATGTGACTCTCCTTCTTAACGTCCTTACCACTTCCGGGTACGTGCTTTTGAGGTCTTGACTCTCATATGGGTCAGCGGTGATATTGTAAAGTGCAACATTAATTGTGCCACCAAATTTCTGCGGATAACAAAAGAAGGCAGTTGGAATATTAAAGAAAATATGTATATGAAGCATTGTGTCTTGCCATGCTACAACTAAACATTTAACTAAACTGGATGATAAGATTTTAAATAGCAAATCGCAGCTCGTTAGTTTGTTTATAATTAATTTTGTAGGATTAAAAGAAGGAAAGTGGATATAACAGTTAATCAGCACGTCAGCACGGTATTGGTGACTTCGTGGTGGTTCAGAATTCGTGGATGGCAACAGTTCATTTAGTTATGGACAATGCTTTGCAGTGGAAAAACCTCTATTCCAGTGGATTGCGCAACTGGTCTCGTACGGAATACCCAATTGCGTGTGTGGGAGCGAGGGGGGGGAGGGGTGACCGAAAGCGGGGGGCAGGAGGCCCTTCGGGCAATTGGGATTAAACCCGGCATGGCCTAAGCTTAATTTGAGGGCCATATATAGCAATGTGACTGCCTCAAACAATGCAGAATTATGAGTGATGACTGTTGAGTTTTCTCTTAAAACCACTGATTAAAGTTTGCGGACCTCTCCAGAAACCAACCTCCGATTAATTTTAAGCGTTTAATTCGTAGAAAATATTTTTGGTGAAATACCCATCAGTCCCAAGGGCTCAGTAGACTGGGTGTTTCCTTCTCTGTCCCATCATGCTCTCTTGTTAACACCTTTTTCGTTTTCCTTGTTCCAGAGGACAACTCTGGCGGTTCGGACCATTGTTTATCGGTTACGTTTAACAACAGCTTCATGTCGCCCACACGAATTGCCGCACTGTCTCCGTCAATATTGTGAAGAATCTCTGTTCTTTCGGATGGGACCCCTTCAGAAATTGCGGGCCATATGTTGTAGCCATCCAATGCTGAACTATCAGAATCCTCTTCTATGCCTGACAAGTAACAAGAAGCAAAGTTAATAGCGTTTTGTTTTTCTACTACCTTAAATCCTCTATTAAGCCCCCCCTCTCAAATAAGCCCCCCCTTTTCAGAGGAGGAAAGTTAATAAGCCCCCCCTCTCTATTAAGCCCCCCTCCCCCTTCTCCCTCCTCCAATCCTTATTCTTCATAAAAAAATTAACGATTAACGTGGACTGATCAGTTATGGTTTATTCATAAAAATTACCGAAGAACATGAGGTCGAAAGCACATTTTTGAAGAATAAGAATTTTGTTTTTGTTACTTTTAGGCTCCCACAAGTGAATTAAATACTTTTGACGGTGACTTTAATTGTACAATGCGTAAGTCTACTCTGTCTCATACCACGGTATTTTTACTACAGGTGATGCGTTTCGCTAAATTAAATAAGCTCCCCCTCTCTTTTAAGCCCCCGCTCAAAAGTGCTTGAAAAAAATAAGCCCCCCGGGGGGCTTAATAGAGGACTTACGGTAATTAAAAATGGACAATTAACAACTCAGGGAGCACCTCAGTGATCTAAAGGAGTGACGTGATTTAAGTATTCGTAACAATCAATGGGGGCAAACCTGCAAGATGGAGGAGGGTTGGGTACCAGTCAGTCACGTGAAAAAGCTCCTTGCATGTGACTCCAGTCCTCTGCAGCATTTTTCCATGAACAAAACCCACTCCTCTGACCCCTCCCTCCCAGAGGCTTCCTTTTTCACCACGAAGAGGCCAGTTGTAACCACCTTCATCAGGTGCCCCGCCATTATCAGTAGTCACAATCAACAAAGTGTTGTCCCATAAACTAAACAGAAAGTAAAGCAAAACGAATAATCTAAGTGACGCATAAGAAGGTACAACTAACACGGCGAACACAAAAGGAGCTACAAGGATGGATATTCTTGAAGATTAACGGACTGCAATTGTGGATTTTGGAATCTTGATAGCATATCAGATTTTCAAAGTTCATTTAAGCTGTTTGTGACGTTTCATATAATACTTGGGATAACGATTTGTTTGGCACGAAGCGGTGATTTAGTCGTTAACAAGTTATTTCCCAAGTATTGGCTTAGGTTCAATATTTTAAGCCCTAGAAGAGACCATACTAGAACAGGCAATCAAATAAGCGCTATAGTGATTTAATTCCGCTAAAAATGTTGACACCTACACTGTCTTCAACACAGTTTGGTCACTTTTGCCTCAAGGACAAACTTAACGAACACAGACGTCCAGTCGGCAAAACTAACATTAAATCTAAACCCACTAATGTTTATGAATACTTTCTCTCTCACTCTGACAATTCTTACACTGACATGCCGTTAATCTCATTAGGGAAAATTCATTTTACACGTGACTCTGTCCGTAAGGCGAGGGAGTCACATTTGATAGATAAGGCCATGACTCTTGAACCTAGCGCCTAATGGGCTAAACTGCCGTGACGAATCATTGTAATCCATATCCTTATTAGCTTTTCTTTTCTTTTCTATGTTGTACTTCATTTCCACCTCTCCCTTTTCAACAATGGTTATTGCGACATTTCTATCTATATACTGAATTTTGTAATTCCTATCATAAATTCAGTAACATCTGTAAACCTGAAGAAGGCTGGTATGGCCAGCCGAAATATTGTTATGAAAAAAACAAAACACGTTGTTATGATCAGCTTTGTAGTGGTCTTTGGACTTCTAGTTTTTTGGATATTTTAGCTGATTAGATCTTTTTTCTAGAGATCCAACGTTTACAACCAGCGGGATCTTCGTCCACGGTTTTTGCAGTTAGTTTCTTTATCACTTTTATGTGGCGATTTCGTTCCGCACAAAACTAAGTTGTACCTGTGTGGGTAAAAAATATTTGCTTTTAATGAAAAACTTACAAAGTGAGACCAACTTTTGGCGATTTTCACCCCTGAACGGAATGACAAGTAAAGGGTTCCCCCGGGGATTAATATCGTATTTCCTTTTGTTTCTCTCCCGGGATTTACTTATAATCCTTGCTTCCGTACCCCTAAGGACCTATTACGAATGGGTACTTCAAATTCTTATGGGTGCCCTAATGTAATTTTGATGTCAAATAAATGGATGTTTTTATTTGACAGGTCCAGATCTCTACTTATTATCTACTTACCCAGCTGTCTTCATGGCCTCTGTTATATTTCCTATTGCTTCATCAACATTTTCAACCATTCCTGCGTAGATTTTTCTGTCATCATCTGTGATGTTTTCGTACTTTTCCGTGTACTCGGTGGGAACTTCCAAAGGACTATGACCGCTTTGAATTGGTAGATATAAAAACAATGGTGTCGAGGCATTGTGGGATAGAATTACTCTCTCTGCTTGCTGCAAATAAAAAGCGCTCGAAATTGACATCCACTTTACTGTGTTGGCGCCAGGTCACGCTAAAATATGTGTTCATATCTTTGAAAAAAAAAAAATGGTCGAGGCTTGTATTACATAAGCCAGATCTGCAGTCAGGTTAGTTTAAGGGAGGGAGAACCTGCTACAAAACCTTGCTGTCTGGATCTAGATCTGTTAATGGGCGGGTTTAGATTTGTGGCACATAAATCTTCACTTGTTTGTAATTCCAGATTAGAAAGTAGTTGTTGATGTTCTAACTCAAATTCAAAAATTAACCAATGCAACTTACAATTTTTCTAACAAATAAAATATGTCATTTACAGAACAATACCACCACGACTCACAAAATGTCTCACGAACATTTTCCACTCAGTTCTGGCTCAGAGATTTGCGAGTGTTTTCATCCTGTTGTATTTTTCTTATAGTGAACAAAGCACGAACAAGTGCAAGAAAATAGTTCAAATTGCATGAATAAACTTGAATTCTGGAAGTGGTCAAGTTTGGGATTTCAGCAGAGGATTAATATAAATTGATGATCGAACAATTTTTGGTAACGTAACTGAATCAAACTATTCCACTTGCGTGCGAAGAGGGTCAAGATGGGAGTGGTCCAGCATTCGTGGAAAGCTGTAACTATAAGGACTTTGTATCACTTTTTATGGCAATACAATAAACTCTAATAGAGAGACCTTCAAATCCTAAGATGAATACGACTACCAGAACGGTTAAAGCGGATTTAGTGTTTAGAGCTGGGAAAGGGTGCCCACTCCTAAATCCACCCATAATTTTAAAACCTGGAACCGTAGCCTGCGTGGCATGCGTTAAAAGGGGAAGGGGAAGGGGTCTCGATCGCGGCCTGATTCCCTTCCCCTTCCCTTTCGAACGCCTGTCACGCAGGCTAGGTCAACCTGCCGTAAGGTCGGACTTAACGAAGCGGATGATAAGGCTCCAGACACAAATAAAGAAATACTGGATGATGAGACTCAATGTGGTGTAAATGACATTGCGAACTAAAGCTAGAAACTAGAAACACTTGAACACCGCGAGAGTTGTTTGACGTATCGCGTTACATTATAATTCGTTGTGTTGTATATGTAGTGTGATTTCATTTTATCGTATGAGCCTGTAATCCTCTTGGTTACAGTTTGCCGCCATATCAATGTCTGTGTTAGTAAGAGATTTGGTGATTAAAGCCTAATATTCTCCAAACGTTTTCCCTTTTTCACAACACTCAAGATAAGACAGACGAGCGGCGGTTGAATCGGATTTAGTATAGAGCTGAGTTAGTGTGCCCGTTGCTAAAGAAGCGATGATCGACGCTGTTTCACAATGTGATTTAGTTATCTAGATAAAGTTATGGTTTCCATTCAGAATTCACCTGTTATGTTCAGATTAGTTAAATATTAGCTTAGGTATAAGCACGTTATTAAAGACTAAATATTAAAGTGCTACAAAACGTTCTCCATATAAATTGAGATGTACTATTTCGAAAGTGTAACAGACTTGTGCTTTCTAAATAAAGTTGCGGTTAGAACAAATTGAGACTGCAAACACTTTTACCTCCCAGTAGAATGGACGCATTTACTTTATATGCTTTCAAACTGGCATTGTCCAACAAATGTGAGTCTAGACTGCGAGCAGTCTCTCTTTTTCTTCAGATTTAGTGAGAGCAATGCACGCGCGCGGGAGCGGCGAAGCCGCGAGACGCACGAAACGTGCCTCTCCCGTCTCGCCCTATCAGTCACGCGCGTGGCCATTTGCGTGTCTCGCGTTTTGCTCGACGGACTACAGAAAAAAAGAGGGACTGCTCGTAGTCTAATGTGAGTCGTCCTTCTCAATTCTTCTAATTCTTCTGCAATGATTTCTTTTTTTGGGTTCCCAATTACGAATGATGCCCCCTTCTGTTCTCCTAAAAATCAAGTGATCCCCTCCCCTAATTTGCGGCACCATAAATTACGTGGTCATGTTTACTTAGCCTGCGAATAACTGAAACGCAACGGGAAGACTTGCCTTTTTGCAGAACAGGTGTTCAGATCAACTTATTTTTGCTGTTGGGAGCATATTGTTGTAGAATCTGAATTTTTTGTTTTAGCGACTCTTGAAAAATATCACCAAATTTCGCTTAGCGGTCCTTGGTCCGCGTCCTATGACCTTGGTTGAATAAAACTTCCCAAAGTAAAAAGCGACGGCCTTTGTTTTCGAAGAATGTTTTGAAAGTCGTCCCTATACATGTCTACAAGTTCCCTTTTTTAATACCTCGAGTACATACAGAGTTTTTGGTAATTATTTTCGACCGCGCTAAAAAACCGCTCGTTGACGCTAGTGTGGGAGACTCGAGGAGACTGTTGTCTGAAGTCTTTGAAAGAAAAGCAGATTATTTTATGCTCACAAAATCTTCCGAAAAAAACTTAAGCTTGATTGCATTAAGAAAAGAAAAAAATACAAGAAATACTGTCAAATCACGTTTTCGTGTGGAAACTATAACATTTTTACGTTTTTATCGTGCTGCTTACCTGAGACGCGGACCAAGGACCAGATTCGCGGACCAAGGACCATCGAAAACGGTCGCCTTTTTGCGAATTCCAAGCAAAATATTTATGTCTGGAACTTGAAACTTCAGGATTATCGACAGGAACATAAAAGCTATCTTCAGGGAGTGTTTCAGCTCGTTACATGAAGATTCGGGTAAGATATTCAAGTTAATGACTTTTACACGCGGACCAAGGACCACATACTGTATACACAGGGCTGTCAACTCTCCTGCATAATCCGGGAGACTCCAGATTTTGAACCATTTCTCCCAGTCTCCAGGTTAGAGTCTGAAATCTCACAGATAATCGCCATGGTTTGCCATTTCTTGTAGAATCGACTTTCTGACAGTGGAAATTTTTCAAATACTTTGATTTGTTTGAGCTATTTTACTGTTAACTTCAAACATTTCCTCACAAACTCCGGTATGCCATTGTAATATACATGTAAGCAATAATGTGGTTGGTGGGAAGTAAGCCTAAGGGCTCAAACCTTTCACAGTTTTAAGCCAATTAGGTCAAATGTTACAATTCCAACAAAATCTTTTTTGTGCAGTTTTTTTAACAAATGATGTCATGTGCCGTGGTCATTATGACATCATTTATCATCCCTTATCCCATCAATTCTCAATATTTGAAGATGTAGGGGGTTGACAGCTCTGGTATACACCTGATTGAAAAAACATCGGTGCTTGAAAAGTATAAGCCATGAACAATGGGATCTAATGGATTTATGGGTAGAACTTTATTAGCATCTTGAGGAAGGATCAACATGTACATATACCAGCATGCAAAGAAAGACGTGTCTGATAGCCTGGGGCTAGTGGATTTTGCAATCGGGCTAGTGAATTGTGTTCTTAACTTACCAGCAGGGCAAGTGAAGTTTTTTGGGAAATTCAAATTACAGAAGAACTGTAATCAATGCTGCTCATTGAATTTTCTGAGGGGCTACTTAAAAGACTCTTGGGCTAGTACATACTAGCAACAACTTGCATGCCTGAATGGCAAGTTTGCACCCTGATATACAGAAAGTAAACCAATTGCTCCACCTAGATATTTTCTGGCATAGCAAAGTTAATGTGTAAATTTATGGTTACTAGAGGCGTAAATTTAAGCAAAATATGATCAAAGAACTATCTTTACGACCACTTTAACCAACGTTTGCACATTTACCAAACTTCACAGTGTTATTTCACGCAAGTTTTGATTTTCCATTGCCCCGTTTCAATCACCATCACATTCTTCTCAGAGTTTATCATATTACTTGCTGCAGCTGGTTATTTCGGGTAAGGCCATCCCCCCTTTTTTCTCGTTTAGCGTCGAATGCGTTTCCTGATATTGGGATATCACAAGAAGTCTCGGAATAGGAGGCCCTGACGTAAAACGTTACCATTTACAATTTGGGTGAACAAAATGCACAATATGTGAAAGGTTTGAACCCAGGAGTCATTTCAATAGTAGATTGCAGAGTTTCATCGTCCGGGTGAATGTAGTCCTGAATGCACTCGATCGCAAGATCAGCCGCCATGTTTGTTGTTTCCCAGGCTTCCACGTGACTTTGGCACAAGCGCGATTTGATTTACATTGTCACGTGCGGCTTTTGAACCAATAGAATAGTGTAAAATAAACTTTCGTTGAACAGTTCAAATTCACGCGGACTTCTCAAGCAATACAGCGTTGCGAAACGAGTAGTTTTGTTATTTTCGGATAATAGAAAGCCTGTCTTTCTATTCAGCTGTTCTATTACGATTTATACCTTTGTTATTTTCGAGAGACAGTGATCAGTTGCGATATTCTTCACATAAAGCCTGTTTTCAAGTCATCAACTCAGCTGGATTGCAGAAAGGTATGTTCTTCTTGATATCGTGGTTCGTTTACTTACTTTGGTTTTCTAATAACTTTGCGTAAGCTTAAAACCTCAAAGATAAATCTTAAAATTTAAGATGCATGTACAGATATGCCATTGATTGATTCCTTTTTGTTTACTGCAGAAATAACTGTAATCTTTGTTGCGCATCGTCTTCATTAATGGAATAATCTTAAGTAGCCAGATCTTGAGCTGTGCAGGCAAACATTTCTTTTACACCAATATAAGTCGGTGATGTGACCTTAGTATGTCCATAATTCAGTAATTTGGCTTGTTGTACAGCTCAGTTAATATGTTAGATCTTTGGGGTTACTGTACTTTTCAGGTGACAGCACTTGACAAAGCAATGGTCACTATAATTTATTATTTAATATTCTACTACATTTCAAATGACAAATGATTTTCCTTTTGAAATTTTTACAGTCAAAAACTCTTGTTTTACATCTATACTATAATTATCGTTCAGTGATATTGTGCAAGTGACGGCATAAGTTTGCCAGATCTTGAAGCATATGTGTCATTCTGAGTGACCAGTGTATTATTGTTCCACATTTAAATGACAAATGATTCTTATTTCATAAATTGTACCATCCAAAACTCTTATGGTTTATACATATGGCTCAGTGATACTGTAAGATCTTAATTTTGGTTCATTTTGCGAGTGACGGCACTTGCCAGATCTTGGAGCCTACAGTATGTGTCATTCTGAGTGACCACTGTATTATACATTTAAATGACAAGTGATTCTTCTTTCATAAATTGTACCATTGAAAACTCTTATGGCTTATACATATGGTTCAGTGATATTGTGAGATCTTAATTTTGGCTCATTTTGCGAGTGACGGCACTTGCCAGATCTTGAAGCCTATGTGTCATTCTGAGTGACCACCGTATTATTGTTCCACATTTAAATGACAATATTATTGATTCTTCTTTCATAAATTGTACCATCCAAAACTCTTATGGTTTATACATATGGTTCAGTGATATTGTGAGATCTTAATTTTGGTTCATTTTGCGAGTGACGGCGTATGCCAGATCTTGAAGCCTATGTGTCATTCTGAGTGACCACCGTATTATTGTTCCACATTTAAATGACAAGTGATTCTTCTTTCATAAATTGTACGATCCAAAACTCTTATGCTTTATAAATATGGTTCAGTGATATTGTGAGATCTTAATTTTGGCTCATTTTGGTTCATTTTGCGAGTGATGGCGTATGCCAGATCTTGAAGCCTATGTGTCATTCTGAGTGACCACCGTATTATTGTTCCAGATTTAAATGACAAGTGATTCTTCTTTCATAAATTGTACCATCCAAAACTCTTATGCTTTATAAATATGGTTCAGTGATATTGTGAGATCTTAATTTTGGCTCATTTTGCGAATGACGGCACTTGCCAGATCTTGAAGCATAAGTGTCATTCCAGGTGACCACTGTATTACTGTTCCACATTTTAAATGACAATACCTCATTATTTATACCGTTTGTACAGCTCAATGATGTTGAGGGATCTTTGTTAGTTCATTTTGCGAGCAAATGCTTTGGCTTTATCATGCCAAATAACCACAATTAATTAATTATTGTTCTAAGACTAAGCAACATGTGGGTTGCCTTAATGTTATGTTTCTCAGGTTCTGACCGTTTTTACGGTTTATGTGTACAGTTGAGTCATGGCTGTCCTCTGTTAGAGCCTGGTGACCTGTGGGACACTATCAGTTCTGCTCTTGAATGACAGGGGAATTAATTTATTTCAGTTTTTATTTACACTTAAAAGAGTCTTAATGAAACAAATGCAGATTCAACAGAAAGAGGCATTTCTGCTCTCTACTTTAACACCTGTTCCAGAAAACATATTATATATTTAATGAAAAAGTTAGTAGGAATAAAATGCAGGGAGAAATTATTCTCACAAATATCCTCAAACTGTTCCTTTGATTAAGAGAGTGTTTTCAGCTTTTAGAATCGTGTCATTGTTCTGCAACCCAATCATTTACACTGAGCATGAGCAGTACATGCTTGTTTACCAACTGTGGGTTACTTGTTGGCTGCTGAATCATAGCTCTTCATTTTTCTTTCAGAAAAAAAATTAAAGGGCCAATATGCTCTGAGGGAGTCAACTAGCATCAGTTAGTTAGACAAGGACAAGTACCTTGCATGTATGTCCGTTGCATATATGTCATCAGAGGAGTCTTTGTCTGAAACAGCTGTATCAGAGTGGCATGAAGGTAATTCTTCAGGTTCAGATGAGGACCTCCCAAACAGGGAAAATCTCTGTGTAAGGCCACTTTCCTGGCAGAGCATTGAGGGTAATGGTTTAATGGCCCAGTTGGACCGCAAAGTTGTATGGTGTCAAAGCCAATGAAGTGAAAATAATGGTAATAGAGCACACAGTGAAACCAGCATCAAACCAAGGAGCACCAGAGTTTGAGTTTGAGTTTGCTCTGGCACCCACCACTTACAATAGAAAAAGGAACTTGATCATAAGCATAACACAGATAATTTTTTGAAGAACATTCAGAAAAGAAGAAGACATTTTAGATAAAAATTTACAAAAAAATAATAACACTCAAGTTGAAGTTGACATGCATCATGATTCAGTTCCTTTTCAGTTAAGTTCCTAGAATCATATTTACTCAGTAGACAATTGCACAATTTTTTGAGTTTTGATGAAGACCTACAATGTAGTAAGTGAATATCCTTTGATACCCATGGGAAGGAGCCACGTTAAAACTAAGTAAATTACCACATCTCAAAGTGATTTGTCACAATCCAATGAAAATCTTGCCTGTGTTGCAGACACTCTAAGCCTTCTGTATAGAGCATGCCGTCTGAGAATTAGTGCACAATATCATGTTTGAATCCCACAGGGTCAGAAAGACATGCATGTATGTCAGCATTTTGTGATTGGCTAGGTTCTTACGCTGTTTGTGATTAGTCCGATTTGAAATTTTAAACTTAAAAGTGTTGACACAAAGTCACATGATCTCAATGACCATTGTATGGTATGGTGGAGCCACAAACTTTCCCTTACCAGACAAATGTCTGCAAAATTTGCCATCTTTGCAGAGCTGTCCTTGTTAGTTTGCACCGAATCACTCTGTAACTTGGCAACTTTACTGAATTTTAAAAACCTTCCATCTAGTAGCCTGTAAATGCAGCTGTATTTTCAGTCGTCGTGTCCATTCACCCAACATATGTAATTGGAGATACATCTGCATCCACTTTCCACAGTGGTGACAGATCCTAGGGCTACCCTAAGCACTGCCTTAAAAAGTGCCACTCCGAGGACTAAATCTAGCCAATACACCCCATAGTAGAGTAATTACTGGACTCCAAATGCCATCATCCTATTTTGTTCTTGGCATATTTTATGAAAAAAGAGTGCAGTTATGTTTTATGCAAAAAAAAAATACCGTGTGTGATAACAGTTTTTTGATAAACATGGCTTAAATTTTAATCACCTGCATGCCAATAACAATAATAATGATGATGAATTAAAGAAGTTCTACAGAGCTTTCATAGTGTACAGATTGTGTTTAGATAATTTGGATATTTAATCAGTCCAATACTGCAAGCAAAACAGCTGATCATGTGAATCAGAAAAAAATTGCTCAAATTTTTAGCAAATAATTTGATTTTAGTAGAAAAAATAAATGTAATAAAATAATTATTAATGGTCATATAATAATAATAGAATTTCACCAAATCATATTATTTACAGTGATATGATAATAATAATAATAATAATAATAATAATAATAATACAAGTATTTAACCAAATCAGTGGATAGCAGATTTGCTTTCATAACTTGAAACACTTTTGGCTACCTATAGGATGAGAGTAAAATTGGGGTTAGCAGTAAATGAAGCACCTGTAAAATAAAATACATGTACATGCTAAAAAGGTGACAAAATTAACCTTATAAGTGTTTACTGCTGGGTAAAAATATATCAAAGTCGTACCCAAATCATAGAAATGCACAGAGCTTTCGCATAGTAACTCATTTTATTTACAAGAAATATTTTTATATAACTGATTTGGTTAAAAATGAATCATACAGATGTATCTCCCCTTGGGGTAAGTGAACAGCACTAGGTACACTATATAACATTATTCACTGCCTATTTTGGGTAGTGGATAATATTTATCAGATGAAAACAAGTTCTTAAAAATAGTAATTAGAGGAATATCGCTTATCACAGTAATTTGAGGCTAATTTTATTTCCGTGGTTGATGTTCTGTCCGTTAGTAAGGATGTCACATCTACAGTGGGAGTGATGTGTACGTGTTGTCATCGTACAACCATTTGCCAATAGTATCAAGTGAATCTAGAAAGAGTATATTTGAAGTATACCACTCAAATGGAGTTACGTTTTACCTGTACCAACCTTAGATAATTATGAACCAGCTAGTGTTGACTTGCACTTTCAAACCCAATGTACATTCTTATACACTTATGAATTTAGATAGTTTCACATTGTATGTGCTTTTTATTTAAAGGCATATATTTTGTGGTACATGCAGTGCCCTGCAGAGGCCAATGGAACTTTCTTTTAATTTATCTTGCTTTTTATTGTACAGTGTATATTAAAGATAATAAAGTCATTTTATTCTTGAAATTTTGTTTGGTGTCTAAATTGTTTGTCAGTCATTTATGGTACCAAATAAAAATAAGAAACATATGGATAATGATGTTTTGATCAAATTTGCTATCTTGAGCGAAAGTGTAAAAAAGTGATATTTTAATCAACTTTGTTTACCTTACTTAAAGTATGGAAAACTGCTATCATGGCAATATTTGCCATCCTGAGCAAAGATACAGAAGAACTGATATTTGATCAACTTTGCTACAATGGCAGGGCAGAAAAACCGCTGATTGGTTAAAAAAAATTCCACCGAGAGCATGCGCTTGCGCCTTCCGCTGACCATATGCAGATGCAGTTGGTTCAAAAGAATGAGCGATCCGAAGGAGCTACAATCGAGCGATCATGAATGTGGGATGTTTGGCCGAAAATTGAAGAGCACTGTGTTGAAATACATCACTGAAAGGCCTTGTACATAATAGTATCATTTTGTTTTGCTTCGCTTTGGAGGTAATATTTGTGATTGTATTACGTTAAACGGACGGAGTCGTGCCAAGCAAACCATGTGCTTTTTTCGATCAACTTTCTCCTACGCGATTGTTTGGTTTTCCTGCAACAAGTCTCGGTGATCCGATAGTTACACAACTGAGTTTAAAGGTAAGGCATTTTTCGTCTTTGACATAGTGAACGTTTTTAGAGTTAATGAGTTAACCGAAATTTGCATTGGATGCTATTTATCCTCCACGAGATTGCGGCGGTGCAGCGTGCGCTGCGTGCAGACGTATAATGCGGCACCTAACAGTTGGCGAAGCTATTGCTAAAAGTAACCAAACTTCCGAACAAAATAGCACTTCATAGCACCCTGAGTTACAAGTTTAATGGGCTTTTGATTCTAGGTTATATATATCCACACTGTTCAATGAATTCCTTGGTGTGAATTGTTTACATTGTTCCGCTAGAAGCGAAATTATTTTTTTGTACGCGTTGTCCAATTTGTAATTTCTTTAGATCAATTTATACCAACTGATTTATACAGTTAATAACTTTGTTTTTGGGCTGATATAGATTTGGAATGATTTTACTGTACAAAATTAGGTTGTTTTAAGAAAGGTGAAATTTTAAGGATGAATTTTTAAGCTTACATCTATCCAGAATTAGCAGAGTTATACACAATCCTTGCCCATATACAATGTGATATTTTGAAGTGAAAATCTTATTATATTTACATGTTCAAAATAACATCGAATATTTTGAAGACACTATCTTACTCCTGTACATCACATTGTCCCTTATTAGTATTCTCGACAGGACGATCATTATATTTTTCTCACTGGCATAGTACTTGGGCTGAGTTAATCTTTTATCATGCAAAGTTCTCATATAATATTGTATGGACCAAACTCCAAATGCAAGCACAAGATCACTTGTTTGTTATCTAGCTAGTTGCATTGTTTTGAGATACCTATAGCAAGACAAAGGCAACAACAAAGGCATTGTTTAAGGTTTCTCTCCTGTGTTATCATGCCTATTCCTATTCAAGGTATTTTACATGAAACAAAGGGCTTGTATTATTTGTTTGGATTTGCTTCTAAAAAAGGAAATGATTATTGTTTTGTTATTCTCATTTCAGGGAAACACTTAACTATTTACCCCTTTGTGGGTGTTCTGATGCTGAGTCAAGCCCCCTTTGCTCTTACAGACCCTGCCACATGTGACACACACCATACTAGTATTAACAATTACTGCTTCTCCAGTAGAGTCGGTGGAGTTTACATTCTTGGAATTTTTGTAGCTGTACTTAAATAAAGCACTTTGTGGAAGATGCAAAAGGGATTGTTTTGCTTTAATGAGTATCTTATTTGCTAGTGTATCAGGTTTGCCATCATCATCATCACTGTCATCATCATCTGAGTTGTCACTTCCATCATCATCATCGTCATCATCATGATTATCATTGCTTCCGTCAGTTTCATCATTTCCTGCCAGTAAACCTTTGTTGAAACTGTCTGCAAGTTCTTGGATTCTTAAAGGAAGTTGCTCAGAGCAAAATTAATGGGGCACTTGACACCATACAGTATCGAGTAGTTATGATCGTTACAGTTTGAGGAACTACCAAGACAACTTTTGTGAAATGTGTGGCCACAGTTGAAGCGCTGAACTGCAAGTAGGAGATTGTCATCTGCTCTGCAATCTGCTGCATCACAAGCCAACAGTGGGTCTAGTTCTTGACCCTTCCATGCATACCCTAAGGGGAAGCTTCTTGTTGTAGTACCATGTTGGCCAATCACCAGCTAAGAGCAGTAGGTTCTTTTCCATGTATTCGCTTAGTGATCGGCAAACTTCATTGAGGTGCTGCATTGCTTGTCTATAATTTGCCATGCTCTTAAGGAACTGTTCAAATTCGTCAACAAGCCAAGTGTTGGACAGCAAATCCAAGTCATGTCTGGCCTCATCTGTATACACTCTACAAGGTATTTGTTATTGTTTGTATCATGAAACATTGTACATGCTCTTTTTTGGCACCCTTATGCAACATTTTTTGAAAGTCAATTATCCATTCAATATTAAATTTTCCATTTCAAATTCCTACATTGTGAGACAATGCAAAGTGGTATGTGGAAAAAAATTATGATGGGCTGTATGTAAAACTAGTTATTGACATTGGGAGTTGCCAATTTCATTTTTGAGGGGGAATTTATAATAAAGATATTTATGGTGCCAGTTAATCGTAAAATTTCTGTGGCATTGATTTATGCCAAAGTGTTAAATGGCATGAAAAGTTTGGATGAAATACATTACTAAAATCTATTACTTAAAAGTGTTATATTATTCTTTTTGTACAAGCTTGTGGCACCCAATGACTATTAGACCACTACCTTGACTTTTAGGTTTCTGATTTGTTGTAAATCATACCTTAATTCAACTAAACTTTTGTTTACATTTGTCAGGTCAAACTGGCTGAAATCAGCAGGTAGAGAGTCTAAATAACTGAATGTAAAATAATTGGACAAATGCTCTTGGAACAACTTGTTCACTTTGTTGGCATCAATTCCTCCCCGGCAGTTAACAATTGCACCCCAAGCAATTCGGACAGGTACAACCCGGTGGACATTTCTTGTTGTTGGCATTGCCGGTATAGATTCTTGGTGATCCACTACTCCAGTACACATGTGAAGGCACTTGCTCAGCTGGCTCTGTTTGGGGTCTTTTATAGACTGGACACAATGAAAATCATCTATAATGAGCAGGAGGAAGTTGTTGTTCTGTTGGGGAGGAAATTTTTAACTGGATCAGTGTACATCTATGGACTGATAAATTAAAGTCATTTTACTTAAACCGTGAAACAGGTAGAAGAATACTATGCACTATTATGTATTAATTCCATTGTCTTCTTTTGTTTACCTCTTGCTATTTTGCACTGTTTGTTACTATCTGTTTCACGGTTCAAATAAAACCACTCTATTTTTGTTGTTTTTGTCTCCTTGTTACAAGGTCCTTGTGCCTTCTATTTAGCCCCTGCTTCTTTACATCCAGCCACCTCACCTTGTGTCAACTTATTGTTTTGGCCAGGGTGTTGTGCAGTGGCAGATGTTTAATAATGAATTGTTTCAGTACGTAAATACATGTACCTTTATGGCACTCTCAACGATCGCTTGTGTCTTGTGAATGCTTTTTCCAGACAATCCTTTTTTATGATTTAGCACACTTCTTGGGTGAGTGCTAAACCCTAGAAGTGAGCCAGCTGTCAAAGCATCATCACTGGCACCATGAAAGGACTAGTGCAACCCACAGTCTTGTTGTAAGGGATTGTTTTTCTGTTGAAAACAAACAAGCAACACTTGAGTCTATTACACACCATGGTGTTTAATTTAATTTAAGTGTCTTTCTAAAGTATGGTTCCTGTTATTATTATTATTATTACTATTATTATTATTATCATTATCATTACCATTATCATTATTAGTATTATTATTTATTTTATTTTTTATTATTATTATACACACTTGGTTTCTAAAGTAAGACAGCTGATGAAGCAGTGCCACAACTCGCAGTCTCAGTATTTCATGTCTTTTCTTAGAAAGCTGTTGTTTTTCATCATTCTTGACTAAACACAAGGCACGGTCGAACAATCCAGGGGTGCACTTGTTGGCAAATTTTTCCATGTCTGCAGGGTCGTATAGCCGCTGCCCTCCATCCTTGTAATGTTTAGTGAGACACTTGTGGAACGTTTTGAACTGCTCATCAAAAGTTGGCTCTGAAAATTAATAAAAAAATGTTTCTAATAAAGGTTGAAACTAGTCGTCTTTGTTTTGAATGTGTGGAAATTAAGAGTACGTCAATACAATACCTTCTAGCTTGTTGCATCTTTCTTTTAATGCTGCATTTTCGCGCTGTAATTTGGTGATTAATTGTTTTGCCTCTGCTAGCTCATTAACACTCTGCAAAGGGGCGGTCTGAGAGGTTCCATCTGTCCAAGTTATTTTCTTTTCTGGGGTAGTACATAGGACTGAAGTAGTACATTTTGTCTACAAATGTATAGGGCAAAATTTAATGCAAAATATGAATATTTTCTAAAACAAAACTAAGAATGTATGATCTGTTTCTCTACATTTTGACTGTTGTTTGAGTGTCAAAGAAACATACCTTTCTCGTAGTAGGGGGTTTGTAGAGAGCGTGGTTGGTAAATATGGGAGCTTCGTCCACGAGATTTAGGTGGCCTTGGCAAAGAAATGCACCTCCTTGGTAGTTTTCAAGGTTTGCTGCTACGGTGAGAATCCTCTGCGGACATGGCAGTAAATTGTTCCTTTGCGTGCAGGCATTTTCACTCGGAAAACAGCACCTCCTTTGACTTTCCACTTGCAATTTTTTTGCATGACCAAAACATAGCCAAACCGGCCTAGAGTAGCCACGTAGAACAGCCTCTTTTCCCGAATAATAATTAGTGGCACCCCAACACTTTTCTGACACGCTTCTTAATCTGGAGCCACGTTCACAAACATTTACCATTATTTAATCAACTTTGGACTGAAGTTTCCGCCGGAAACGCACGCAAAAAGACCGGAACTTGACAGTGAAGCGGTCGGTAACTATTTTTTGACATTTTTGAAGCTTTTTGAAGCGGGAAAAAACGAGCGGCGTCTCCAGTTTCATTCATAATTTCGCGCGCAAAGCATGAGGCCGGGAAGCTTGCGCCTACCAGTCAGTAAGTGGACACAAGCCGTAGGCGAAGAGTTTGGTGTTTACAAATCTTTTCCTTTTTTTACTTGTCCAAGGAAATATATTTTAGCGCTGCTATCTACCTTCTAAGTGCAAGAGGATCGATCCTTTTAGAGGTAAGATTGGCTGTACATTTGTGGAAGCTTCTCACCGGCGATTACGTTCGAGTGTTGTCGCCGCGAGGGGGATGCAAAAACAAAAAACAGCAAGCCACAGAAAAACGTACTGTTCGATTTTTTTACGTATTTCTTATTTTGCTTCTTGGCTTTTAGCCTTTTGGTTGGTCGAATTTTGAACCTTAAATACTCCACCTGCTTCTTATTTTTGCAAATTTTTTAAGAGCTATTGGTCGTATAATGTCTCTATGAACTACACACTGTTCCGCGCATTTTCATCAAGCACCCTAAAGTGTATTCCTGATCTGATTTCGCTACAACTCTTGACATCGCCTGTCAATGAGTTCTAGTTTGGGGATATCAGATCATAATCGCCGAACTAGTCATGGTTAACTATGTATTTGGCTTCAAACTTTGCTCTCTTTTGTAGACTACTTGATTCGTTGTAAGATGGTCAGCGGAGAGCACAAACTGCCGCGAAAACGGCAACCAATCAGCGGTTTTTCTGCCCTGCCTGCTACAATGGGGAAAAGTATGGGAAACTACTGTTTTGATCATATCTGCCATCCTGAGCAAAATTGAGAATAAAGTGGTATTTGGCCAAATTTACTACCCTGAGCAAAACAGTGGCAAACGCCTATTTTGATCATATTTGCCACACTGAGCAAAGATACGGAAGAAGTGATAATTTAACCTCATTTACTACACTGGGCGATATACAAATAAGGTGAATTTTTGTTCAGATTTACTATCCTGGGCAAAACTGTTGAAAAATGAGTTTTGGTCACTTTTGCTACATTGAGCAAAAATGTGGCAAATTACACTTTGACCGAATTTGCTATAGACAGCAAAAGCATTCAAAAATTCATCTTCGATCGCTTTTGCCCATTTGGGCAAAAACCTGACAAACGTCAGTTTTGCTATCAAGTTTGACACCCCTGTAAATGCCTTGATAAAGTAAAGGTTATCCTTGTTTTTACACACGGGGCAAATTTGAGGCAAATTCGGCATTTACCACCTTTGCCACTAATGCAAAATTATGGCAAAGTTGGTCCTATGTCATGTAGCAAAATTGAGCAAAATTAAGCAAATGTGGCATTTGCAGATGATTTGCTCCAAATTTGCTATAGAGGTAAATCCGTTTTCTCGTCCAGTGTTGTTTACTATGTTGGACTATGTTTCAGCTATGTTATGTTCACTACTGCCTATGTATCAACTATGTAGCATACCACACTACATAGTCCAAAGTATGCAAAATCTATGTTGAAACTATGTTTAGGCTATTTGAAAAGTACATAGCTTTTTAATACCTATGAAAATACTATTCAAAATCTTTTCATAGTCTTGACGTAGCTATGTATTTACTATGGAATAGAAAGTTCTGCTTTTCCTTCCGATTTGCATCCTATGTATTTACTATGCAACAAAGCAAAATAGCTTTTACATAGCATCTCGATCTTCAATTTTATTTCCAACAAGTTTCCTAGCTTTTACATAGTGCTATGTATATTCTATGCTAAGTGATGAATCATATTTGCAGCCTATGTTTTCACTATGTGACATTTTAATTTAGCTTTATCCTGAGATAAAGGTTACATAGCTTTTACATAAACGTAATTTTTCTTATATTTTCACTCATATGAGAAATATGTAGTCTATGCGTTTCCTATGTGATATTTCAACATACCTTGTAAAATACTAGGCATGTTGATTGTACAGGTTAAGTAGCGCTTACAAAAAGCATACTTCCAACGTAAAAAGCAGTGTTTAAAACTAGAAACTTAAAAATCATTTACTACAATTTTTTTTGTGCTTGCAGATAGTTTCTTAGTGAGAAGTTTTTCGTAAAGCATTGAATCGCTACATCCATTACTCCTGACTTAATGTTCCTTTCTAGCTTTTCCCTAGAGTTTCTTCACTTGAAATGATACCTCCATGCATCATTTTCTTCTTTTATATTAGCTTCGATCCTTCGTCTTGATTATGGACGACTCCTGATTAGAAATTCATGGTCAAAACTGCGAAACGCTAGCTGCAGTCCTCGGTGTTTGTCAGCCATTTTGTTTCCACTAGTTCCCAGGGAAGCCCGTGAGTTCAACACATGCGTATTTTGCGTTTTATCGTCACGTGGGCCTTTTCAACCAATGAAAAGGTGTGAAAATTGGCTGATTTCAAGCGGGCACTTTCAAGTCAAAGAAGACGAACTGTGCGTGCGTTCTTACAAGAAGACGCTTCTTTTTACTTCAATTTAAAGTCGTTTTCCTGCCAGGTTCAACAAAAAGTATTCCTAACGTTGGTAAGTGGTGTTTTTCTCAATTTGAGTTTCTATTTACCCGTAATGTCTCCCCTTTTCGCGTACCTGAACAAGTTGGATCGGTCACCTTCGATCACGCTTCGATACTCGTTCGTTTCAATTCTAAAACGTCAGGTTGTTTTTGTGTTCAGTTGCCTTAAAATCTCAACTTTTCTGTTTGCAGATACTTATTCGTTGCAGTCAAAAGTAAAGTGTATGGCACTGATAGCAGGACATCAACCAAAAGTCTACACGATAAGCAAATTAAGCAAACTTTAACTTGGGGTTTCGATTCTGAAACTGCTCCATGAAAATACTGCATTTGTGTTGTGTGTTCGTGGTATTATATTGCCATAGTTTTCAATTTTTCGTGTCAAAACCCATTTCTTACCAGTGTAAAAGATATTCTAATTCATATGTGTATACAAGAGCCATAATAGGACAGAGAGGGACACTCCCAGTCACGCCTTTGGGATATCTTAATCCCAAAAAAGTTATTTTTAGAACTATGCGGACCATGCGGAAACAGTTTCCGGTAAACTGGTTGACTTCCGGAATATTCAGCGCGCCAAAGCGAGGCGGTGTCAATAAATGAAAAAAATGGCTGCCTAAGTGGAGGGACGGTGTGGAGGGTGTGTACTTGATAAATTGTCCTTCTTCAACGAAGAACCTACCATAGAAATTGGTTAAAACTTCTACAAAAACGGATCCTTTACAAGAAACGGTAGAAATACAGTTAAAGCGACCGCGTGGACCATCGTTTTTGTTGGAACAGCTGGAAAGAGGACAAGTAGTAATGCGGCCCGGATAAGCGTTAAGCGTTGAACACAAAATGCGGGTCCTACAAAGACGACCGTACAAGCGACCGTGTGGACGCATTTTCTGTTGAAAAAGGAAGGAAAAAAACGTATAAAGGTTTCTAGTATTTTTCTCAAGGACATGACCAGGAATCACGTGGAAAACACCTTTTCCTGCTTCGACTGATATTTTGTAACGTGCTTCACATTGGACAATTAACAATCAAGCACTTAAATATTCTTGAACACGAGGTGAATAGAAGCGGAATATTCGCGGCGAGGTTAATATTCCTAAAGCCACTATTCACCAAGATTGAAAATCAGTAAGGAGACCATTTAATGATTGACGATTTTGACGGATCAACTCATGTGTGAAAATCGGTATGTGCAAAAGTTTGATCTTTACAGAATTTTCAAACATTGCAAATCAAATCGCAGTTAAAAAATCCTTTCGCAAACAATGGCCTAATGGATTATATGGAATCGCCAGAACTTTAAATTCTGCTTCCCAGCCTGTGAAGAAAAGACGAGCTTTGTTTTCATCTGTCGACTCGCCAAGTCAGGGGGAAAGGTTTTTTGTGCAGCTTGTGTTGTTCTTTAATAAGTGCAGACAATGGTGGCCCTGTTGCTCGAGGTAAGGAGCCGTTTCTCTGTAGTTTTCTTGACATTGAAATCTCGAAATTTTGTAAAGATTTGCTTTTATTTTTTTTGGTCATAAGTTGAATTTGATTTCTGGGGAAAATTCGCCTTTGAAGGCAATGTTGAGTTTACAAAACCACCTCTTCCATTTTTAAACTGTAATTGTCAACATTCCAGCGAGCGAAAAACATTGCTCAGTAAAGTTAATCGAAAACGCTCTTTTGAATGCTTTGAAGTCTTTTCTTACCTTCAAAAAAATGGACACTACGATTTTGCCGAATTCTGAAAGGTTCTTGCTCTAAAAAGATTAGCAAAACACCGAGCTAACGCATTATTTACTCGCGAGGCTAAAACACTACAAAGATCACCGAGTGTGTATCCTGCAAACGATTTTTGCTTGTAAAAGCTTTATTTGTGTAAGGTTATTTGTGTTTTTTCATGTTGCAAACGGTGTTGAAATAAATACGATAGTATGATAATGTCATCTGGAGTTTAATATTTACTTTATGTGGTTTTACCAAGCCTCATATTTTCCTCATACACCTGTAATAATTAACCTCTACAGATCCTGCACCACAATGTGTAGGTAAGAACAACCCCAAACATTTGTTATATGTGTTAAATAATATAAGCTTGCTGCATGCATAATAAATGTAGGGTTTGAAAGCAAATCGTACCACAGCATAATTCAAGCTTCAGGCATTGATGGATGCATAGGACCTTTTGATGTTGTGTTTGCCACTTATTGAACCAGCAAGTTTTCCCTATTTTAGTAATTAAGCACTCATGGTTTTAGGTGTCGGCTGCTGAATGTAGTCTTTTCTTTTTTTCGTTATGGAAGGTGCTCAAAAGTATTAAGAATGAAAACTATTGCAATAAGTTCAAGCTGTGTATAGCTTCTTACTGAGTTGTGTCTTATTTTTTATACTCCCCTCCCACACAGAAAAAAATACAAACCTAATTACTCATTTTCTATAGTGAACGGCAAAACCTATTTATTTAAGCAGACCCCATATTAAAAGTTACATCCTGTGTTAAGCAGATGAATAACTCAGTATGTTTGAAAAGTTTCTAACCATATTTTCAGAAAAACAAAAAAATGTTTTCAAAAATAAATGTATCCATACCTATTTTAAGGGGTATTTTCTTTGTGTTAAAAGGTTTCAACCAATCATAAGAGCTGCAAACAATAGCCAACTGAAGAAAACTTTACATTAATTTTTTATTCCTGGCATGCCTGTTTTATTCAGACTCATAAGTACTTGTTATAAGGATTCATATACATGCTGCGGTGCAAAGTTTTCTTGATTTTGCTGCCTAAACGAATCAGAAGTATAGTACAGACAATAGTAAAGTGAGTACCTTTTTGCATTTCAACATTTTTAAACGTTGACTTTATTGATATTAATGTTGCATTCTAATGCTCTTAAAGCCGAGTCTCCAGGCAGAGCAAGTTTGTGTAATCTTTTGCTTTTAAGGCATCCCGCACCATGACACCCCAATCTTTCAATTTAAATAATCTATTAAACTCACATGTTGATCTGCATATTATGATGGATCAGGCCTCATGCAACCACTAAGACATCACGGGAAATTGAGGCTGTTATTATCAGTTAAGCTGATCTGTATTTGATCATATGATCTTCATTGAGGAAGGCTTTAAGTTAAAAATAGCAGTATCACATTAAAATAAAAAACAATAAGAACTTCCTTTGGTCACATCTTGACCTCTTAATTAGGTCAAGTTTCTTTCATTGGTGAGTTCATCAATTTATGCACCTGCATGGGTTGCATTGAGAGAGACATTCTGGAGCAATAAAACATAGTGTGTGACTGAATCAGTGTATCTATTCGTGCCATGGCTTGAAAGAGGCAATGTTAAGGAAAGCATCTAGAAGGAGACAAATTAATATTAATGTAGTGTGTATGATAACATGTGTGTCACTCAGTTGGTCACACTCTTCCCAGTATTCCTCAAAACAAGGTTTCATCCACCGTTAACTGTTTATTTTTTCTGCTTTATCAACGCGCGCTTTGTCGGGTTTCTAGTTGTAGTTTTCTCCGGACCGAGTCGGTGTTTTCCCTTTTCGGCGCTGACTCTCTTTGCAGGTCTGTTCACTGTGCCCCTGATGAGAATGACAGACCTTCTGAGCAGACTAAAAAAATTTTAAAATTAACATCAGTCTATGTTCCCGTCTATATTAGTGAGCTCACTAGAACTTAATAATAGTGTAACATAGCTATTTATCTATTTAGTTCTCGTACCATAGCTAAATGAGTATTTACCTCTTACTTAATGCTATACATTCTTATTAAAAATAACTAACGTATTTGTGGCTATTTTTCCCGCAGCTACATGTAGTTTACGCTCAATGAACTAATGTGTGGTCATTGAACTACTGGTGTGGTTATTGATCTGTTGTGTACTTATTGAACTGCAGTGTGGTTATTGAACTAACAAAAGCAAAAACTCAGTTCGAAAAATTTGTTTCAAACTTCCAACAATGTCTGCATAAATTTGGTTCTCCGATTTTTGAAGCACAACCATGTTAAAATTGAGCCAATCTTTTCTTAAAAAAAAGTGATGTGGTACAAACAGTAGCACAAGAAGAGATGTGAATTAAAACTTTTAAAACTTACAGTTACCATAGGGACGTTTCATCACTTGGAACTCCCGGCGCCCTCAGTGTAACGGGCGACCGCAGAAAGAAGAGGCTGGCAAAACGTTTATTTATGAGAAAAGTGCCAGGGCTATTACTTGCGTGTTGTTGTAGTGTTGTTGTTGTTGTTGTTTTTTTTTTCTACGGTGAAATTTAAAAGGCGGAAGTTTATTTCAAACATAATTATGGCTCAGTCAATTGCAAGGGTGCCCATCCTCCCGGTGGCGTTTTTCGGGTTTTTTTTATCTTGTCGGTCCCGGTGGTGGGGATTTGTCACAAAACCTCTGCCCGGGGGTGGGGCATTTGTCAATTCTTCTAGACGCGGTTACCGTCGTTCCTTTTTCAATATTTCACTAAAAATATACCGTAAAATTCCGAAAATAGGCCCCTCCATATATAAGCCCCTCCAAATATAAGCCCCCCCAAACCGGTAACGCATAAAACCCTCCGTTAAATCGCCCCTCCAAATATAAGCCCCCCGGGGGCTTGTACTTGAAAAATTACCCTCAAATACAAAGTAAAACAAAGCAATAATGGTAAATTTACTTCCAACTTTAGGGCTAGCCCAATCGATTTTTAAACGCAATTTTCCCTCCGTAGATAAGCCCCTCTGAATATAAGCCCCTCAAAAAAGGCCTTTAAAAAATATAAGCCCTGGGGCTTATTTTCGGAATTTTACGGTACCTATTTAGATAGCATTCTAAAGAATATTTTTGATACCTACGCTTTAAAAAGGTATGCGTGGTTTTCGCTCCATCTTTCCCTACCCCACAGTACTTTTTGCATCCGTCTAAGAAATTTCTTCCCGCCATCGTGATCAACTCGCACATGGAGGGAAAACAATTAATGTAATAATCGTTTGAAGAGGTTAAACATAAAGACACTTTAAGCTAATATAAACTTCCTGTATTGTACGATCTCGGCGGATTAATGCGACAATTCAAGAGTTCCATCGTGATGAGGAAATGCTCATGTAAAGCGCGTCGGTTATTTGTTAATCATTCACTGTATTAAACGTCTTCGAAAACATGGTATTATTAAAATTCTAATTTATAGCTTTTTCACTGAGATTTATCAGTTTTGCAATAATTATAACTAGTTGATCAGATAATTACAGATTTCCCACAAATGTGGTATTCTGCAGCTTATTTACTGGAGAATGTAATTTTGGTGTTGTCCCGGGGTGGGGCGTTTGCACCCCGTTTTTTAAGCCCACCGTGCGGTATTTGTATGAACGCCCGGCCCCACTGCGGGGCATTTGCCGCTTTTCCAAAACAAAATGACAAAGGCCCAACAAATGCCCGGGGGAGGGGAATGGGCACGCTTGGAATTAACTAAGCCATTATATTAATAAACTCTTCCAATCGGCAGTGGTTTTGCATAAAGGTTCTACGCCAGATAGCGAACGGAAAACACACAACAAACTAATGGGCAAAATTCTGGTGGCAGGGAAGCGCTTGCAGTCAAACCGGGGAAATCGTGAACAACAGAAATATTTCTGGAATGCTATTGTGTTGCAAGAAAAAAACGAATCAAGCGTGAGAAAACTAAAAACGCTAATTAGTTTCTGGTTTTGTGGCTAGTTCGTGTGTGCTGATCTTTGCTGTGATTGGTCATAACACAATAAACATTTCTGAAATATTTTAAGTGTTCACGGTTTTCCGATCGCACTATAAATCTAGAGGTAAGGGGACCAGGAGAGAAGTCCTCCCGGGGGGGAGACAAGATCGAGCGGTACCGGTGGTAGCCACCCTGGACAAGAGTCCTGACAAAAGTCTCCGGGGGCGAGGCTCATATCCCCTATCAAACTAAGGGGAATCAGGAGAGGCGGCCCTCCTGGGTGGAGTACAGATCAGGTGGGACTGATTTATAAGCCACCCCTAGTGTAACCTCTCTGATAAGCCCCCTCTCCCCTTTGAGTGACCAACAACGATTTTCTCCTAACAACATCACTACATCGTCAAAAGGAAAAGTTATGAGAATTATTAAAAAGATCACAATCAAGGAAATGTTTTGATCATCCAACAAATTATTCTCTAAGAAAATGTATGAAGGTCAATCCGGAAAATTTGTTTGTTGCTACTGGGGTTTTAAAGGGATTACACCCCCCCCCCCCCCCCCTCAACTAGTAAGACCCTTAATATTACCCCGCAGAGTGATTTGTTGCACAGCAAAAATATCTTTACTGTTAAATTTAGAACATCATGAACTGCACCTAACAATTTTCAGCAGCATGTGTTGTAACCAATGATAACAATTCCCCTGAACTAGTCACAAAACCAAAAAGTAATCACCATTGTTGATTGTATTTTATTTTTCCCACACTGCACCTGATTGATTTGTTCCTTCCGACACAATAACATTCCAACAATGTTTTCAAAACAGCCTTATAATAATTTATATATATATATACATATAATATATATATATATATATCAATATATAGAGAGAATATTACACGGTGGCGAGAAGACATGAATTTTATGTTCGAGTGGCAAGAACAATATCTCACGAGTGAGCGCAGCGAACGAGTGAGATATTGCTCTTGCCACGAGAACTTAAAATTCATATCTTCCCGCCACCGTGTAATATTCTTTTTATTATATAAACATACTGATGACGGCGTTTTTGATGATTTTCCGAAGATTTCCGACCACCTTCCGAAGATTTCCGAAGATTTTTCAAATTGTCCCGAAGACCAGACGAACGTTCCCGAACATTTTCCGAGAATTTCCGAAGATTTCCGAAAATGTCCGAAGATTTCCGAAGATTGCCGAGCACTTTCGAGGAAGACCCGAAGATGTTTCGATGATACACCAACGAATTTAAGTACAATTTAAGAGAAAAACCTGATGTCAGTGAAATTATCGATATCTTGACATGTAAAAATATCGTATTTTTACGTGTGTTCAGATACCACCTTTCTCGGTGGTAGAGATCCTTGTGAAACACTGCAGTTTATATAATAAATATATACGCGGTGAATTAACGAAGAATGGGCAATTTACCGCATTTTCTGAGATTCACCAAGCGGAAAATCCTTCGTTTTCCAAACGTTTTCACTCCGGTTAATTCGAGTATTCGTTCCATTATCCATCAGTTTTCCGATTCAGTGAACGCCGGTAAACATGCGTTTGCTGACGTTCACCGATCGGTTAACACTCAGTGAACGTCTTGTATTCCGGCATTTACCCTGAGTTTTCAGACGGGAAAACCTCGAGTTCACCGCAGTTAACGAGTGAAATCCTGCCTTTTGCGGACTTTTTCCGGCGTTTTCCGAAACGGTGAATACCGCTGAATCCAGGAAAATCGCATGTATTCCAGCGTTTACCGATCGCTTACCGCTAGGAAAACTGCGCGTTATTCCGACTTTTGCAAGCAGTTTTCTTGCGTTTTCTTTCATTTTCCGTGACAGTGAAATCAAGTAAATTCAAGAAAACTCGCGTTTTCCAGCATTCACTGATAAGTTCAGGCATGGAAAACAGATTGTATCCCAGCGTTAGCGGTCGTTTTCTACTAGTTTTCTGGCGTTCTCAAGTACAGAAAATTCGTGTGAAGTTAGGAAAACACAAAATTTTCCCGCGTTTCCCGTTATATCTCCTTTGGAAATTGCTTTTGTTTCAACAATTTGCTTTTTCCTCCCCTGTTTTCAATGGTGTTGTAACGTTCAGTATTAATTTAATTCAGACAGGGAAAATATCTTGTATGCCATAGCTTTTCCGTAATTCCCACCCCGCAACTGAGGTCCTCTGGTTATTATTGTTGTAAATGCGTGTAAAACCCAAGGTATAGTTATCGTGTAGGGAGTAAAATGTTTCCTTCCCACTTATATATAAAGAGTGCACAGATGAAAAGAACCATTATATGAGCTGTAAATTCTGAACATTTATTTACATGCATACATATCATACCCTTAGTGTTATAAATGAAATTGTCAGAAGATGTGGTCTTCAAAATTATAACCTTGCTTACACTAAAGAAAAACATTGCTAACATTCTACATTGAGAACTCTCAGGCTGAACTCTATGCGAAGTGCAAAAACAAAAAAAACACTCTAAAGTCCAACAAAATCTAGTTCTTGCATTAATACCATATAATTAAGTGACAATAAAGTGTATTAAAGAACCTTTTAAAGCTATGTGTAACTGTAACTATACAGAAACAAGATGTTTGTGATTTGAACTCATGGTTCTGATGCACATCAATTTTGACATCAAACTGAATACTGGGTAACAAACATTATGCGGCTAATTCCTAAGATGCAAAAAATTATTATTTACATGCATTTAAGGTGATTCCCTGGTTTTGCATTGCGCATATCTTACTGCCCATAACAAGATGGCCTCCGTAAATAAGAGCATGTGAAGTAACATTATTAAAATGAAGTTGACCGAAGAGAAACGCTATTGCAATTTTTGCGTGCGGTTGTTACTTGCCGAGGTGAGACTCAGTGTGGTGGGAATGTGCATAACGTAAGCAGTACGCGTGTTGCTGAGTTCGACTTCCTCACGTAGAACCTCGATAGTGGATGTTTAATTTGTGCTTATTCACTTTGATTTTCATTTGAACGCTTTCTTTATCACATTGTGTCTTAAATGTGACATCTCGATGTAAATTCTGTAAAAACGGATTTTTTAATACTTTCTTCCCCCTTTCACATGACAGGGCTGAATAACGTACTACGCATGTCCGTGACATCACTTGTTTACTTGTCTAGCCCGTGCGCGAAGCATTCGGGCAAAGTGAAATTCTTGCAAGACCATTTTATCTTCGACCATCCAAACTCATATTTGCGAATGCCAACGAAGGAGAAATTCTACGAATACGTTAGAAATGCAACTCATGGAAAGAAATGTTACGTAATCCAGGGATCAAGGAAAATTTTTTTGACCGTCCCGGCGAAGGTTTTTCATTGTTTTGATGCAGATCGTCAGTAAGTTTGCAGAAAGATGACTGAGAAATTAAAAAAGAGCAATGTGCTGGAGTTTGGGCGACTTTTCTTCGATAGTACGTAAACGATTTACTTAAACATTACTTTGTTCTGGTTAAGGAGGTGCAAATCTTTGAAATGTAGGCCGAGCGATAGCAGTTGTTGACCGTTTCTTGGTGGCAAGAAAGCCGGCTTTGAGCGCGATAATACCATCAGACACAAGAAGTCATGAAAGTCATAAACTTAGTTACAAATCTTAGTGCAATGAAAGAAGCTTTTTCGTACCTCTAGCCGGCTTAGAGGCGCTGGTCGAGCTGTAGAATCAGTATTTATTCAGTTAAGTTTGTTTAAAATTTAATTTGCACCTTTAAGCTTAGAAAGAATAAACTTTTAAAGTTTAAAGCTGTTGAAGTTTTGAGAAACAATCACAAGTTGGCTCAGCTCTATGTGAGTTTTCGTATTAACTATAGGTTTTCCATTTATGACAGGATTGAATGAAGCAGAAGAATCAAGGAATGAAGATCTAGACTTTGAAGAGAAAAATAAATGAAAGTTCTTCTCCCTGTAATGAAGCCTTTTAGAGAAATTCAAGTCATTAATACTTTTACCAGCAAGCATCGACTGTATTACTTACCATTTACTCTTTTCAACATTAATTTTGCCTGTTGTCATATACAAAAATTTATAATAGCTCTTTTGAGCTGAGCTAACAATGAGTCATAAAGGGAAACAAGTTTGGAAGAAAGAACTTGATTGAATTCGAAACCTCAGTGATTGTTTTGTGTTCTTACAGTTCTTATAGTGAAACCAAGCGAGATATAACAAGAGAAATAACTAAAAGACCATCATTCAAGGAAAAACAAAGATAAATAAAATGTACCTTTAATACTGACACTGATATGATGTCCAGACGATTTCTTAGAACTGATAACATATTGATAGTCTGTATTTTCATGTGTTTACGCTTGAAAATGTACACATTCGAATGAAAGAACTGTTTTCGGCTTCGTCCGTGCATCTTCTTTTGTTCATAGCGAAAAAGGGAAGAAAAATTGCGAAGGTGGAAACGAGAATTCAATAAAGTAGGAAATAATCTACCTTTAGTTTAAATGGGAGCCTTGAATATTCGGAAACCACCTTAAAAATCGGGAAAATGCGAGGATGTTTTGAAAATCCTTTTGCAAACGATACTATTTATAGCGGGGACTCTTCGTTCGTGCGTCTTCTTTTGTTCATAGAAGAAAGTAGAAGAAAAATTACAAGGGTAGAAACGAGAATTAAATAAAGTATGAAATAATCTACCTTTAGTTTAAATGGGAGCCTTGAATATTCAGAAACCACCTTAAAAATTGGGAAAATGTGAGGATGTTTTGAAAATCCCTTTGCAAACGATACTATTATTGAAGGGACGCTTCGTTCGTGCGTCTTCTTTTGTTCATAGAAAAAAGTAGAAGAAAAATTACAAGGGTAGAAACGAGAATTCAATAAAGTATGAAATAATCTACCTTTAGTTTAAATGAGAACCTTAAATATTCAGAATCCACCTTAATAATCGCCAAAAAGTGAGGATGTTTCGAAAAACCCTTTGAAAACGATACTAGGTTAGATCCCAGACCTCTCCCGTCTATGCACATGCGCAGACGTTGTTCAGCTCTGTCCTTTCACATACCTTCTATTTTGAAACTCGCCCCAGTCCTCTCTCAAAAATCAAGGAAAATGCATTTGGTGCGCACTTTCTGCAGCTCTACCGCAAAAACGAGTACGGTGACCCCCATTTTTTATTTCATGATTTTAATAAGGACAGTGCTTCCTTTCGGTGGGAAAAAAATTGGCACAAATCTATGTTCAGTTTTTTGGTAATTTTACTAAATTGTACGGATTGAGCTATCACGTGTCGAATAGCGCGTGTCCAATTTAATTCTACTTTGGAGAGTAAAGTAAAAACAAGGGCATTAAAAGGCATATTTATGGTACGTAAGTGGATAAACAATACATTAAAGTCAAATTCTGTGCGATACCACATGCATCATTGAAAAAATCTTTCCTTTTTGTCTAGTTTTGGGCTGCGCGCGGTTTTTGTCAAAGTGTCCAAAATAGCCGTATTTGTCAGCATTGTGACGTCAAAACGAGCACGGTGACCCCCACTTTTTATTACTTTTTTATCATCTTCTTGACTTGTTACATCAGTGCACCAAGTTTTATCTACAATCTTTGTTAGGTTATTTTACTAGGGAATCACCTTAAAGAATAGAAGCTATTCACAATTCATTTTTTGGAAACAAATTTACTTAAGGAAATCAAAGATTGCAGATTGAGTAATAAAACAATAATTAAAAACCATATTTCTTTTTGAAATAAATTATGCCTACATCAATAAGACTGAGCTGTTACATTTTACTCTTCAGTCTACTTTATATAGTTACCTCAACTTAACCTTTAAAGGCTGCACCAACGTTTTGAGAAACGCTCCCTATTTAGGGTGAAACATTCACTTCAGTGGCAAAGAGAAGTTGCTTAAACAATCTTCTGGTGTTTCTTTACAACACCTCGACTCTTGATATGAATTAAGTATACCTTGTCAATTCAAAGGGCTTTAACAGTTAAAATGACTTATGGGGAATTGCACACAGCCCATTTCAAATGTCCTGGAACAGTGTCTGTCCCTCTTTCACTGGCAACACCTTGTCTTCGACTAACTGATTGTCTCCTTTGTTGGGAGGTCACTGCTGCCTTCGCTCTTCCATCCAAAAGTTTAAAAAAGTTGTTCACATTCTCTGTTCTCCAAGACAGAGGCCTGGTTCTCAAGGAATTATCTTCCGTGTCAGACTCATCTGAAGACACAAGGCTTGCATGAAGGGCTGAAAACAGGTCACCATCCCTTTCCTCCTCAGTGACGGCTTTCAGTCTTTTATCAAGCTTCTACATACAAAAGAGAGAGAAAAAAAAACTCAGTAATTCAGCTAATTTTTTGCATAAAACATCACATGGCAACTCAAAAGCTACTTTTATACTGATTATCTGAACCCCAACACAGTTGTAAAAAATTAACACTGAGCGAGAGATAATGATGTTAGTTGTTGCTCTTAAACTTATGTAGTTGCGGTCGGTTAGGACTCTGAAACAGCTAGCTTAAGACCACTAGGGTAACAATCAGTTAATCTTCTGGAAAATGAATTACATAGAAAGAAACACACATCACACACTTGCAAATAGAAGCCGTATAATATTACAAACTTTACTCCCTCTACTCCAGTCCTAACAGCGAAGGATGTACAGTATACCTTCTTGGCCAATTAAAACAATTACCATTTGAATACTCAAAATTTTGATTAAAAAGTTTTTAATAACATGACAGAGAACCTCACCCTCTTAGAGGGGGGTGAATAGGTCCGCGGATCGGCGGATTTGGCCTTAAAAGCTCACGGACTGTGGATTTCGGCGATAAATCGAGAGGATTCGCGGATTTGAAAAATACCGTGGATCGCGGATCAGCTGAAAGTTTTGGTCCGGTTTCCGGATTCTGTCAGTCTAGAAGTTCGGATCGTGGATCGGATCATCAATTTTCTGTCGGCCTTGGTCAATGTGCTGGTGTTTTGTCGGCTAACGTTTCACTTCCGAGGTTTCCGGAAGAGACTTTCTCGTTACCCGACTCATACGGTATACATGTATTCTAGTAGACAGCGTCACGGAAATGACGTCAGGCAACCTTGTGCATGGTTCCTGCATGGTGACACATGGTTCAGGTAATGGCGGTAATGCTAAGTGACCTGACAAGATCTGTGAATGCGTTCGTGTAAATTCGGGTTTAAATTGCAAAATGGAAACTAGAACTATCGAGTGTGCAGCCTTTTTCTACCACGAAGGTGCCAAAGGCGATCACTTTATTCAAAAAAATAAGTTTCGATGCAGCGTCGATTCCAGTCAGTGGGGAAGTGTGGTGAAGCTAGGCGAGCACGCTCGGTAAGCTTTATATTTGGTTTATACATGAACTGATGTAAATTATGTTCTTCGAAGCTGTTTCAGCTAGTTTGCTTGTCTTGATCGTTAACTTAATAGACCTTTTCACGGTTTCTTTCGCCATCTTGGTTGAGGGCAAACATGGCAAAAGATGAACCATGGAAAATACTTACTGGTAAGCAAATTACCATGAAGTTGAGTTCTGCTTCTTCCGAATTTTGCGGCTCGACTAGAAGCATGTCCAAAGTGATGTCAGTAAGTAAATTTATTGAAAAATCTTTTACGCAATACCAGATACTTTCATTTTGCAAGCTTGCAGACTATTTGGTTAGTCAAATCTGTATTGTTGGAAGAAACATTATAAGCTCTGTCCCTAATGCTTAATGTTTTGAAGATGTAACGAAAACTTTTTAAACATGAAGTCCCGCATCTGTTGCGATTACAGAACAGCTATATCAAGTAATTTATTTTTTCATGCTGCAACGCTACTTTCTATATACCACGAAAACTTTTTAAAGTAACACGGATTCGGATTTGAACAAAAATTAAGTCGGATCGACGGATCGGGCCTAAAAATACCACGGATCGGCGGATTTGTATACCCCTATTCACCCCCCTCCCCTTAATTCTTTGCCTTCTTTTCTGCTCCTGTTAGTACTGCTCATACGTCCCCTTCTCCTCCTGTCTTTTTCTCTTCTTGCTTGAGGCCAAGTGTTGTGAAATGGCATCTAACAAAAAAAGGACAATTAATCTGCATAATAATTTATTATGAGCATTACCATAAGTTCAATTTTTGGAACCTTTTGTACAGGAGTTTTCTCAAGTCTAAGATAATTGCTTTTCCTGATCGACTCATTACACTGTAATTTTCAGGGAGTTATAATAACTCCTCTAGTGGGGCTAATTTAACTCCTTACAGTGGAGTTATTTTTCGTGGAGTTATTTTAACTCCAAAAAGGAGTTTAAAGAACTCTTTTTCAGGAGTAAAAGTGACCCCAGATATTGAGGAGTTAAAATAACCCCAAAAAAGGAGTTATCCTGTACCTAAAATTTTTACTCCACTTTCAGAGTTAAATTAACTCCAAAAAGAGTAAAAACAACCCCTGTAAGGAGTACAAGTAACCCCATTTCGGAGTAATTTTAACTCCAAGACTGGGAGTAAAAAGAACTCTTTTTCAGGAGTAAAAATGACCCCAAATTCGGAGTTAAATTAGGAGTTAAAATAACCCCAAAAAAGGGGTTATCCTGTACCTAAAATTTTTACTCCATTTTTGGAGTTATAATAACTCCCTAAAAATTACGGTGTACCTACCATGTCACCCATGCATGGATGTAATAATGATCGCCTTTTTCCCAAGAAATATACAGTGAAAGACCATATTTCTAATACTAAACTAGAAAAAGGCGATCATTATTACATCCAAACAAGGCACAAGGATCTTTTTTCCCATTACAATCTTATTCTAAGAGAACTTTAAGAAAAAATGTCCCGAAAAGCGCTCCATAATACAAACTAAATGTGTTCATGCCCCCTGGGCATCCTATAATACTCCTTAAATAGAATTAATTCAATATGGCCACGATATCGGTAAAAAGCTCTATTAAAAGCAGTTTACATATACTCTGTGGATAAACTATCTTCAGATCACACGTACATCTATTTCATACATCATTTTTTTAAAAGGTTAATTTGCACAGTAGTTCAAAACTGTCTATCTTAAAGGCACAAAAAATTTTAACTAAAGGTAATTTGGACAAACCCTGGAGCTGCGATACAGTGTTTTTGAAAAAGCAAAGCCAGATTAATGAAGGGTGAAATGAAATGCAATGCTGTATCGGTATAAAATAGATTCTCAATAACTGCAAATCTATTTTGTCAATGTACTTTTATAAAAAAGCTTGTGTGTTTATAAATCAAGCACTACACCTATTGGAAAAAGTGACTGCATGTACCACTACAATGAAGAGGTCCCATAACAAAATACCACATTTATTTGATTAAGTGCCCTGCCTGGGTGCTCACTAAAGTTTTGCACCTTGAGAGTGGGCTATTATTCAAGTTGGTCACTTTAATAAGTGTATTTGGGCTGGGTGTTTAATGAATTCTCACAGTTTTCACCAAAAGTAATTTTGTTGGAGATTGAGTAATTTTGTTTGAGTTCCAAAGCAGATTTTTAACTGTTCATTGAAAGTTTCTTTAAAATACTGTACTAACAAAACTTGGTCTCTAGCTGGTATGGGGTAGGCACTTATTCGAGGTTAGGAGATAATTCTTTTTTTTTTTTTCTGCCTATAAGGTGGACGGTTATTATAGGCGGGCAGTTACTTGAGGTTGAGCACTTTATCAAATAAATAATACGGTATTCTACTTTGTTTTCAGCATTTGTTGTTACATGTAATTACAAATTCTCAGCAACATTGACTTTTCTTCTATTTTCTGGTACAAACCCCTCAACCCCAGTGTCACTAACCTGCACAATATTGTATAGTGCTCCTAAGATGTTTGCCTAGCACTGAAAGGAAAATCAGGAATCGATGAATTTCACTCAATTACTTTTAACTGTCACTGCTGGTTTAATTACCCACTGAAATGTAAGTGCCACCATGGTCTTAGTACACTTTGTTAATATTAAACAATAAATGGTGTGGGATGAGGTTTTGTGATATCCAGAAATAATCAAGGGAGAGGTTTGACTAAATGACATCAGCTGAGCCAAAGGCCGAGGCTGATAACACTTACTGAGACCTTGATTATTCCAAATATCACAAAAACCAATTCTGATAGTTGTTTCATTATGCATTGTTTTCAAGAAAACAAGGACAAACACAGAATTGCATGGAACACAGTTTGACATTCCTCTTAGAAATCATACTTGGCGTGCACCAGGGGGGTAGAGACAAAGTCGGGCTTATGGCGTACGATCCCTGCAAAATTTTAAATTCATCATTTAAATCTCTAACCTCGGTACTTGAATTTTATAGCTGAATTCAAAATTTTACACTCTTCCTTTAGAACAAAACGTTTTTATGCTCGCGTCTCTTAGCTTTTAAACTCAATTCTTCTATTTGACCTTACTTACTGTGTATTTTCAACTCGCTTCGTCAAATTACATAGTAGAACCATCAATTTTCAACTCGGCGCTGTGAATAAAACTATACACCAGACAAATTTTCCAACATTGCTACTTTTTATAAGCTTGAATGCCTGAACCAATAATCAGGGCATTTTGCCACTTACCGAGTCATATTTCAAACTCGACCGTGTGTACTTTCAACACGACTTGTGAATTTTCGTTCACGCTTCAGTGATCATTGATCAAGACCAGGGAGCATCCCTGGGTCAAAACAATAGAAGCCTTTACAAGTTGGGTGGGTGGCTCTTTAGTCCATCGTGCTTAGCGCATATTACACGAACATGGCGGCAGAGTTTCCACTTGCTTAGATTCATATCAGTATGGTGATTATAGCAGATTCATGCAACACTTGCGGTATTCAAATTGCACTACTATAAATAGTGGGATTTACCTGATTCTATCGTGGCTGGCATGGGATCCGCCATAGCTTGTTTATCGAGCGCACAGCAATAAAAGGAATTGGTTGGTAGGCCTAAACGACTTTTACCTCTTACCAAAATGGTTCTCGTTCCAATAAGTTTTTTTCCTCTGCTGGGTAGATTATGCTCTGGAAGGTTCTACAATTTCACTGAACAATTGTGATTTTAGCCGCTTGTTTCACCCTGAGAGGTTGTGGAACACATATTGATTTACTGTGGTTTTTGTTTCTGGTTGGCAGGATTTACCCTCTGACGCAAAAGCATTTTCTTTGACCTGTTTGAAAGCATAAAGCTTTTCATTATGGCTGAATATGGGTTCTAATTTTCTCTTAAGTGCCTTCTGGATTTGAATATTTTAAGCGATTTTCTCTAGTCCTTTAATGTAATGTTTTTCTGCAATGTTGTGTCATTCTGGGCCTAACTCGTTTAGTAGTTTTCTTTGTAGGATATTAAATTATCACAGACAGTGATTTACAGATCCAAAATTATAAGACTGAGGTGCATCATTTATAGATAATTGCATTGTGACTTAGTAGACTTTAGCTTATCGTTTTTCTAAAGATAATATGAGTCTTTTGACTGGAGTGTGTATTTCCTTCCTTGGTAATACCTTTGAAGTAGCTTAACAGTGTTTGGACTGTATTTTATGGCCACTTTGTGATCAGGTAATCAGAGATTTTGATCAAATCAAACCATGAAAAATCAAACAATCCAAAATTTCATTACAGATCACAGATCACTTGAAATGAACACTACACATGTGAGAAGGTGCAGGCAAACACTTGCGCTTAAAGCACAATGGACTAAAGAGCCACCCATTGCGACAAAGGCTTCTTTGGGGGGGGGCTCCCTGGTCTTAATCAATGATCACTGTAGTGTAAAAAAAAATTCAGAGGTTTTGTTGAAAATATACATGGTCGAGCTTGAAATGTGACTCGGTAAGTGGAAAAATGCACCAAGTATTGGCTCAGGCATTGAACCTTATAAAAAGTAGCAATGTAGGATAATAACATTTAATTTCACTTTGTTTAATGGAATCAGTAAACACCTTAATTGAAAGTCAAAATTCAAATGAGCCAAATAAACAAATTACCTCCATTGCTGAGAGCTCTTTACATTAAAGCAGCCTTAACTTTCCTTAGGTTTGCAGCAAAACACTTCTCAATATCTTAACTCTTCGACGATTGTTTCAGCTATATGTTGCTATGATACATGTATTATGTTGCATAGCCTGTGAACAGTACAGGCTCTCTGTTATGGGAAAGTTAAAAAAATCATGAGGGAAGGGGAAGGGAAAGAGCCAGTAGAGAAACCTATGAGGCTGCTATTTTGTGGCACCCACTGTGCATCAGATTCTGATGCAAGCTCCTATTGGCGAGAACACTGACAGGTCTTTTGATCTTTAACATGGCATCTTCTGGCACATCACTGATAAGCTTATTTAGCCGCAATAAAGAGCTTTACATTTCAAAAGAGCTAAAATAAAATGTTCTTGCATCAGAGGTCAAATCACACTGACCAGAAAAAATGACAACAATAACCTCAGACAATCAGTATGCATGTCATGACCTCTCAGCTTTAAATGAGAGGGAAAACCACAATTTTGCTCAGTCAAAACTTACGTTCCAGCACATAATCTACCACCAGAGAAAGAACTCATTGGAACAAGCAGCATTTGGCACCAGGTAAAAGTCAAGTGTTGCCTACCGACCCCCTTTTTACATGCAAAACTGATTACATTTACAATCTTGCTGACGGAAGATCAGCAATTAATAGACAAGAGGGTGGAATAGCGGCCTCAAAGGTTTGTCTTAAGGCTCTTCCCCCTTCCCTTCTTCCCTCTCCTCCCAACTTTTTTGCCCTTTCCCCAAACAGAGAGCCTGCTAATAGGCTATATGTTGCATATTCCAAACTCTACAAAGAGAAAAAAGAAAGAGCACAACATACAATACATCTGAAAAGTGACATAAATCAGTAAAGTTGCAATTTACCAAAATAAACGAAATGCAATAGTGAGAAACAATCCTGCCTTCAACCACCATGACTTTGTTCCTTCTCAAAACCGTTTACATTGTACCTTTGGTTTATGAGGTAATGCGCAACATCAGTACACAAAACTGCTGGCAAGACCCTTGATGATTGCTTTGCAAGTTGTGAGAACATCATTTCCATCTCATTCTTAGTGAGAATGACATTAACAGCTGCATTATAAGGCTTATGCTGGGCAAATAGAGCTGAGTGTTGTCAGCGAAAAAGTGGAAGTCAAGATTATGGCGTTTGATGATGTCACCAAGAGGCGACGCGTACGCAGATAAAGCATTGGGTCGAGGACAGACCCCTATGAAACTCCAAAGCGTAGATAGTGATTATAGTAACAGGGCATCAGGGATCTTAAGCCAAGACGTTTTTGCGCAGTTGCACTTATATTCTTCTTGGGAGAATTTGCCTAAATATTCGAGCAAAGTGTCTTTATATTATTACCAGTATTGCAAGAGAACATAGAGGGATATTGAACTCCCGTGTTTTAGTTGCCATTAAAAGTAAGTTTTGGGTTCTATAAGTACTGCGCTTTTCAAAAACACCCGAACACTGAAGTTCAAAAGCTGTCTTCGTTATTGCGTTTAGGGCTGCCGTCAATATAATTACGATCATAAGCAACGGACCTACGAAGAGACACACAAAGCGGATCGAAATCCACCAATCACAAACTTCTCTTTCCTAAGAGATCCGCGAATATGATTGACGGCAGAGAAGTACGCAAACGTTAGTTGGCGTTTGAACTTCAGAATTCACGTGTTTTTGAAAAGCGCAGTAAGGGGGAGTTTGAAAAACCGAGGGTTGGTGAAATTGGAACTTTACTTAAAGACTTTTTCGGTTCTTGTTTAAAAGTGAAGTAAACTACAGTTGGTTTATCTCACTGATTAATAATAAAAAGTCCATTTCTTTTTTTTAACAATTAGAACAACCTTTTTGTACTGAGTTATTGGTTTATTCTTTTGTAGAAACAAAAATTACAGTGATCAAAGAAGAGGACTTGTTTCTCTTTTCAAGATCAAGATGGATTGAGTGATATCAAAGCAAAGCTTTTTCAATACCGGGGAAGATTATCGGCTTTGCGAGCGGGTCAAACGTTTCAAGAATGTCTTAAAAAGGAGGATTTCATGCTCATGGTCAATAAAATAAACCTCTTTCACCTCTTCTCCAAATCATCGCTTTACATAACATTACAGAGAGTCGACGAGAGTCGAGAGTCGAATTATGAAATACGGAAAATTTTTACTTGACTGAATCCGGAATCCATCACTATTTGCTGTTGAATCCGGAATCCTTGGTTTTGGAAATCCAGAACACATTCTAAGGAATCCTGAATCCTGCTGCCTGTAATCCAGAAACCACGTTCCACTGGCACAGAATCCGGGAATCCAGAATTTAAGACTAGGACTACCTTTCATGGATTCCCTCACAGTCGAACTTCCTGTAAGCCACCGCCCAAAGTGCGAAGATTGGGTGATTGCCTGCGAGTATCGAAGTATTACGAGTCTCTTTCGAGAAGAGGTCCCAAGACATCTGCTTTTAAGCAAAGATTGTTTACATGTAGTTTGTATACGTTGTCACTTATAAAAGTTCTGTATACTCTTGAAAGGCTAGTACTGATCATGAACATAGAGATTAGACCACGGGTCAGTTGGTCGCCTACAGCAGGTTAAAAATTTCAAAATCGTCTCGCCCAAAAGTGGTAGCGGTCGCTCACCAGAGGTGGTCGGTTTTAATTACAGGGCTTTGACTGGGAAAAGTTTTGATGTGTTTGGATAGATGGTCGCTTATGGAAGGTGATCGCTTATGAGAGGTGGTCGCACATCGGCGGGTTCAAATGTATCTTACCTTTTTTTCCTTGAAAATTTTTATAATTTGTCCTTCAAAGGTTTTGTTCTTTGTTTTAGTACGTTGAAGCGATGAAAGAATCGAGTCAAAATTAAAGCAGGCCGGCGAGTGTGCTATATCGCCAGATAAACTAAAGACGATACTGAATAAAATGAGACCATCTGAGCATTTGGATGCACCTTTACTTGTGAGCCGCCAGGCCTTTATCCTTTGTAATAAATGCTGAAAAAAAACGTGATGCACTTGTAAATCATATTGTGTGTGGTTGATGATCGCCATAAAAAAGGCACGTCCGTTGTGAGGGGGCATCATTTTTCACCATGATTACGCGCGGAGATGTGCAAGCGTGATCGACGCTTTTATTTTGGAAGAAACCCTGTATTGGTCGTTGCATCCAATCGAACGGGTCCAAGCCGTCCGAGGCATTGATGCTTGGGATGGCTATCATTGGACGTTGACCCGGCAAATGGCTCAACGCAGGGAGTGGGTGTCCCTGAAAGCGTACATGTACACCATGGGTGACGTCTGCCTCGACCGTGGGAACGATGATACGACAAAACAGTAGTGTGATCATTGCTGGATCCTTAGGCAGCGGCAAGACCAGCTGCTTGGTGGAACAATTGTTACGGTGCCTGAATATATTTCAAGTCAAACCCTAAACCATGGTCTATGCGTATGATCGATGACGACCCAGGTTCGACCGCATGCAAAAAGAAGATGGGTTTTGATTTCATCTCGGGCTACCGGACCCTAGTCATTTGACAAAATGGTTTGGCCTAACGCGAGGGGGCGTGTTGGTCTTGGACGATCTGATGGAAGAAGGGGGACAGGACAAACGCGTGTTGGATTTATTCACCAAAGATTCCCATAATCGCAACATCACCGTCTTGTATTTGACGCAAGATTTATTTCCACCTGGGAAATTTTCCAAGACGATTAATCGCAATGCGCATTACATTGTGGCCTCAAAAACCCTTGGCATCAAACGGGCATTCGGGCCATTTTACTTGAAGCTTTTCCCGACCATTGGCGTCAAGTATTGCGACTATTGAAATCCGTCTCGTCCCGTCCCTTTGGATATTTGATGTCGGATGTCCATCCTGCCTTGGATGATCGCTATCACCTGTGAAGTCATTTAACGCCCCGAGAAGGTCAAGCGCAAGTCCATACCTCACCCGTGGATGTCCCTACCGTTCGAAAACGCGCTGCAATGAGAACGTGAACGTCAACGCTGGCAAAGAAAAGGCGGACAATACACTGCACTTATCGGCTCGAATGGACACCCCAACCTTGTCTACGGCAGGCGTAGGTTCACCCTCACCACCCCTTTTGGATACCCGCTTGACGGACCTGTTAACAGAACTGACCGGACCGGTCGATCCAAACCAATTGAATCAAGAGATTGAAGATTTCAACATCTGGTACCTGGTGGCTGTGGACGACGCGTTGAATCTATTCAGTCTACCGCCCGTAGCAGGGGTGGGAACCGCACCTGTGACCACTATTACACAACCCGTCACGACCTCCATCCAAACACGACCCGTCACTTCCAGTAGAACCAGACCGGTCACTGCGACCACTACCGTGCGTACGACGACCAGCCGACCACGACCCGTCACGTCCAGCAGGAAACGTCCCGTCACCACCGCCACCACCACAGTCTCGGCGAGTAGAACCACCGTGCCAGCCCGTCGACGTGCAGGCGCAGGCACGTCCACCACCACGTCGACTGTGACTACGCCCAGCACACGTCCTAGAGTCGCTGGCAAACAACCGCGAGACCCTCTTGCGATTCATCCCCTCCGCCTTCCGATGAGGATGGCGATGATGAGGACGATGACCGACGGAGGGGATTACGGCGGTGGTTGGATTTATTGAATGAGGATGCTCAACAGCATGCCAGAGGAAGGCGTATTTGAATTATCACGCATACGAATACGGTCACCACGGTCCATGAAGAAGGTGGAGGGAGACCCTCTGTACACTGTACCTCGACCCGAACGTCCAGTCCAAGTCCACCACCACCACGCCGAGGACGTGGACGTGGTCGTGGCAGAGCGCGTGGACGTGGTCGACGATCGTAAAAAAAAGATATAAAAACAGCCTTACCAAGAAGAGTGGTATGACAGATGATCAAGCATGGCACCCAAACGCAAACGACCGGCTGCTAGACGTTCAAGGACAGCCAAACGAAAACGGCATATGATCTACTGTCTAGTGGGGGGTGTCTCGCCGGGTCTCCTGATTCGCATAGGCAAAGCGGGCTATGGGATCACTAAAGCGTTGCGGGAACATCAAACCAAAAGAGTCATCAAAATTGCGAAAAAACGTAGACGAGAAGTGGAACAAGGCAAACGTAAAAGATATGCAGGCAAATACCGTTCGAAAACGCGCTGCAATGAGAACGCGAACGTGAACGCCGGCAAAGAAAAGGCGGACAACACACTGACTTATCGGCTCTAATGGACACCCCGTCCCTGTCTCCGGCAGGCGTAAGTTCTCCCTCACCACCCCCTTTGGATACCCGCCTGACGGACCAGTTAACAGAACTTACCGGACCGGAAAAACGCAGACGAGAAGTGGAACAAGGCAAACGTAAAAGATATGCAGGCGAATCGTTTAATTGGAGCATCATGTGAGGGAACCTATAAAAAAATAACACACATCATCATCACATTCCAATCATTGTGCGTGGCAGACGTCAACGACGAAGACAACGAGGGGGGATTTTACCCTTACTCATTCCCGCCACCGTCTTAACGCTGCGGCGACCTGGCGCAAGAAACGTCTGGGAAAAATTTCTGCCGCGCGATGGGCGACCAATAAACGACGTGTCCGGCAGACGCTCAGACGAACGGGCATGGGTCCGTTGGAAAAGTTGGCCATTTTCAAGTAACACTATAAAAGACACTCTTCTGCTCGGACCAAACTCATTCTAACTATGGCATGTGGACCCAATGGACGCCGACATCGTTATGTCCCGAGGAAATGACGCGGGCGACTGGATTGCAACGTGGAGGGGTGCTGCCCATGTTGGCATTGGCTCTCTCACCTTGGGCAGTCAAGAAACACAAACGGGCGCGCCCCCGTTAATGCCCGATGTGACTCGGGGAATACAAGAAAAAAAGAATAGCCGTCACGTTTTCCATGGACTGGGACAACCAGTATGAGTTCTATGAGTGTGAACGGTGTCGAGATCAGATGCAAAAACACTTTCATAGCGAACTGTGTGGTGTTTGTGGGTCGCTTTTTTCCATAAATAGACCTTGCTCGATGCCTACATTACAATGCTATCAGTGAACATGATACGTGGGACGGTGCCCCGTTCTCGTCAAACCATCACGTTCTTAAAACCCCATGCTCAGAGTTTACGAGCCATGGCCAAACCCCGCTCATTCGGTCAAATGTCGACGAGCTATCATGATGTCTCAGAAAGGAGGGAACCTCTGGTCCGCATTATTCCGATGTTATAAACGTTGCATGCGTTAGGGAAAGAGCCTCAGTTGCATCATGGAGCAAGAGATGGTGAGCACGCCCGTGGACGATGCGCCAGCCTTTTTACAGTTACGGGATAAGTACAAACAAGATTTGGTGGAAGATACCGGCTTGAGCAAAGCGACATATGTTATTGGCCAGTGATGTGCCCGACGCTTGGAAACGCCATCAACTCAAATCGGTAGGACGTCAATTACGCCATTGGACCAAAAAAGTACGCCAATCATTTGGTGCCCCTGTCAGTGGGGTGGGTGGAACGGGTCCCCCCGAGACTCTGACAGGCGAGGATGATTTTGATGCTGGACCCGTGCAAGCGTGGTTGACGCAATTGGTCAAGACTGCCCAGGGTATAGAACGGAGCGCCTCTACTGGGGGACCATCCACTCCCGGCAGAAAACCACCTGTACCACCCAAACCCAATATCACTCCGAGTGCCAAAAAGAAACTGCGGTTCACACTTGAGGTGAGCACGGCTGAGTTAGCCAAAGAGCTACCTTTTTCAGAAGAACTCAGTGACAAACCTTGGGAGGGCTCTGCCCTCACTTCTGCCGTCAAACGTAACCTACGAAAGAAGGAGGCCACTGTGGCCAAAAAGAAAGGTAAAACTATTGCCAAAAAAAGCCTTGGATTGGAAAGTGGAAAACACCGTGATGGGACGGACTCAGCGATCGCGACGACAACGAGGCCGATCCACCCGACGGCGACAACGTTCACAACGCGGGGCAAGTTATTTGACGTTCAAAAGTTATTGGCCAAGACGGGCATGGAGTTTCTTTGGCCCGGTTATCAGTATATGGGACCTGGGACCCATTTGGAAAAACGATTGGCCCGCGGTGACCCAGGCATCAACCGGTTAGACAGGCTTCCTAAAGCCAGGGACATTGACTATGGCAGAGCCAAGGACTTAAAGGAAAAATGGGTAGCCGATTGCAAGATGATTGCCAAGATCGACAAGCTACCAGGCCGGAAAACCCTGACGGAACGTACCGTCAAAAATATCATGAAAGTTAAACTCAAGTTGGGGATGTAATCATTTTTTTGTTATCCTTACAATAAAAGAGGTTGTTCATGCAAAACCCTACCCCTTGTGGTGTTGTAGTTTTATTCCCCTGACAAAGAGAACGTTCTGACATGATGTTTTTTCAAAAACCATATTTACAACTCACTGCTTAACAAATCAAGATCGTCCATGCCAGTGGAATGAGGGACTGGCGCTATCATGCAACCTTCTCCAATCCAATCGAGAGGCAGCCATTGTAAGGGGAAGAGTTTTGCCAGATGAGGCTCCAACCAGCTCAACTGCTTTTGTTGTTCCGCCTGTACGCGCTCCATGCGGCGTACCCGCTGCAATGCTTTTCATCCTTCTTCGCCCATGGCTTTGTTTTTTAGGGGGAGCGTGGGGGGGCTGTTAGATTTTTCTTGCACCCTTCGGCCCGTTTTTTCCTCCTACCGTTTCAACCCCTGTTCAGCTTTTTTTTCTTAAACTGGTTCAAATCTGGTTCAAACCTGGTTCAAACCTGATGTGTGGTCCACCAATAATCACAGATCGTGGTGCATCACGTGGTTTGGTCTATAAAGGTCGACGTCAAGCGCAGGAAAATTCAAATAGTCGAGGTTTTCACCAACCATGACCAATGCGAACAACACGTTTTATCACTTTGGTGATGAAGAAGAGGGCGAGGACGCTATTTTGGCCCGAGCTTTTGAGCGTTGCGAGCATATGGCAGGCGGCGCGGCCAGTGGTCCTCTATTTCACTTTAAAATGCAACCTATTGGGAGACGACGTTGCTGCCGCAATGTCTTAGAGCGGGAGCAATTCAATGCGCAATTGCGTCAATTGAGGACTCCCCGTAGCTGGGGACAACATTGGGCTCGCCTTGACGGAAGCCTTGCATAATGCAATCGAAAATGGACTCCAACGAGAGCAGCGACCTGCTCATCATTTTGTCAATTTTGCCATCACTGCTCACGGGTTCACCCTCGCCTACCAAACGGCGAATTTCAAGGCGTGAGTGTCCGGTGCAGCAACGACAAGTCCAAGAATTGCGTCGTCAAGCAGGGGTGACCGAGGGTCCCAGTGGATTAGAGGAGCTAACACAATTTTAACACTCGTTGAGTCCTCAATATTAATTACTGGTGATGACCTGCATGAAACCTTTCTTTTTCATCTTCAAGGGACCCGCTGCACCCCACAAAATTCGGTTACTCAAGTCAAATAATCATTTTGACGGTTGCACCTCTTTCCTACCTTCGTGAACCGATAGTATTATTGTCTGGAGTGTGAAAAGGGTTTCAACACCAACGATAAAAAACACCATGCATGTCAAGGGAATCGCTATCGTGCTTGTGGCCGTTTTGACTGTCCCGAATACGTCCGTTGCACTCGACCAACCGATTACTGCACGCATTTTAACAGCCACTTTTATGGCCCTCCATGCGACATCATTTTGACACCAAACCGTGCCAAACAAAAAAAAACGTGTATGAGGTACCAGGCCCAATACACTGTCATCAAAGGTCAACGTCACCGGTACGAATATGCTAAATGTCCGGTCTGTCATGAGTGGGTTTCCATTCAATACCACAAGAGTCACATTCAAACCGTCGTAGAGGAGGAGGCATCCACAGACCCAGAGGGGGAAGGTCGCATGGTGGCGCCACCCCCTCTGTTTGTAACGCCGATTTTGAGGCTATGCAAAATGCCGAGGGGATCTTCGTGGCCAATTTGTTATGCCATTCGTCCGCCAAAGAAGAGGCTATCCATGTGTTGAAAGGCGAGGATTGTGCCCTGCCATTTCTTCATGATTTAAATGATCTAGTCGATGTTGCGAACAGTGATGAAGAGCGTCAGATTATTGTGGTGTTTCACAACTTGAAAGGTTTCGACGGCATGTTCATCTTGCACGAACTCTACCAGCAACAGCGGGAGGTGGTGGATCACCTTACGATGGGCGCCAAAGTGCTTTCGTTCAAGAGCGGACCCCTCAAATTCATCGACTCACTGTGTTTTTTAACCATGCCAATGGCATCTTTTCCGTCCACGTCTAGTTTGACGGAACTAAAGAAGGGGTTCTTCCCTCACCTTTTCAACACCCCCGATAACCAACATGTACGTGGGTCGGATCCCCGATTTGGAATTTTACGATCCGGACGGGATGATGACCTAAAGGAAAGAAAAACTGCTCAGTTGGCATAGTGACCAAGTTCGTCGAAACGTGTCTTTCAATTTCCATCAAGAAATGATCGACTACTGCAAGTCGGATGTAGCCCTGTTGAAAACCGGTTGTCAAGCATTTCGGCAGGAATTCCAAACCCAGGCTGGCTTCAACCCCATGGCCAAGTCAATGACCATTGCCAGTGCCTGCAATTTGTATTGAAGAAAACATCACCTACGTCAACACTTGGTTGAAATTAAAACAGGAATCCGCCGGGTGGCCCAGTTGGTGCCAGACCGTGGACCAGAAACGAGAATATATTCTTCGCTACCAGAAGTGTGAGGGGATCCGCTTGGACATCAGCCAGATTGCCGAAAGTCCAGGACGTAAAGCCAAGGCCAAGTTAATGCTCAAAAGGAACCCTATCCATGTTCTTTTTTCGTGTTGTCATTCCACCCCTTCTCATCCTTTCTTTTGTTATTGCAGTTTCTGGGACAAATTTGGCGAACGGAACAACAAGCCCACCACCGTTACTGTGAAAGATCCAGCTCACTTGTTCAGCCTATTGTCGGATGCTGCCCTCAACGTCAGTACTCTGCGATTGTGCACCGACGACATTTTGGAAGCCGTGTACACCAGTGTGTATGACAATGCGGTCAAAGGCCAATGTCTTCATAGCCGCCTTCACCACCTGTCATGCACAGCTCAAACTCTAAGAGTCCCCCCTAGACATCCTCCAAGAGCAAGTCCTTTACTGTGAAACCGACAGTGTGGTGTAGAAATGGCGCCCCGATCAACCTTCCATCGCCATTGGCGATTTTATCGGCGACATGACGGATGAACTGGATGGTGACGTCATTACTGAGTTCGTTTCCGGGTTTGCTAAAAATTACGGTTACAATACACGCGTGGGCAAAGTAGTCTGCAAGGTCCGTGGTTTCACTCTAAATGTTCGCGGTTCTGCAGTTCTCAATTTTGAAACCATGAAAGACAATATTTTGGCAGAATTAGACAACACGCTGGACTATCGTCGCACTCTGCATGTGGTGACGTCCTATTATTTTCAAAGGGATTTGGAGAACAAACGTATCAAAGTTATGCCGAGTGTCATACAGTATGGATTGATCTTCGACAAGCGTGTCATCCAAACAAACACTAAATCCAGTTATCCCTATGGTTACGAGCGAATCGGGAAGAAAGAAGAACTCGTGCTGAATTTGCAAAAAAAATGGAAGGCGGGACGTCATTAGGACCTCACATATGTCCCGGATGTAAATAGCGTATGGATTCGAGATTGCGTTAAACCAAAAAGGTGATTTTTATTTCCAATAAAGCGCTTTTTTTTACTTCCGGTGATGTGAGGGGTCTGGGGATTCTTTTTTAGTGTTTTCGCATGCGCGGTAGGTCTATGCGGAAATGGGTTCATATGAATGCAGGGGACCTGAGGAGTATTTTGGTGGTCTGCACATGCGCAGTGGGGTCCTGGGGCCAGCTAAAACAATAGATCCTTGGCTACCCTTTGATTGGTTACAACCCAGCTGGCTACTGGGGTCACGTGTCTAAAACCCTGCGTCAACTATGTGAATTAGGTCATGTGACCAGAAAAAACCAACAGTTCCAGTGTCTTTGCTGCTGTCTGATTGGTCAGTACTTATTGTAGCCACTATTGCTATTTGCGTTAGTCATTTTCAGAGTAAGGAAAGAAGAAAGAAAAAGAAAGAACTGCAGTGTTTACGTCGTCTGTAAAACGCTCCGTAAGGCAATTTCACTTTGTAGTTGTGCATTGACTGTAAGGAAATGTACAAAAAAAGTGTGCTGCACGTGCAGTATTAAGGCTACGACCACACGGCAACGGACGAATTTTCGACCGGTGGAAATATTCGTGCATGTTTAAAAGTGTTGCGCTCACACTGAACTACCTCCGTACGAGAATTTAGACGCCAAACGGTCCAAATTAAAGTCGCGTGTAAACGAAACTAAAATATTGAGCGGTCTCGTGTGTACCAAGCTTGTTTGCCATTTACAAAAAGTTTCCGGAAAAAAACCGGTTGGGAGGTAAATGGAACTCGACTTTTTAGGTCGTTCAAACAGAAAACCTCCGCGGGAGCAACGGGACATCTGAAAAGATAGTCCGGTTTTTTTCGGACGGAGTGGTCCAAACAGAAATTCGTGTACATGTTCCATTTCTTCAAAGCCATCTTTGATACCAGTTTCGGGCCTTTGTAGCCGTTTTTCGGTACATGGAACTGATTTGTACAAAAAGTAAACGCGCTTCAGGGACGAAATTTACCAGTCCTGAATTTTACTTACCATTTGCCCAAGCCATGAACCAAGCTCCCTGTATCATTTGGGCGGGAGGCTAGTTTGGGGGTTGTCCCTTATAAGCAGGGGATGACAAGAAACGTTTTAAATCGAGTCCAAGGAAATGAGCGCTGAGGTGGGAATAAAGTCATTTTATTCACTTTTAACAGATACTATATGAATAATAGCATTCCTTTATCAACAAGGGATAGATCCCGTGTCAATTAATGTTCTAAAAGAGGCAAACGCAATTAACTGTTCTTTTTTTTAATCTAAAAAGTTCCTACATTTTGCGTCAAAAAATGTTACATTTCGCATAAGTTTCCTACATCTTTACGTTAAAAGTTATTAAATTTCGGTTTTATACCATTTGTTGTGTAAAACGTTGTTACATTTCGCGGTATAAATGTTACATTTTTGCGTTATTTTGTACATTTTGCGGCTTAACAAAGCTCACTTTTTAGCTCGACTTTATCTTGCATGGCTCCAATAAGGAAGAATCGTTAATGGACCACCCACAAGGAAGGCAATATCTAGAAGTCTAAACAAGCAATGCTAAGGCCCCTTAAAGGAGCTGTGCCACGAATTGTATCAATATTTAGACCGTCGTACCTATCACCTTTTAAGTAAAACATTAAAATAAGCGCTTCAAAGGTTAGAAGAAGGTATAAATGACACAGCAAATACAAAGGGAAGCAGGGATGGACAAACTTCAAGACCATTGAAAGGGAATTCAAGTGTGGTTTTTGAAACCTTGCTCACCTAACAGTTTTTCAAAGTTCATTTTTGCTGTTTTTAACCATGGATACAATGCTTAGGAGACATATTTTGTATGACACACAACTGTGATTTTGTCATGCACAGGTTTGTCAAGTATTTTAGCGAATATAGACCCGTAGATGGCATTATAGCCTCCCACGCAGGCGTTAAGTTTTAAGGGGGCTCGTTTTTCGTCCCTACCCTCCCCAAGAAACGCTTGGGTGGGAGGCTAATGGCATTAGAGACAATATCTAGAAACAAAATGAATTGAACAGCGGTGACACAGCCACTTTAAAACAAATCTAAACTTTGGATAGCAGTTGGATTTAATGTGACTTAACTTCCTTTATTGTTTTGATTTATCTGGCTTAATACTAAGGAACCCTAATATTGGGCTAACTAACCGTAACACTTGAATTTTCCAAGGGTGTGATAGCCTTTCTCTGATGAGTTACCTGTGTCCCCAAACCTTAACTCTATCACAGGAAGTTGGGATTTCTCAGTAAGGAAACCGCTGTCCTCGCGCCACGTGTAATCATTCTTCTCGCAGTTACATCCAAAAGAGGGGTGTGCGCACGAGTTTGGCGACGTCACCCCACAAGCGCACTTTTTGTTATCACCTGGCTTAGCTCCTCCCCAATAGAACATACTTTGATTGTGACGTGATACCCACCAGCACTCATCATCTCTGAAAAGAAGGGCACCATAGCATTCATACTTAATAAACTGTTCGCAGTGAGTGGAAACATCTGCTAGGCCTGCTAACTGTGCCACGCCGATAAGCCCCGTTGCATTGTAGGTGATATGTTTCACGTAACTCCCTGGTGCTTCGTATCCAACAACTAGCGTTCTAGCTTCGCTGTCGTGACCTACCACGGTCACACCAACACCGTTTTTGTCAGTCATGTCACAAAAGACATTAAAAGGTTCATTGCCTCCATCGCCATCAGGGTCGATGACGTAAGAGCCACTCGTGGCCTGCGGACTTCGAACTTTAATGTCACTGCAGCTTCTATCTGGATAATTAAGCGAAAGCAGATGCAATTATTAGATTAAATTCACCGAATGTTATTGTTGTTGTTGCTTGGCTTATATTCTGAGACCTAGTAACGCCAACGCCCCAGTATCAGGAGATCTTCCTTCCCGTGAGAGACATAAGGAGCGTTTTCACTCACATGGCCAGCAGCTATACAAATTTATTGCTAGTTTTCACATAGCGTCCTCAAATTTTCAAACTAAAGAATTATCGATCCTCCTGAAGTTTTACTTTGATGAAGTATTAGAGCAGCTGAAACTCTATACTGTATTTATACAAATATTAAATTTTGCTTTGCCTGGGAGGAGACGAAAAAGTAGGGGGATGTTTTCTCTTTTTTCGGCATTGCGAAGACGAAGAAAATGTTTGTATATACGCGGCTCAAGTCACCCGTGCGAAAACGATTAAGAAAAAGACGCGGGACTGGTTGATTTCGAAAACTGTGCGCACCTCTGGAAAGATTCTAGCTCACCTCTGGTAATGTCACTCCTATTTCTTAGCTGTCGATTAATTCTTTTGATCACAGATCTCAAATATCAGTTAAAAACAAACTCAAAACTGCCAGTTAAATCTCATCTGAAAAGGCCCCAGGCAAGGTGGGCTTTGCACTTATTAATCTTAAAGGAGAACATTTACGATTAATAATTATGTCAAACATAGTTAATAATCGTGAAAACCACGACTGATAACTACGTTTGACAGGCTTTGTAGTTGTTAATCGTGTTTGGCAGGCTTTGTAGTTATTAATCGTAAGATTGTCAATTTCTCCAGTAAAGCTAACTTAAAAGCTAACGGCCACAATTACAGAAAAAAAAAAACAAACAAACTCAAAGTCCTTTTTTCACTCGGCAGCGTTCAAGTCGGTGTTCAGATTACAGCAACAACAAACAATCGGTTTTCACTTTTCTGGCTGAATGTTAGTCTGCTAGACAGCCGTTTTTAGTGTCGTCACGCAACGTTCCTCCCCACTAACGGCTGCTGAAAATCGAACCTCATTTCTTTTCCCTTTGTGTTGGTGGTCTAACGAACAAACCAATGCTGTATAACAAACCTGACAATACGTTAGCCTCAGGGTGCTAGGAGCGAACGCGCTTCTCAGTTTTCGACAAATCAATCAATTGTCGCTGAGTTTTGATGGGCTCTGTGTCTGCAAGGAACGAAAAGGTCATTTGCAGAAAAGTTTGTTTTAAGCGGGTAACAAAATTCCAAGTGAAAAAAAAAGGTTTGATAGGCCTACAAGACTCTTACCAGCATCAGTTGGTTCTTTTTAACGTGCATATGTGTGATGAATTTCATGTGCCGGATGTGCTCATTGTGTTGTTTTACATGTGAAGACTGTGAAGATTAAACTCTCAGTGGTACTGATTCAAACAAAAGCAATCTTATAAATCATCGATTAGCGATTTCCCGAAACTATACCCGGCAACTTTATAAGCACATCCATGTTGTGCATCATATTTGCTCGCCTTTCTTGCTGTTGCTGCTTTTCTCGAAAATTTTAAAAGGACTCGACTACGCCAACACTACTCTAGTTGATTGCTTGTTTTCACGCGTCGATTTTGATTGTTCTGTCATTCACACATGGGGCACCGACGTAAGCAAAGCTATGATTGAAGGAGTCACCATAGCGCAAACGTGGAGCGAACACCTTCCAGAAAATGGGAGCTGAATTCTAATTGGCTAATCCCGGGAAAGGAATGTGGTTCGGTTAGTGAGGAGAAGCGTTGCGTGATGACACTAAAAACGGCATGGTAGAAGACTAGCTGAATGTCAATATTAAAAGCTTCACAAAACTACATAGCAAAAAACTTTTCGAGAGGTCAGAGCTTCCATTCAGCTTCTTTTTTGATCGATTTTTTGTCTACGAAAACTAGTTTAATTGGCTTTATTTTTTCGATAAACTGACATCGCGAGCGGGCAGCCTCGGGGAGTTGGTGCACGAAATTATGATAACGGATAAGGAAAATGTTAATCTAAATTTTACAGTTCAAATTATTCTTCCTTTGAATTTTAACTTGGAGAGAGACATTTTTAAAATCCTTCCCCAATTTTCAGCAGTCCCTCTTGGTTCTATTGCTAAACTTCTAGCCGAGACTTGTAATAAAATAAAGAATAGTCAGGAGAAAACTCCTAGCGGCAACTCCTGGCTTTGCGCCAAAATTTCAACCATGCCCGTTCTTACTTCTTGAGCTATTTTGAAAAAATAGCTCACATGTCAGTGGTGTGAGCGTATGTATCTTTGTGGCTTTGTGGCTTTGTATGGCTTGGGATGTTTGTTGCAAGAACCAATAAGGTTGAAGGTACTTTGAGTTGATGCTTAGGAACCAAAGAGGTCTTGGCATCTACTGAACATGGCATTGCTAAAGGTCGAACAAGGGCACTTTGAGACCGCCATCTTGATTCTTCACAATTTTTTCGTCTTTTTTACGGCCACAGGTGTTTAGAACGATTAGATTAAATATCCTCATCATTCGCTGTGTACAGTGATGCAGCTGTTTAAGGGTTCATGTTTTAGTGTGGATGTTGCTTCAAGACATTTCTGACCGAATTCGGCTATCGCGAATGGTACAACGCACGTATTTGTGAGTACTGTTTCACCTGCTTCAAGGTAGAGTATACACCCTATGCAAAACGAAAAGAGACTGGGAGTGATCAACTTGAAAACGAGGCTAGTTGGGCCCGGTAAATAACAATGGCTGCCTGATGCGAAGAGCGCCAGTTTTTGAAAATGCCGCAAAATTGTTGTGTGCCAAACTGTATCAAAAAGAAATACAGAACCGAAAACGGGAAGAGAATTTCTTACTTGAAGTTTCCAGACGACGTTATCCTCAAAAAACGTTGGCTCCATGCCATTCGTCGAGACGAAGGAAAAACGTTTAGAGTCGGCAAAACACGAAGATCTGTTCCCGTCATTTTAAGCCCGAGGACTTGATTAAAGCTGTCGGAGGTCAGCGTGTTTATGTAAAGGCAGAGGTAATTCCATCTTGATTTTCGTGGTCCAAAGGTTCTCCGAAATAGAGAGCACCTCCTACATGTTGCAATCTTCCGCAATCTTCCGACGAGGACATCGCCTTATATGAGGGATTTCCTAACTTAGCAACATTTAATGCTGTGTTTGAGTTTTTGGATACTGATCGAAAGGGGAAGACATTAGGTACTGTTTATCAAAAGAAAGAACTGTCCAAAAGGCGTTTTAAGGTAGTGGAAACGAGGAACCAGAGGGATGTACCAGCATAGGTAGACGAAGAAGCTTAGAACCCAGAGAGGAGTTCTTCCTTGTTCTGTGCAGACTGAGAAGGGGATTTGCAGAAAAACATCTAGCTTACTTTTTGCTTGGTATTTCACAGTCGACAGTTAGTAGAACATTCCTTTCTTGGGTAAATTAGATGTATTTAAAATTTTTTCAAATATCTATATGGCCTAATAGGGAGGTTATAAGAGCTACAATGCTTGACGGCTTTAAAGAGAAATATTCTTCTACCCGTGCAATAAGCGATTGCACACAAATTAGATGCCAAATGCCTTCCAGTCTTCTGTTGAATTCCAAACTTTTCAGCTCCTATAAGAACCATGTAACTCTGAAAGGCTTAGTTGGAATTGCTGTCAGTGGAGCTATAACTTTTAGCAGTCAGCTATATAGTGGAAACATTTCCGATTGTGAAATTGTTGAAGGAAGTGGTTTCCTGAAGTTAGAGTTTGACAATGGTGACACCATGATGGCCGATAAAGGTTTTACAATTGACGACCTACTCCCACTGGGTGTAACCCTAAACATTCCCCCCATTTTAGGGTCCAATAACCAAATGACAGCACAAGATGTTATCAAGACTCGAGAAATTGCTTCTGTTAGAATACACGTTGAACGAGCCATCAACAAAATCAAGAATTTTCACTCATGGGATAGTGTTGTACCCCTCAGTCTGTTTGGGGTAGTAAACCAAACGTGGAGTGTCTGCACTTTTTTATGTAACATTCCGGACCCCCTTTATTCCACTTAACACTGAGTTAGCCAGAGCTCTGAGTCACACTACAGAATTTCAGTCAATTTAATAAACGTAAACCTGATGATATATCTCAGGTCAACTATTTTGTAAACCAAGTAAAACTAAGGATGTGATTCGCTTGCTTTCAGTCCCGAACACTTAAAAGATGTAAGTTTTTACATGTAGTTCTAAAGATCTTAAAATCAAAGAATAAAGAGAGAAATAAACTTACAAAAGCTTTATCCCGAAAGCTTTCTTATTATACAGACCATGGTGGTTGATACTCTGTCTTAAAAATATCAAGTTAGGTATGAGACACAAAATTTCTCTTTACTCACGCCAAGATTAGATTAGGGTAGTTAAAGGGGCAGTCTCATGAGTTGCGCATGCTCGGGAAATCGTCTTCACAACGCTCTTAACGCTCTTGTTTATCATGGCCGCCATTATGGATTCTTTGGCATTGTGGAAATATTTTGCTTGGAATGTCCTCGATTTCTTTAGTTTGACATGTAGAACGCGCCAAATCGAACTCTTATCGTTAGGTAAGATCACAAGGATGTAGTTGTAAGAGTTCTTTCAGCACGAAGTGCAAAGGAAACAGTAACAGAGGATGTTCGTGCAAAGGCCAGTGCGGAGACAGTTGTAATTCCAGTTGTAAAAGTAGGGTAAGTTGTCATCGTAAGAAAAATATAACGATTGCATTTCATTCTCCCACTTGCACAATTCTGCAGTGGGAGGTGGTTGTATGGCTGCAATGGATTGGGGCCAACAGTTGGGGATCACTTGCATTTAGAGAGATATTCCTTGTCATGATATCCACATCATGTAATCTGGCATGTAATATGTTAGCAATGACGAGGGTAATAAATTCATATCCCTTGTCTGCTGTTATGATCTTTTTGTCCCATTACTTTGTCTGCTAATATTACTTTCAGCTGAACATCTGTTCTCCTGGTTTTTTGGGGGGTTTGTGGCAGGGGGAGGTGAAGGTGGTAGTTCCAGTCAATCACTTCATAGCATTTTCTTACTCTGTAGGCCCTGTAACTGTAAAATATTCAAGTTTGAGAGTGAGAAAATATTTTCACAACTTAAGAAAATGCTACTAAACAGAAAATCAAGGCCACATTAGAACACTGCAGTTCAATAGAGAATCAGCCAATGATAGTGATGATCATTAACATCCTCATTACCAGCACAGTCAACAAGCAATTACCTGAAAGATATGCTCTTTGATGCCTACAGCAGGGATAGGCTATTAGCACATTCAATACTTCATGTGTGCCTGTTGAGATAAACAGCAGTTAGAAAGTATAAAAAATAGAGGGAAAAATAAAATTTTGAATTTTTCCCAGCAAATCACATTCAAGCTCACTACTTCGTATTTTGTTAGCAGAACCTAGTTTTTCCATTAGAAGTGGATCTCTTGACCCAGACATATGAAGAAAGGCAGGGTCGGGGGGAGGGAGTGGCCGGGGGGGGGAAGGGAGTGGCCGGGGGGGTTAACACTTTTATGCATTGGCGTTTCACCAGTGCATGTATGCAATATAGTGCAACGCTTTAGGAACCACCCTGATAGTGGCAGAAGCTAATTTTTCTTACCCAGCAAGTGGGGCAACTGGCAAATTTTGTACAAACAAATTTTGTACATAAAAATCAGTGTCACTGTCAGTGTCAATACATCTGTCTTTATTCAAGGATGACAGAATTATAAAGTGCTTGGTTACTGAAAAAAGGTACCAAAACATATGGCCAACTGTAGTATAACATAATACTATTCATAGGCATTGTACCCCACCAATGGACCTTTCATGCCCGGTTTAGAGATCACCCTGGGAACGAAGTGTTTGTTAGTAGGAAGAGATTACGTGTAAAAACCTGACATGCAGTA
>OZ037781.1:9460903-9508403 GCA_964035525.1 Porites cylindrica | reverse complement strand
ACCAGGCTTTAAGTAGAAACAGTTGCGTTAGGAAATAAAAGTGGAGGAAGCTACTTGACACTAAGTAGATATTGTTTTATTGAGTGGAATAACATGATATAAGTAGAAATATATTTGGGCAATTCAATTGATAATTTTCTTGGAAGTTAATAAATGTTAGGCTAACAACATTGACGTTGTATGAAGCATGATTTAATTACAGATGATGTATAGCCGAGGTGATTTTTTAAAATCGTTTGAGAAAATTTTCTAGTAAACAACTTGCGTTTTTTTTACGTACGATTGTGCATGAGTTATTTTTATAATTCTGTTTACTGGATTACTGTGTGATAACCAGAATTCCCTCACGTACGAACCACGAAAGGGGCAAAGTTCGCCACCTTCACGTGCAAACTGTGTGATTCTACATCTCACGCTGGATTTTCACAGTAATAATAGTAACTTGAACGTATGAAGACATCTTTAGTATTTTAACTGGTGCCTAAACAAAGGCTCTTTTCTTTTAAGAAGCAAAAATTCATAACATGCTTAGAATTAAATGGTCAGAGTTAGAGACTGTTTCATTAAAGTAGAATCGCACGTGAATAATGACGTTGCAACTATCTACAACAATAACGAAAATCTTAGCTATTAGGTATTCGTCGACCTTCATTATTCTAAGAAACCATGAAGAAACCTTGAAACCTCCGAGCCTTCCCTCTAATCAACGTTTGGTGAGCTAATATTCATAGTACTTTAACAATTTGTTTATTTTACACCAAATGTCTGAAGGAAAGACAAAGAAAAATGAATTTATCACATCCAATCAGCTATGCGCTGCGGTTCTCGTTTTCATTAATGTATAGCAATACCCAATTTCGCACAAAACATACCCTTGATTTAGGATTAAGACAGTAGATTGCCGATACTGTTACACTGAAGCATTCAAAATCGCTCATGCACGTAAAACGTGCCTATGTTTGTAATCTGGGAGTTACGATATCTACGAAATACTTAGCACCTATCCTTACAAATGTACTGAGTCTACGTAGCCTGGAGATGAGTATATCAATTCTACTTAGGGGCAGGGGACAGTTTGGGAAGAGCCGAGAATAATACAGGGACTGTCGTGACATCATTGCAGCTTGCGTTCTGAGAGCAAGGATTTTTTATACCTCTCATTATTCATCATTTAACAAACTGCGCTTTGAAAGGTCAGACGAAGATTATATGTTAACGAACGTTTTCGTTAAGCTAACGTTATCTTAGAAAAATATAAAAATGGGCGTGACAAATATAAAGAAAAAGTTTTTCTCAACTGATTTTGATAGTTTGGTAACTAAAGTAAACAATGGTATAGGTTTGGAAATTATGCAAGAACGCAGGTAAATATACTAAACTTTTGAAAAATGGCAATTTTGGGTGGTAATTTTGACATCAATTTTAGCCAAAATCTAGCCCCAGGTCCCTCTTTGTCCAATACCTTGAGGACAAATTTACGTGCATGAACTGAAAGTTCTATTATAGTACAGTTCATCGTCAAATTCATTTAGCAACACAATTTGCTAATGACATATTATGGCACTTAAAAAATGTCCCGAGGAAGACTGGATTTTTTGTGCTCAAAGGGCAAAACATGAGATGCCCCTAAAACTCCAAAAGTCAGAGAAGTGAGCCAAAGTGGCTTTTGAAATACTTCATTACACCCATCTTTTGTTGCTAAGCTTTAGCCAAATCGGTTGACCACAACTTTTGGCCCCTGGAACACTTTTTCAGAGGGTGACACTTAAAAGAACAAACTACAGCTCTACGGACTAAGAAGCATACTACCTTGTGACTGATCTTGGCCTAAATGCGAGGAAAATGGAGTTGATTAGGAAAAGATTATAAATAAGACCAAGATACTATTCTCACCTGTGCTGGTGCAAACAAAGGATCCTTTGGTGTAATTGCACATACCGTTTACATGACAGTTGTGCTTTCCTGGTTGACACTCATATATATCTGCAATTAAGGAGTCAGGCACTAAATCATCAACACTGAATTATCTTTTCTTTCACGTCAATTATTGTGACCTACCATAATAGCCATTTCATGCGATCAATATTTCAATATTATTTTCCGAGTTCCAAAAACCCTCATTTTCAAAACGAGGTAAGTTCTTAAATCTTTTCTTCGTTGAAATTAATTTTCATATAAAAAGGCTTCGCACTTCGCCTCATTTTAAAGGAGCTGTGCCACGAATTTTATCAACATTTAAACAGTCGGAACTATCACCAAATTGAGTAAAACATTAAAATAACCGCTTCAAAAGTTAGAACAAGGTATAAATGACACAGCAAATACAAAGGGAAGCAGGGATGGACAAACTTCAAGACCATTGAAAGGGAATTCAAGTGTGGTTTTTGAAACCTTGCTCACCTAACAGTTTTTCAAAGTTCATTTTTGCTGTTTTTAACCATGGATACAATGCTTAAGAGACATATTTTGTATGACACGCAACTGTGATTTTGTCATTCACAGGTTTGTCAAGTATTTTAGCGAATATAGACCCGTAGATGGCATTATAGCCTCCCACGCAGGCGTTTTTAGGGGGGCTCGTTTTTCGTCCCTCCCCTCCCCAAGAAACGCTTGCGTGGGAGGCTAATGGCATTAGAGACAATATCTAGAAACAAAATGAATTGGACAGCGGTGACACAGCCACTTTAAAACAAATCTAAACTTTGGATAGCAGTTGGATTTAATGTGACTTATTTCGCGGAAAGGACTACGTACGTACATACGCAACTTCCTTTATTGTTTTGATTTATCTGGCTTAATACTAAGGAACCCTAATATTGGGCTAACTAACCGTAACACTTGAATTTTCCAAGGGTGTGATAGCCTTTCTCTGGTGAGTTACCTGTGTCCCCAAACCTTAACTCTATCACAGGAAGTTGGGATTTCTCAGTAAGGAAACCGCTGTCCTCGCGCCACGTGTAATCATTCTTCTCGCAGTTACATCCAAAAGAGGGGTGTGCGCACGAGTTTGGCGACGTCACCCCACAAGCGCACTTTTTGTTATCACCTGGCTTAGCTCCTCCCCAATAGAAAATACTTTGATTGTGACGTGATACCCACCAGCACTCATCATCTCTGAAAAGAAGGGCACCATAGCATTCATACTTAATAAACTGTTCGCAGTGAGTGGAAACATCTGCTAGGCCTGCTAACTGTGCCACGCCGATAAGCCCCGTTGCATTGTAGGTGATATGTTTCACGTAACTCCCTGGTGCTTCGTATCCAACAACTAGCGTTCTAGCTTCGCTGTCGTGACCTACCACGGTCACACCAACACCGTTTTTGTCAGTCATGTCACAAAAGACATTAAAAGGTTCGTTGCCTCCATCGCCATCAGGGTCGATGACGTAAGAGCCACTCGTGGCCTGCGGACTTCGAACTTTAATGTCACTGCAGCTTCTATCTGGATAATTAAGCGAAAGCAGATGCAATTAATATATTAAATTCACCGAATGTTATTGTTGTTGTTGCTTGGCTTATATTATGAGACCTAGTAACGCCACCGCCCCAGTATCAGGAGATCTTCCTTCCCGTGAGAGACATAAGGAGCGTTTTCACTCACATGGCCAGCAGCTATACAAATTTATTGCTAGGTTTCACATAACGTCCTCAAATTTTCAAACTAAAGAATTATCGATCCTCCTGAAGTTTTACTTTGATGAAGTATTAGAGCAGCTAAAAATTTATACTATATTTATACAAATTTTAAATTTTGCTTTGCCTGGGAGGAGACGGAAAAATAGGGGAGCGTTTTCTCTTTTTTCGGCATTGCGAAGACGAAGAAAATGTTTGTATATACGCGGCTCAAGTCACCCGTGCGAAAACGATTAAAAAAGAGACGCGGGACTGGTTGATTTCGAAAACTGGGTGCACCTCTGGAAAGATTCTAGCTCACCTCTGGTAATGTCGCTCCTATTTCTTAGCTGTTGATTAATTCTTTTGATCACAGATCTCAACTATCAGTTAAAAACAAACTCAAAACTGCCAGTTAAATCTCATCTGAAAAGGCCCAAGGCAAGGCGGGCTTTGCACTTTTTAATTGTAAAGGACAATATTTACAGTTAATATTTATGTCAGTAGTCTACTACGTTGGAAATTAACACCGTTGGTGCCTTCCCTTGCCTTTCGTGTGCCTTCCCTTAATTAATCTGTTATAAGGGTCGAGTCTATGACGTCACCCATTGTTATAACCTAGGGAAAAAAGTGCCTTCCTCCATACCAATTAAGTGCCTAGTCAGTGCCTAGCAATGGCCTAGTCTATGACGTCACCTCTACTTCAATAGAAACAATAGGCTTGCCTAGACTTGCCCGGTCTCTTTTAACCCTGATTGGTTCATCATAGGGTGAAATAAGGTGTTTCCGCAATTCGGAAATGTTGCGGAAACCTGATGGTTCAAAATTCCGTCACGTTTCCGCAGGACGGTTACGACGGTAAACGTGTAAGAGGAAAATGGAGGCATTGTTTCGTGTTTCCGCAGCGCTTCCGTTGACTTAAACGTGTCAGCGCGTTTCCATTGCGTTTCCGCAAGCGGTTTTGTACTGAAATTTGCCGGTGTTCATGATCAATCCCTGGTTTCTCATATAATAAAATTTGTTTTAACTGTACTGATTACCCTTCAGGCAAGATGAGGAATCATTACGTTGACCTAAAATGTCCGAAAGAACAGAGATAATCGCCTGCGCTAAACTACACGTCGTAAATACTGGAAACGTGATAGATGATTTCCTCTGTCTTTCTTTTCTAAGAGATTCAAAGATGTGTTATTAAAATTATTAACGCTCCAAACATTGAAGAGTAATTTGAAACAATTTAGAAACAGCAAAATAAATTATAAATGATTTTTTAACACGCTTGCACGCATTTTGCCTCGCTCTGGAGGCGTGAGTCTTATGAGCATGCGTGCCTCGCTTTCAGGTTGAATTTTGAATCGCGCGCCCTTTTGAACATTCTTCGCTGTCGGTTCGCCTTCCATTTTGGTGGTTTGTACATGCAGGGCCGTTTTTTTTGTGAAGATGAGCGAGGAGAGTGTGATAAATTGCGGAGATAGACTGCAGGGAGGAATAATAGTTCGAAAAACTATTTAAATGAAACGCCAAATCCCATGGAAGCGGTGACGAAGGAGTTCAGTGTTCACTCTTGGCGACTCGAATGCACAGTGAGTGTTTCAACAATCATTGAGAAGAAAGAACGCCTATTTTAAACCGTGGATCCTTATTGTTTCGTAGGTACATTCTGAATCTTGTTTAAATATATAGAAGCATATTTAAGTCTATGTGATAGCTGTGGGTGTCGATCATGAATATCGTTTCGCATGTGAGCTTACATAAGCTTACATGTTTCATGCGACAGCGAGTTGCTCCCTACAGATCTGACCTTTGTATGTTGCCTGTAGTTTCTTTGATAACATCTACCTGTAAAGCACGTGTTTGTCTGATTTCTTTTGCAATAAAGACATAGTTGCTGCTTCACCGAAAAAGAATTTTTCTGTATACTAATGCACATTTTAATGGCGAAGATGGCAGCCGTAAAATAATGAATCTCGAATGAGGAAACGGAATCCCGGAACGGAGTACGGAATCAAATATCAATGACAGAAAAATATTTTATAAAAATTCCTTGACACTGAAATGTACAAAACATTTCCACTCCAATTTCTGAGAATGTAGATGTTTATCACAAGGATAAACCTGTACGAAAATAATATTTAATGTTCATATTAATTTTTTGCATACAATGTGCATTTCCTTACTAGATTTAAAACGACATATACAATTTGCAGGGACCAATAGGAATTGTTCAAAATTGAAATAAATGTAGCACTTGTTACGAGACTTGTGGGGTTAAAAGGAACCTTTTCTCTTTGTGTATGTGCGCAATGACAAGTTTAATATGATGGTGCAGAAAGGTTCTAAAAGTCACAAGATTATAGAGAGATATCATTTCCTTACACTCCAATTTGTCATTAACCTTTGAACACAAGAATAACAGCTTTATTTGATGACTGTTGCAACAGTCACCAGGAGCTAAACAAGAATATTATTCAGGAATATAATTTCCTTACACTTCAATTTGTCGTTAAGCTTCGAACACAAGGAAATATGTAACGGCTTTATTTGATGACAAAGCAACCTTCATTGACACAAGTAAGACGCCCATCTTTGAGTGGGAAGTTGCAATTCTATTTATCCATCTTTGAGTGGACAAAGTAGTGCTTGTGTCAATGATATTTCAAATGTTGCAACAGTCACCAGGAGATAAACAGGAATATTATTCAGGAATATAATTTCCTTACACTTCAATTTGTCGTTAAGCTTCGAACACAAGGAAATATGTAACAGCTTTATTTGATGACAAAGCAACCTTCATTGACTCAAGTAAGACGCCCATCTTTGAGTGGGAAGTTGCAATTCTATTTATCCATCTTTGAGTGGACAAAGTAGTGCTTGTGTCAATGATATTTCAAATGTTGCAACAGTCACCAGGAGATAAACAGGAATATTATTCAGGAATATAATTTCCTTACACTTCAATTTGTCGTTAAGCTTCGGACACAAGGAAATATGTAATGGCTTTATTTGATGACAAAGCAACCTTCATTGACACAAGTAAGACGCCCATCTTTGAGTGGGAAGTTGCAATTCTATTTATCCATCTTTGAGTGGACAAAGTAGTGCTTGTGTCAATGATATTTCAAATGTTGCAACAGTCACCAGGAGATAAACAGGAATATTATTCAGGAATATAATTTCCTTACACTTCAATTTGTCGTTAAGCTTCGGACACAAGGAAATATGTAATGGCTTTATTTGATGACAAAGCAACCTTCATTGACACAAGTAAGACGCCCATCTTTGAGTGGGAAGTTGCAATTCTATTTATCCATCTTTGAGTGGACAAAGTAGTGCTTGTGTCAATGATATTTCAAATGTTGCAACAGTCACCAGGAGATAAACAGGAATATTATTCAGGAATATAATTTCCTTACACTTCAATTTGTCGTTAAGCTTCGGACACAAGGAAATATGTAATGGCTTTATTTGATGACAAAGCAACCTTCATTAACACAAGTAAGAGGCCCATCTTTGAGTGAGAAGTTGCAATTCTATTTATCCATCTTTGAGTGGACAAAGTAGTGCTCGTGTCAATGATATTTCAAATGTTGCAACAGTCACCAGGAGATAAACAGGAGTATTATTCAGGAATATAATTTCCTTACACTTCAATTTGTCGTTAAGCTTCGGACACAAGGAAATATGTAATGGCTTTATTTGATGACAAAGCAACCTTCATTAACACAAGTAAGAGGCCCATCTTTGAGTGGGAAGTTGCAATTCTATTTATCCATCTTTGAGTGGACAAAGTAGTGCTCGTGTCAATGATATTTCAAATGTTGCAACAGTCACCAGGAGATAAACAGGAATATTATTCAGGAATATAATTTCCTTACACTTCAATTTGTCATTAAGCTTCGAACACAAGGATATATGTAACAGCTTTATGCGATGACAAAGCAACCTTCATTGACTCAAGTAAGATGCCCATCTTTGAGTGGGAAGTAGCAATTCTATTTATCCTTCTTTGAGTGGACAAAATGGTGCTTGTGTCAATGATACTTTAAATTTTTGAAAATGCCACAAGGAAATCAACTAGACGGTTATATAGTGTTTTTATATTGTTACACTTTAATTTTGTATTGTGCGTCAAGCACTTGGATAAGGGCTTTATTCGATGATAAAAGCAACCTTCATTTTTTAAATATTTGTCTTTGTAATGCACTACCAGAAAACTGCCTCATTTTAAGCTCTCTAGTTTTTTTAGAACCAGGCTGTTACAATAATATACATATACATGTAATACTTGTATTAGTATTATGATATAAATATTTGACATTTTCTTTTGCTCTTTATTTCTTTGAGGTATAATAATGCGGAGAACAAAAACATTGAGGGTATTTTGGTTAATGAAGTGAGGGGGAATTTTGGGTAAAAGAAATGGCCCAAAACAGAGAAAAAAGGTAAGTTGTACACGTTTCTAAGTTTCTTGAATTTGGTAGAGTGAAACCCCGCGTTACGGCTACCTCGGTAATACAGTCACCTCGTTATTACAGCCACTTTTTTTGGCAGCCTGGCAAAAACCACCATACATTTTCTTGTAAAAAAACCCTCATTAATACCGCCACCCCATTAATATGGCAAAAATGTTTTGGCCCATTGATGACCGTATTAACGGGGTTCCACTGTAGTTTCTTGGTGTTGCCGATAAGTGCAATCTCCTAATGACATAAATACAAAAGATTCAAAAGCCACTAAATAATACCCACACCAAAAGTAGGAGGAAACCAACAATTCTTTTAGCAACACCAAGAAGCACTCTTAATGCCTTTCCTAGAGACCTGCACATTTAACATGCTTTCCTTTTGCTAGGGGCCATTTTTAAGTACTGGAGTCAGAGAAGTAGCCCCCAGACGTGGTAAGGTGGCAAAATGGAAAACCTGAAGAACACAGAGTTTGGACAAGATGCCAATTTGAGAGCTAAAAAGGTAGGTAAAATACATGTACATTATTTTGTTAATGCTTGCAGTGCAAATATTTCTAATGTGTAGTTTAAGTCATCCACTTAGTGATTTATTTAGCCTGTCCTGTAACAGAGCTGTGCTTTGGCAGTGCCTGGTGGCCCCTGTTGCATTACTGTTGCTCTTGGGTGACAAGGAAGTCTTAGTTTTTTCAAACACATTTATCTTGGGTACCTGGATCTTTCAGGTTAAGGGCACAAGGGTCTTTCATTTTTTAAGGAAACAACACATGTTTTGCATGTTTGTCTTATGCATACATAATTTATGATTGTTATGGAATGCACGAGTGCCACACCCTACCCCCCTTTGACATTTTTAATGTTAACAGTGTCCTTCCCATTCATATGCAAGGTTTCATTGTAGTGTAAATTGCTCAGAGTAGAGAGCAAGAACCAAATCTAAAGATTCAAAATAGTAAGGGTGACTATTTTGCCAGACTAAACTGTTGCTAAAGAACAAAGTAAATGTTAATTAAATGTTTATCACAGTAGTCATGCCACTGTGACTAAATATGTTTTTTTGGTGTTCAGAAATTGACGAATCGCACAGACGTGTTGGACAAGGGACACCTTTCTCCGGATGACAAAGCCAAAACAAAGGCTTTATTAGACCTACACAAGGCTATCCAGGAGAGTGAAGACAATGAAGAGGGGGGCAGTGATCCACCACCCAGGTACATCAGGCCACTATGCTCAGAGAGGTCAAAGTTAAGAAACATCAATGCTGTTCTTGACGCCTTTTGTGAAGCTTGCATGTCAAAGAGGCAAAGAAAGAGCAGCTGGGAAAATAACCAGAGAGGTTGATAAATACTTGTCAGACAGACCAGTACCAAATAACTGCCCCTCATGGGCAAGATGCCAATAATACCAAATTAGTGAAATGGCTACAGTGATCACTACTATGGCAACTGGGAGTATAAAGTCCAAAAAGGACGCCGTGTGCATGATGTCCAGAAAATGACCTTTAGCCGAAGCACAAAATGTGATGGCATAGTCGATTCTACATGAGTATAAAATTCTACTTTCCCCCTATTTTTCACTGGTTTAAAACCTATCATATTGTTTTACTCTTAATCAAGAAAGTATTTAACACTTCTAGTTCACTGGGCAGTAATTCAGTCTTCCCTGCGTTTTACTAACAACAAAACTAAATGAGCGAGAAGCCCTGTAGTGACTTTTGGGTGTCACTTGCATAAAGTTGAAATTTGACGGGCAACAGTGACATACTCTCTTCAGGACTCTGATCCACGACCATCATAGTAGAGGTCACTGTAGCAATTTGCTTAAAGTCCCTAATGTATTATTGTGCCTTCTTTAGTCAGAATGACCCTGTGATGATCAGCTTTAACTGCTTTTGCACAATTGGAAAGGTGATAAGAGTTTTATTCTTAAAGACAATCTTTACTCGACTGTGTTAATTAAAATTGCTGAAATTCCAGGACAGTCAATGGATTATCCTAAAACTATAAAGCAGGGAATGTAAGATAGATGCATTGTGAAAGTGACTCACTTGTTAAAAGTGCACAGTTTGTCATTATTATTCAAACTCAAATGTAAGCAAATTCTCGTAGACTACTTTGTATGCCACAGCCAGGTCCAAGTTGCAGCCATGCAGTTACAGCAGAGTGGCGACAAAAAGTGAGATACATGTGTAGAGATGTTGGCTTACACATTTGTGTATAAAGCCTATGGCTAGTTTTGTTTGCATCGCTATCGTCTTTGTAGCATCAGTCTGATACTCCCCAATGATGGTCTCTCAGCAGTTTTTATAGGCTTTAACAATAATTTTTGGGGATGATCCACCAAGTACTGGTACTTGCTATGGTATGATATGGTATAAGAATTAAGCCAGCAGTTTAGATTTCCTAATGAGATTGTATGAAGTCTTACATGTAACTAAGTAAGACTTTTATTTGTAATATTGTTCGTATTAAATTATGTAATAGTTTTGCTGTGGACTACTTCTTGGAGTTATTTTTGGAATGGAAATGCACTTTACTTATAATAATGTTAGTTACTTAATTATTACACAGTCAAACCTCTTTAATACGGACACCAAAGGGACCGAACCAAGTGTCCGCTTTACAGAGGTGTCCGTATTATAGAGGTAGGGAATGTATGATTTTTGGCATTTCTGGGACCAAACAAACTATCTGTCTTATAGAAGTGTCCATAAGAAGAGGTTAGACTGTATAATTATTATGTTAATTTAATCATTTCAAGGAAAAAAGTTTGAATTTTGTAAATTCTAAAAGGATTATTTAAAAGGCCATTTCCGAGTTCCCCCGGGCCTCTGTTTCAAAACGAGGGTAGGTGCTCAGCTCTTGATATTTAAATCACTTTTCATTCTCATGCAAATAAAACTCATTTTCACAAGAAAGGTTGCGCACCTAGCCTCATTTTGAAAGTGAGAGTTTTTGGAACTCGGAAGTGGCCTATTGAAATGGAAAAGTTACAGTTTTGGATATAGAAAATAGAAATACATTGTAAGGAGTCTCTTTTTTATTGTGAAAATATTTAATATACATATGTACATATTATATGAAAATGGAGAGAGAATTATTTTAATAAAAACTTTAATACCAAAAATGCACCTAAATATGACTCTTCTTGATTTGTGTGTATCAGCGAAAATGGGTCATTGTGGATGCAAGAAACGGTCCAGGGTTGTCTCACAAACGTCCACTTTTTTATATACCGGATAGAATGAACATATGATTCGAAACTGGATGGTTAAGTAAAGTTAACACATTTAGGAAATCCAGTGAATAATCCACCGAAAGTGGAATCTGGGGAAACATGAAGGCTGCAGAAAGTAAACCGATCAAACTGAGTTTCAGCATTCGTTGTTCCGGGAACTCAACGGATAGTTGAGTATCCTCTGAATTTACGAGCTGCGGAAACATGGCAGCAGTTAGCGTTTCCGCAAGAGTAAACCTGACGGAAACGCGAGTATAAGGGATGCGTTTAAGCGTGTCCGCAGAAACTGAAACATGACGGATACACGTGTTTCCCGCAACGGTTAGTTACAATTCCGTCTGCGGATATTCAAGTTTCCGTGAGGTAACCGTTACAAAAACGGAAACGGAAACACCTTTCTGTCGTCCAAATAAAAGCGGGCCCTCCAATCAGCATATTACTCTTGCAATCGCTTTGCTAAGGAAACAAATTCTTACTATCACCAATAGTTTTTCAAAGATGGTTCCAAATATTCAGATCGAATCGAGCGCTACACCTCTTCTGACAGTAGATGAAGTTGAAAAAGTCCAACGTCAACGGGTAGCTACAATCGGCGACAAAATTGTTGAGACACTTTCCTAAAAAGAGGTGTTTTGAGCTACCCTGAGAAAGGGTCCCCCCACCCTCCCCGCTTGACATTGTTGGGTCGTCTCCGAGTGCCCACAAACCTTAAGGCCAGCGGTACAACACTGAATAGGGGGAGTGGGGAGGGGGGACCATTGAAAGGTATTTCACACCTTTTTAAAAAAGAACAAATAAAACCATGCTCATGAGATGTCTTTTTTCCGGAGGTGTCTCAACTAATTTTGTCGCCGATTGTCTGAGAGCGGGAAAAGGCTCTACACCCCCTATTACAGCGGGATAAATCGGGAAAGTTGGTGGATACTACAGTGTCGGTGTGAGGTTTTTAACAGGTAGGGTATATATCCCGCTTGTGAAAAGTTGTCTTCAGGAACAAGTAAAATCACTTTCTTTAGGGGAGGGGCGTGACATTTGATGACAACGTCACGTGTGAGGAGGTTGTTTTCCTCAGGACTCATCTAGTCACGTTTCTTGCTTGTATGGTGTCACTAAGTTATTACGACATGAATCTCATAAGGGATTACGAATCTGACTCATCTTCTTCAGAGGGTACCGACAATGCTGGTCGAGCTGATTTGGACTATTCAAGTAAACCAGCTAATCCCAACGATAAAATCGATGTTCGAAGCGGAAAGTTTATCTGATTACTTATAGCCAGGCCGACGTTGTGCGCTTTCCAACACGACATTCATTTGTAGAGGCCGTTTTGTATTCGTTTCATGATACACCAGCGAAAATCATGCACTGGTCCTGCTGCTTGGAAGAACATCCAAAGTCCGGCGGAAGTCATTTTCACATGGCCCTAAAAATCGACAGAAATCAGCGATGGCTAACAAGCAAAAGGTTTCTTTACGAACGCTGCGGCATATCCGTTCACTTTTCAGCCATTCACAGAAATTATTTCAGTGCCTGGAAATATGTGACCAAGCAGGACAAGGAGTTTGTTCAAAGTCCTGGACATCTGGATCTCAGTGATGGGCCACCTAAAACTACGAGGGCATCATTCGCCAATAAACCACATTCAACCGGAAGTCATGGCACGGAACCGGTTCCTGATGACTCCTGGATTGCAATGAAGAAAGCAGCCAAGATCACGAGCAGAAAAAAACACAAAAACTAATCGTAAAAAGTGAATGTCTTCTTATGAACTTGCCGAAATTGTAGAAGCCAAAAAAATTAAATCGTATACCGAGTTACTTGCTTTTGCTAGAGAGCAAAAACTTGAAGGCAAAACAGACGTAGCCGAATTTGTTTTGAATCGCGGGTCGAAAGTCGTTCCGGAAGTTTTGCAAACTGCATGGGACATGGAGAACTCCCAAGAAACTCTACAAAGGCAACAAAAGTCCCAGTTACAGTTGCTTTATGATTCTCTACATCAGGAATGCGTCCCTGATTGTCATGGGCGGTGGGTAACGTGTGCTAAAGAGGTTTTAAGTCGCAACGATATTTCAGTGTCCGGGTTTGCACAGTCTGTTCGCACTTTGTTAGAGAAAGTGAGAGGAAAACATCGCAACATAATGTTAATCGGTCCTACAAACTGCGCCAAAACATTTCTTTTGAATCCTTTAAATGTGATATATAATACCTTCACGACCCTGCCTCTGGCAGTTTTGCGTGGGTAGGCGCGGAGAAAGCTGAGTGCATATTTCTTAATGACTTCAGGTGGTCATCGTCCATTATACCCTGGCATGATTTCTTGTTATTATTGGAGGGCCAGTTAGTTCACCTACCGGCTCCAAAAACACACTATGCGAAAGACCTTACATTCAAATCTGACACACCGATCTTTGCCACTGCAAAAGGTTCCTTTGTTTACATCCGCAGTGGTGTATTAGACGAGCTGGAAACAGACATGATGGCTGTTCGCTGGAAAACGTATACCTTTCACTATCAAATTTCTAGTTTCCGGCAAAAAGAACTACCACCTTGTGGTCGATGCTTTGCCGAGCTTATTGTTGGGGACTCGGAATGTTCTTGGGATTAAAAATACCGCTTTTTTGAAGTTAAGAGAGGTACTGACCACGAGTAACTACTAGTAACCAACTCAGTTCTAAAAGGTAATTTAATTAATTTTCTTTTGTCATTTACACGGTTACTCGTGGTTACTCTTTTAAAAGCCTCAAAACCTCGCATAAGAATGGTTTGAGCGGCTGTTTTCCAAAGGGAATTATCATTTGTACTTGCTGTTAGCGGCTAATTGTTTTATTTTCTATGAAACAAGTTGTAAACACATCAGCATTTATAGTCATGTTACATGTCACGCGACATTAATTCACGTGACTTTATTCCAAGCCACAAGTTCCACGTTTGTAAGTTTAGAGATTAGTTATTTACAGGACGCGTTTCAGTTACTGAAACAGTTAAATAATATTTCGTACGCTGTCCTGTCTTTTCAATGATCAAGTCCTTTCTGTTATTCATACTTTCGATCGTTTTATTAATAATGTCAGTGTTCAGATTTCGGATAGTTGTTTCGACCCGTTCTGAAAATTGCTCGTAAGTTTCAAACGTTATGTTATACTTAATAGCATCTTGTTCCAGCAATTGCTTAACGATGTGAAATAGATTTTCAATACAGTTTATATCGGGACTCCTTGGTGGGATAGATAAAAGTTTTGCACCCATTTTTCGCCAGGCCGAGCGAGCTAAAGCACTGTTTTGACTTGGGTCACCATCCTGAAGGAAAAATCTGCGCCCTTCTTTGTCTGCTATAGTGAACATTCTTGGGAATTCACGTTCGACCAAGGATTGAAAATACCTCCCATTTAATGTCTCGTACTGTTCACACAGTATGACGCCCTTTCCGTAACTAACAGCTACCATGAATTTAGCTACCCTTCTCCCGCTTCCACAATGGGCTCCTTTAGCAGTACACCCATAAGAGAGACCTTCACGTGGTTTTCTCCAAATACGTCCCTTGGGCGCCCGGGCTTGATCAAGTGGATTATATTTATGGATAAAGCTGACACCATCCAAAACAAACGAGATGCTGTTTTGCCATACATGCTGATCGTAGTCCTTTTCCATCTTTTTGGCAAATTGTTTCCTTTTTACGAGATCTCCTTCCAGTAAGACCCCTTTCTTACGCGCTTGCAAATACTGGAAACCTTTCCTGCGTAAAAAACGCTGGACAGTTCTGTTAGAGACCTGTATTGCTGTTATTACAGCTTGAAGCATAAGTCTTTTAACCGTGAACTGACCTTCCTCTTTCCGTAGAGGTAGAATTTCTCGCAACAGTAGGCGTTCCTCGCGTGTTGTTAATTTTCGAGGGCGACCGGGTTTTCTTCGTTCTAATTGATATTCATTCCTTGGCTGTCTTTGTTGGAAACTGTCGAATGCGATATGGCGAGGCCGGGAAATATGCGTTTTCTCTAATACTTCTTTCACTGACCAACGTTTGGAATTCGAGGTAAATCGCACAAAAGCTCTTGTCTCCTCGGAAATCTTTTTACGGAAAACCATCCTTTTTGCTCGTCTCCTGACAGTCAAGGCCTCTGTTACATCACCATAATGGAATGAAACATTACGATTCTCAACGTTCTAATTCCTGCATTACCTCATATTGCGTGAGAAACTAATAACCTGCATGCTTTGCTCTTATTATCGCCAACAAACCACATCTTGTAAACTTTTTCGACACTCTAACATCTATTTTGTTCTTCAGACAATCGGCGACAAAATTGTTGAGACACTTTCCTAAAAAGAGGTGTTTTTGTTCATGGAAAGATTTCGGTGATCAACAAGAAACAATAGAATGCCCTGAAAGAGTTGTGAGAAAAGACGAACAACCAATGGACCTTGACTTGATAGTTAATGACATTCAAAATAGCCTTTGTTTCTAAAAGTAATAAAATCTGTTTATGACTAAATTTTCAGTCAGTGTGTGTTTGTTTCTGCCTTAGTCAAGATGGGGCTTTCTCTCTCTTTGCTTCGAGTCGAGTTTTCTCTGTTTCGTGCACAAGCCAAAACATTGAAAGTGTCCTCAAGTAAAATGGAAGAGCTTCAACAAAAATTTAAAGATCTACCGGGTTCGAGTCTAGAAAAGTTGAAAGAACTCCACTCTGAGGTCTTTTCAAAAGTAAACTGGGGACGATTGGTGATATCTTTGAACTTAACCGAGGAGGAATGGGAACTATTATTTAATTTTCTCGTGCTCACTCTCACCCAGATTCGAGAGTAGCTATATAAATAAACACCAAGAGAAAAGAATTCATTCGTGTTTGAACCTTCATAGCGATCATCAGCGATGGGTTGCTGTCCTCCTTCGTCCACTTTTGGATTTGAACACATCTTTAGCCGCATTCGTTGCGTATTAGCCTGCTGTGGGGGTAGAGAGGTCGTACAAAACTCCGAGTTCTGTGATGGAGAAAACACTGACCAGCATTTATCTCGACTCAAGCCAACCCGCAAGTTTCGGTAGCTTAGATGCTGTTTACAGAGCAGTCAAAGAGAAAGGAAAGACCACGATATCGCGTAAACAAGTCCGAGAATGGTTGAGTTATCAAGATGTTTATACTCTTCACAAGCCCGCGCGAAGATGCTACAAGAGAAGCCGAGTCATCGTTCCTGGAATAGATGCCCAATTTTAAGCGGATTTGGTCGATCCTCAAAATCTCAGTCGCTACAACAAAGGTTATAAATACTTACTGACTTGTATAGATATCTTCAGTAAGTACGCTTTTGTGTTAACTTTGAAGACAAAACAAGGTCAAGAACTAGTCAAAGCCTTTCAAAAGATCCTCTCTACTGGTCGAAAACCTACCAAACTGCAAACGGATCAAGGAACAGAGTTCCTGAATCATGTGTTCCAGAAATTTCTGCGTGACAACAACATTGACTTTTTTACTGTTAACTCTGGGCTCAAAGCCTCAGTGGTTGAGCGTTTTAACCGAACATTTAAGAATAAGATGTACAAATATTTCACGGCCAAAAACACTCTCACCTATATTAATGTACTACCCCAGTTAGTATCTTCTTACAATAACACCTACCACCGAAGTATTAAATTGAAACCGAGTCAGGTGACCAAAGCGAATGAGGCTCAAGTGTGGGATTTTTTGTATGAGGATGATGTTCAAAAGCCCGTGCGATTTAAATTTCAAGTCGGAGATCGCGTCAGGATTAACAAAGTAAAGAGAATGTTTGAGAAATCTTACTTACCTAATTTTACGGAAGAAATTTTTACAGTTTACTAGCGAATGGCTCGTCAAGTACCCGTTTATAAACTAAAAGATGGTGCAGGTGAAATCTTAGATGGAACATTTTATGAGCCTGAATTGCAGAAAATTATTAAGAACGATGATGTGTACCGCGTCGAAAAGATTTTGCGGAAGAGAAAGCGTAAAGGAGTAGTAGAGTACCTTGTGAGATGGAAAGGATACGAAGACCCAAAATTTGATTATTGGGTTCAAGAAAGTGATATTTTGAAGTTGTAATTTATGCGTTTTTTGTGTATTGAATAAAAGAAAATAAAATGAATGGTGAGTGGTTTCTAATAAATTAAGAATACTTAGATTAAAAAGGGCATTTCAACACAGGGTACGATGAAGGTAACACAGTTTTATCTGCATCTCCCTAGCAATAGCAGTCTTGATAAATTTCCTCATAACACATTAACAGAGTACCGAGTTAGTTTACCACAAACCCTAAACCTTACAGGCGAATGGGAAGTGGCTTTGACCGAGATCCATTATCCGCATAGCTGGAATAATATTCAACAGTTTCGATTTTACGTTCGAAATGAAAAACTCCACGGTGTTTGGGATTCCCTGGAGATGCTTCCGGGTCATTATTCTTCCGTCGAGGATGTCTTTCAAAAGATGAAAGAGTTAGTGGACAATGAAAATCGGTATACAGATGATGTACGGTTTTCATACGATAATCTCAGCAGAAAGGTTACGGTTCATTTGAAAAACAACGAAGAAGTCTCGCTAAATGATATGGCCTATATGCTGGGGTTCACTCCCAAACAAATTATTTCAAAGACCACCAAGGGGGACAGACAAGTGGATTTGGAATACGGCTTTCGCGATCTTTTCGTTTACTGTGATCTTATTCAGTCATAATATGTTGGCGATGCACTGGTCCCTTTGCTTCGAATTGTTCCCGTAGAAGGAGAGGTTGATCAGCGAGTCAGTAAATCGTTTGTGCGCCCTCAATATGTACCTGTCGACAGAAAGCAATTTGAAACCATCGAAGTCAATATAAAGCGAGACACAGGGGAATCTGTGCCAGTTTGGAAGAGTGTTGTTAACACTTCATTTTCGTAAGAGTCATCCTCAGTACTTTTAAAAATGAAAAAACTCCACGCCCCAAATCATAAGTTCTACGAACAGTACTATGTTGATCAAGCCAAGTAAAAAGGTGGGAATTTACCCGCATTTCACGGAGCTCGATTTCAGAGAGGTTATGACTTAGGATCCATATTTAAAGGTCTGTTCCGCTGGGCGATGCCTCACCTGCAACAAGGTGCTAAGGTGATTGGAAAAAAAGCTTTACAAACGGGTGTCAATGTCCCCCAAGATGTTCTTGATGGAGACAACATTAAAAAGGCAATCAGCAAACGGGCTAAACAAGCCCTCGGTCTACCTGCCCAGAATTCATTGCAGGGACACAAAAGGCTCAAAAATCAGTTCGCCTCCCGGCAAGAAAGCAAAAACATCTCCGCAAGCGAAGAAACCTAAAAATGGGAACTTGACTGAATTTTTTGACAAAGAATAGAATGGCCCTCGTTCATCACGAGTCACGCGAGTGTACTAAATCAGAGCTCGATCTTTTTATTATTCCTGCTACACAAACCTCTATTCAGAAAGGGCAATGGATTGAATATCACCCTCTCAGCAACATCACGGACACTGGTCCTATTGAATTTAATGTATCTGGAACCGGAGAAGAATATTTAGATTTAGCGCGAACACAACTTTATATGAAACCTAAGATCACGAAAGCAAACGGAACTGCGTTAGATGTCGATACACAAGTGGGTCCCGTAAACCTGTTTTTACATTCCGTGTTTTCACAAGTAGACGTTTCCTTGAATGAGCGACTTATATCTGCATCCTCTAATACTTAGCCTTATCGTGCCATGATCGAGTCTTTGCTGAACTACAGGGAAGAAGCTAAAACAAGTCCACTTTCTATGGCCATGTTTTACACAGATATTGCCGGAAAGATGAATGTAGTGAACCCCTTGGCTGCAGACGATGAAGCAAACCTTGGATTAAAGGCTCGCTATGAGTTTACCAAAGAGAGTCATACTGTGGATATGATGGGACCCATTCACAGTGATATATTCTTTCAAGACCGGTTGATGCTCAATGGAGTTAATTTAAGAATCAAACCGAACCGAGCCAAGAATTTTTTTTGTCTTGTGTCCTCAGCAGCCGCAGCTAATTTCAAAGTGGTTGTCACAGAAGCCATCTTGTTTGTACGCAGAGTGAAGGTTGCCTCTTCTGTCATTCTAGGACATGCAGCTGGGCTAAAACACTCCAGCGCCAAGTACTCCATTCGCAGAATCGACTGTAAAGTGCTCTCTATTCCAAGAGGATTGGGCAGTTTTAACCCTGACAACATCTTTCTGGGTCAAATTCCCAATCGCATAGTATTGGGATTAGCGGACACAGAGGCTTACAATGGGAGTTATCGTACCAACCCCTCCTACTTCAAACACCACAATTTAACTCAAGTGGGTGTGTACGTGGACGGAGAACAAATTCCCCGAAAACCTTTGTTCCTGAATTTTGACGCCGCGGGTGGTCAAAATGTGATAGCCGGCTATCAAAGTCTTTTCTCTGGTATTGGAAAGCTTTCCCAGGATACGGACAATCAGATAAATAGAAGTGATTATGGCTCTGGTTACACCTTACTCGCATTTAATTTGACCCTAGATCACTGCCCGGGAGATCATTTTGAGCTGATAAAACAAGGAAACCTGCGCTTGGAGCTTCATTTCTCGGAAGCACTCGCCAACACGGTTAACCTTATTGTCTACGCTGAATTTCAAAATGTGATTTCAAAATGTGAAACGTTCTCTACGACTACACAAACTAAAAATGGACACCATTCAACTGACCCTTATTTTGAGAAAGGACAAATTTACAGGAGGTGTGTTTCAAGGCGTGTATCCCTCAGACAAGCTGCCTGCAAGTGTTTCGCAATACCCAGCCCTATACATTGCCAATGTGGATACGAGTGAGAAGCCAGGTTCGCATTGGGTGGCGTTTTATTTCTCCAAGGACCAGGAGGGAGCATTTTGCGATTCTTACGGAGACCTCCCAGCAAATATTCAGGAACATTTACTACCTTTTTAAACAACAATTCTAACAAGTCTGCGGACATTACTGTTTGTATTTTGCTTTATATCGTAGTCAGCAAATAAGTATGAGTACAATTGTGCATCGTTTTTCTAAAAACACACGTAAAAATGATAGTCTTGTCAAGCGATTTATTGAAAAACATTTTCCTATAAGTCTTCCGAAATATCGCAGTGATGTAAACAAGCAAAGAGCACAAGCCCAGCACAACGTTCAATAAACAAACACCTTGTAATTTCTTTTCAACGTCTTTTATTGAGTGAACAAAATAAAGAGATGATTTACAATAATAATAATGTCTCTTGTGGTGATTTTATAACCGTAACTAGCGCACAGCCTCAGGGCGCGGACTCGCGTTTCTTCGCCGCTGCTTTTTCACGGGGGAAACCGTCACAGGTGGGCTAGGTAACCATCCAGAAAGACTGTTAGGGGTTTCATCTCTCACCCTTGCTTTAAATTCTCGAATACCACTTTGCCTCTGTGGATTATGCACTAGATTTTCCGGGACATTCATTCGCGCCAGACCCCTCGCAAACACGGACCATCCCACCGGCTCAAATCCTTTGCGGTGGCGCAATGTGTCGTTGACTAGGTCGACTAGATGAGAACCTGGAATGGGTTTGGTCTCATACAACAGCTCTCCTTTATCATTCCAATGCAAGACATCTTGGTGCTATTTAATTTTATCCAACAATTGTCTAGCCCCGGCTTTGTTCATGACTTCCTACTCTACAGTTGATGAAATAGCTTTTTCTGGGGCAGGTTCTTCCGTAGGTTGCTCATTCTCTTCGGGTTTAGGTGTTTCTACCGCTTTGGGGGTTGATATTTTCACATGAAGAGGTTGACCTTTTCGCTGATCGTAGAGAGTCAAGTTTCGCTGCAACACTTGGTTGTAAAGTCTAGCTTTTTGTTCATCATCTAATTCCTTGATGGATATAATATCGGTCATTTCACTGTCCAAGTTTCTCAGAGTTTGTGTGACGGGTGGGGTTAATATCTGCTGGCGCTGCTGTAATCTTTACAAGGTATTCTCGGGTACGAGAACCATACGCTTTGTGTGATTCATTTTAGGTAAGAATCGAACAAAAAACACATCAACGACAATAACTGCTGAGGCTTACCAGTCGAGATGCTGTTTCTGAAGGTCATCAAGTGTTCCAGAATCGCTTGAGACTTTTCAACCCTCTTACGCCTCAGGCAAGGACACGTGGGTAAGCTCATTTTTGAAAACGATGCCATCCGAAATCGGATTTCCAATGACTTTGACAAGCGGTGCATTTGTCAACAAAAAGCGCAATAAACAAACCAGCCATGAATTACAGAACAATCTTGACAGCAGCTGTATTTTAAAACATCACAAGATGACACAAAACTCTGTCAGCTTCAGCTATCAGAAAGCTAGTTTCCAGACGCTGCATAAATTTTCCACATGAACTCACTTGTCAAATTTTGACCAATCAGAACATAAAAATTGGACGTAGGGCGTGATCAACGCCTGACAGTGGGAAAAGTCAAAAGCGAGTGCCTTCCCTGCATGTAAAAGCCAGTTGAACTTTCGCGTCTGAGGTCGGTTCAAAATCAAAATTTTAAAAGTGCAGCTTGTCAGCGGATAACTTTAAAAAACACTCCAAGTCAGTGGGTCGATACCTGAGCCCGCGATACGGTCGGGCGATACTGGTCAACAGAAACACTATTTTGACAGCTGTCAATTAATCAAAACATGGATGTACAATATCAGTTTGCAGGCTCCCAAACTAGCTTGAAAGTGTGAGATTAAACATTGGTATGCCTGTGGTGCGGACTGACGGAAGGTCGGGTGGTCGGTGTACGGGCATGTGATTGCCGAATTTTCTAGGATGGATAGATTGTCTAAGCCATGGGGCTTCGAATTGAGCCCGTGATCAAATAAAATATCAGCGCAAAACTTTAAAAACTACGTGACCTCAATGGATAGAAAAATGAGCCCGCAATACAGTCAGGTGATGATGGTCAGCGTATACTCTACTTTGACAGCTGTCAATTAACCTTCATTAGAATGGCGAATATTCGAATTAACAGACTACGAGTATGAGTAAAACATATCCGTCCGGCTTGTAGTGGAAAATGCCAGATCGTGTACCTAAGCGAACCACGTTATTAGTTTTCTGATAGTGGTCTGCACATGTCCCATTTTGACAGCTGTCAATTGACCTTAATTTGGTTTGCCAATATAACTTTAAACGACTGTCAGCCGACTGACAGCCCTGCCCGGCGTAGTTTCGCTTTTATGTTGAATTGATAAGTGTGACATATTATATCAGCTTATATGTAGGGGCAAAACGACTGGTTTTTCATCTGAGCCCGTGAGATGGTCATGTGATAATTGTCAGTGGATGTCTGATTTTGACAGCTGTCAATCTAATCATACTCATACGGATGGCTTACATAACTGATAGGCCAGTCAAGTTGTGCAAGACCTATTGTGACATTTGTCATCGGCTTACATGAATTGTGTGTACGGGTGGGCGGGCGGGCGTACGCCACGTCATAACCAAATTTTCTCGGATGGATAGTTTACCAAATTTTGTTACCCATGGTGCTCCGCTGCGCGCGAGAGAGCTCTGCTATGAATTTGTTTAAAAATAAACTTGAGCCTGCGATCATTTAAAAACTAGTAACTTGTCAGCGGATAACTTCAAAAAGTACTCGACTTCGATGGGTCGACACCTGAGCCCGCGATAGGGTCAGGAGATACTGGTCAGTGGATACCTTGTTTTGACAGCTGTCAGTTGATCCATGGATATTATCTATGATTGATCACAACAGTGATGTGCAATCAGTTTCCTCCTGGGCTCCCGAAGTGGTTAGAAAGTGTGAAAGTAAACATTGGTTCCCCTGTGGTGCGGACGGGCCGTCGCTCGGTGTACGGTCACGTGATTACCAAATTTTCTGGGATGGGTAAATTTCCTTAGCTATGGGGCTCCGCCCACACGCGCGCTTCGCGTGTGCGTGGAGCTCCGCTATAACTTAACCTTAAAGAACGTGTCAAAACTTCATGTCCTTTTATCAAATTGAAACCAAAGGAATTCCACAAAGCTTTCTCCTTTGATTTTTTTCTTTAAAATAGAGACCTTTAGGTTCAAGGACGAGGACGACTACGAGTACGAGATTTGACTTTAAGTTTTTTCGCGTCTTCTCAAAATATAGACTCCCCGGAAAGCTTCATTTTAGCATTTTTCACCAGAAAAGTTATGCCCTGTTACCTTTAGTGAAGAAAGTTACACGCTCTCCGGATCGCAAAATGATAAAACTTCTAACATTTGATAACTTGTTTCCGCTACTTCGACATTCTCGCTAAAACTCGTAGTAGAATGACGACGGCTACCACGTTTTCCCGCCAAAATGACGCTGGTTCACGAGCGGGCACTACTTAGTACTGAGAAAATCTCGTACTCGTAGTCGTACTCGTCTTAGAATCTAAAGGTCTCTAATAACTATCAACGAAAAAGGGGAAATAAACGAGATATCAATGATGGTGATAACGACAATGCTTTCACCATTTGATAGACCCTGATCACACATAGGCCTTTTTTTCAGAGGTATTTACAATCTCAATTATTGTACAGTATATATTTCTACCTGGAGTTATGAAAACCGGGTTAACAAACATTTTGTAATTTTTCTCAACTTCCCCTGTCTAATAGCTTGTTTACTGTGCTGTTTGCTTTTGTCTTTTGTTTGCTTGTTTTGTGTAGAAGTGGATGTAGACAGAAAAGTTTCCCGGAGAGCATCATGTAAAGCTCTGAGATGGGACAAAGTTATTACGTATTATCGTATTATATTCTCGTTTCATTTGGCTAAACGGATAAGTCACCCTGATCCGGGCTGAGACAGAAAGGTACGATATTGTTCGCTTTTCTAAGTCTTTGGCCTCGGGAACAGCCTCTTAGGAGTCAAATGAAATAGGTGAGAGCAAAATTGCAGGTGAATTTTGACCCGGGCCAAGACTTTCTGGTGTGAAAACAAGGCTATGGTGATCCGCCGACCGTGTGACTCTACATCCGGGAACTTGAATAAGACGAGTGCAAGAGAAAAGTCCAGAGGTGTTTATCCGGCAATAGGCTGAGTTTTTCCGAGTTATTCGATCATATTTTTTCTAATGTTAAAAGTGAGAAGATTACGCGTGGTTGTGGATAGTCTTATCGGCGCCGCGAGAGTTTGTGATTGAGTGATTTCCGCATGATGTTGACAGGTATGTGGTCGCGTGGTTGAACTGCGGTTTCGCCAAATATTCTGTTCCAGGCATTAATATTGTTTCGTCGGTGTTTAGCCTAGCTGATTCTACCTTGGAAAAGCAGCTCTCGACTCAGGAAAATTGGATCTAGGTCTAGTTTCAGCGGGCTCTAATGGCATTGCACCATAGGCCGGTTTTTGCAGATAAGAAGGTGATAATTTGTGCACTATGTTTCATTCAGTTTGTTGTCTATTCCATGTGGAATCCTGTTGTTTATCGGACCGCGACAAAAGTGACGTTTTGCTAACTATCTAAGTTTTATGTAAGCCTTAACCAGGCACTCTTTCGCTGCAGTTCACTCAACTTAAAAATTTCTAGACTGAAATGGCACCGGTTTGAAACTTTGCGAAGTCAGTTTACTGAATAAATGTTCCAAAATTTGCGTCATTTTAAATTTGGACTCGTTGGAACGCTCCTAGGGACCATTAACTTACTGCTCGGCGTCAGAGAAAGGTTTTTAATCTGCCTTTGAATGAGTTTTGTTGTTTTAAATTGCCAGATAGTAGAATGAGTTGATATTTTTGCTAACCCTGTTTTCAAAAATCCAGGTATATTTACCTGTACAATTAACGCCATTCGAGAAGTATCCTGGCTCCCTGCAGATACATCGGAAGGATCCTTTGATGTTATTGCATATGGAGCTGCTGCTACAGTTGTGTTTTTTTGTTGCGCACTCGTTTACGTCTGCAAAACAGGAGGTGCTACTATTCAGTTTGCCTTTTTTGCTAAATAGTCGTTTACGCCCAAAAAGGGAATACTGAGAAACAGTCTTCTCTAATCACTCCGATGATTACAGACGGAACTGATTCCAATGTGAGTCCGGTTACCACTACTAAATGCTGTTCTAAATATGATTATAACAGTGTAATGGGACAGTGTCCGTCATATATACCTAAGTAATTGTACAATAATTAGTCTGGGGCCTTTTGTCACTTCCGTAGGAATTTCATGATCATTTTAGTTTCTAAGCTGGAATCTATGATTTTGAGCATGCTGATTTCAAAACACTGTGTCACCAATTTTTTAGCCATGGTGACGTCATTTTTATGCCAATGAAATATGACGTCATCGACTAACATTTTAAGGGCTTCTCTGGGACCCAAAATAAATAAATGCGATAAAAAATTTTATTTTTGGTCACATTTCCAAAGCTTGACCCAAGTTACCTTATTATTTTGTTTTCCATAACATTGTTTTTATATATGCTAATTAGTAATGACTTCATACACCGATTTTAAAGTTTACAAATGAGCGAATAAAATCGGTTGCACGCGGGTGAGAATTTTGGCAATAATCATTTTTGTATCGTCAACCTATCCAAAAATACAACTTGATGAACATTTCTCTTTTATGAATTCAATAAATTTAAAATTATGCAAATCGACAGAGATGCAATAAATTCGTATTGACGTCTACAATCATAGACAAAAGTTTTGGGACACGTTTGCGTTTCTGGGGCATTTTCCAGTTCACACAGGTCCAACCCCTCCCCCCATCCCACAAACAATGTTGGACGCGTGTATCCAGAATTTTTTCCGAGTTTCAACTTTGTATAGGGTAGGGCGACGGAGAACTGCAAGAAAATTTCGAAAATGATGCACTGTTTTAAGAGGGATCGAACTGAGAAATGACAGAAAAATATGAATATTGCAGTACTGTCCCAAGGACTTTTGTCCAGGATTGTCGAATCCTGGTTTTGGGGAGAAAAGTCTGTTTTCTTCATTTTTCCTACGCTTTTTAGGCATTTTGGAGGCGAGTAGGTGATCACATGCAATAATAATGACCTTTGAAACTATTTTCTCAACACAGCAAGTTTTTACAAGGCTATTCCCTGATTAGCCATATCGGCCGAGTACAGCGGAAGTTGGTCAGGCACGATGTTTCCAGCATCGCGCACAGTACTCGGTCGCAAAAGCACAGCGTATTATCAATATTCGCCACAAATTCATTAAGGAAATGCGGCTAAGGTATATTTCAACCAAAAAGTAATTGCATTTGAAATAATATGCGTCAAAAAGGCCATCCCGTAAAGTGAATACAACAGTACTCACTTGATTCAGTAAGGAAAAATTATCTTGTTCTTCCTTCTCTCCATTTCAAAGTGAGTACTGTGACTAAAGAGCTAAAAATTGCGTCTTCGCTGTAAATAAAAGCATCAAAGGATGTATCTACAGATAAATTTTCTCTCACTATCCCTAAGATGTTAAGATTCTATAGAAAAAGCAGACATTATTAAGGTTTTAGTGTGTTTACTGTTGGTGCGTACTGTCCAGCTATGCAAATCACTTCAAAGTAAACTCACTTGGTTGTTTACTTAGTTCGTGACAAATATCACGCAACGTAATTTTTGTTAGCAAATAAACCAGAAAAATTAGCAACACTTTCAAACCAAAAATGATCGGGCACAATTCTCTAGAAGTCAGCGAAAAACTATTTTGCCACGAACCAGAAGTATTATGAAACAACCGTGTTTTTCTTACATCACTATTGCATTTATAGCTCCTGTCGTATTTTTGTGTTGTACAAATAGCAAGGACCGCTATTCACATCGCTTAATATTTTTTCACGGCCGTTATATCTTTTGGAAAACGCTGTTATTTTCTGTACCGAGCCTACTGGATTTTTTGACATTCGTACTCTTATTGAGTACTGGCGACTGTAATGTTGACATCTCTAAGCAAGTTATTACCATGTAAATGACCTCGTGCTTTGTCGTATATCCACGACTCTAGCTCTTTGGCCTGCCAAAATTCTTACTGCGTACACCGTAATGTTAGTAACTCGTTGCTTCCCTTAACCATTTTGGGACGTGAGTCTTGTTTAAAGTTATGTTATCCTCTGGAATAAAGCACGCGCTTTGAGATTCCACAATTTCTGGCGTATATCATTCGTTTCAAGCGAGTTCTTAAAACACGTTCACAAAACTCCGAAAAGCTGGGAAAAGGTTTGTTCAATTACGATCTTTCATCAGGATCCCGAAAAGACACTCTAACAGGCTTGAAAAACCCTCCAAACTGCCTTTTTTTTCCCACCTCTTTTTCAGACAATCATGGACAAAAGTCTTGGGACACTTTTGCGTTTCTGGGGCGTTTTCCAATTCACACAGGTCCAACCCCTCCCCTCACCCCACAAACAATGTTGGACGCGTGTATCCGGAATTTTTCCGAGTTTCAACTTTGTATAGGGTGGGGCGAGGGACAACTGCAACAAAATTTCGAAAATGATGCACTGTTTTAAGAGGGAACTGAGCAATGACAGAAAGTATTAATATTGCAGTACTGTCCCAACGACTTTTGTCAAGGATTTTATATTACGAGATATAATAATAATCAGTTTATTAAACCCTTTAGTGTATAACACTAAATTACAAGGGAGGTCAACAATACGCAGAACACATAATTACACATGGCAAGAAGGCAAAAACAATTAAATCCTAGTAACTATGGGTAACAAAATTACTAAGGCGGTCCGTTCTGACAAAGCGGAAATCAGAACGGGAAAAACCCGACCTCAACCCGTACCCATGAGCGACATTCGTGGGCTGCGGCAGCAGGTGTGAAAGGAACCTGGACTCCTTGATGTTAGATATAAAACGCCTGCAAGCCTCATCACGGCGCGACAACAGTGTAGGCAAGCCACAGCGCAGGAGTGCCGACCCATAAGAGCAATCTGGAAAAAATGATTCCTAGTGCACGCTTTCCGCCAATTCAACCAGACAGTTGGGTAACGCTGCCCACACTGGAGATGCATATTCTAAAATGGGCCGCATAAGGCTACAATAAACCTGAATGAGATCAGCTGGTGGGAGGCCTGATTTCATTAAGACACGCAAAACGTAGAGACGCTTGCGTGCTCTCTTCACAATATAGTCGCAGTGAATAGACCACGATAAATTGTGCGACAGATGGACACCGAGCAACTTATAAGATGACACCTGCTCTATAATACTGCCCGACAGACGATAGATACATAGATAGATAGACGTATTCTGCTAAAGCATGTCAAGGTATCACCAGCCAATGATAAAGGAATTATTTCTATTAGAAACAAGTTTTTACCTCTGTCGCAACACACAAAACTACAAACAAGAAAGAAGATCCTCCGCATCACTGTCTTCGCCTTCAATAGAATCTTCCTCCACATTTCTGTTTTCACACTTTGTTGCAAAGCAACCACACATGTCAGTACATTTCAAGCTATGATTCTTGCATGAACAGCTCATGGTTATGCAACTTCCTTTCCAACCACACTTGATCAGTTCAAAGACAGCTTTGGGTGCAGGAAGTAGGATGGCTGGAACAGCCTGTAGTCTGTTGCCATCTTGATCCCATCCGTGAGATGTTGGCAGAGGAATATCTGGGCATGGGGTACCACATTCCTTCCAACTAAGGCAACATAGTTGGCTCGTTTAATTATCTGCTCCAATGCAGCCCTCGTTGGTGGCAACTTCTAATCTGCATACTGCTTCTTGCTGAACAAAAACCATCGCATTTCCTTTACGGTGGTGATATGGGTTGAGGGTGCATAGAGATGGCACATATTCAGCTCTAGTCTCATGGCTACATCATCTTGAACGTGCGCCGAGCTACCAAGGCTGGCAAATGCTTTTAACACTTGTTGTTCAGCTTTACTTAAAGTATTCCGGCACGAGACTTTAGACTTTCCACATATGGTACCCGTTTGATCACATCCAGTGAATGCATCGAATCCTGGCAATGCTGCTCCAAGTTGACCTCCAAGCGAGTCGTATAGAGGACGCAGTGGAATTGACCGACGCGTGTCACCAGTGCCAACAACCACTGATGTTTCATCGCATAGGCTTGCAAACCTCCAAAGCGCCAGCACCAATACATCTGTGTCGGGGCTGTGGATACTGAGGAATGTTGCTCTTCTCTTTGTGGCATCGATGGTATGCAGAAGCAGGCGCGTGTCTGCCTCTAATTGGGTACTGGTGAGGTGTTTAACTGATAGCTTGTTGGACTTACATTCATGCTTCAGGGTTACCACATAGGTCTTCGGGGAGTCTTTCTTACACTCAAGGATGTGAGATGCAAAATAGATACACAAAGACTCCTTGTTGACATCTTCTGCTTGAACGTGATCTTTTCGATGACAGCATCATTGGTGATTTGGTACGTCATTGGACTGTTGTAACCTTGACGAAACCGTCAAGTTCCTTCCTTGAAGGAGTTTGGAAAGTCATAGCTATCAAAAATAACATGGACTTCGTCACATTCGAGAGACTTTCTGTCAATGATCTCAAGAAAATGAGACGCAAGATCTCGACCAGTGCGAACCCACGTTGGCTTTCCCATTGATTGAATGACTACCATTCCATCAATAACGACAACGCTTCCTTAACGTCGAGATTGGTGTTCGTCTCTGTCAGAAGATTTCTGAGGATGAAAATTCTCCAAGATAATCATTAACTTGCTCCTGCCAATGCAGTGGCGAAGGTTACCATCCGAACTGAACAGCGCTCTTGGAAATGTAGACAACTCGAATTCACTAATACTTTCCTTGAGGTCAATGTTAGGTCCTGAAAGAACCACAACGAGAAAACGGGCGAAAAGAGAACCTGTCATCTCTCAGAGCAGCAACCTCGGCTGTTGTGTTGCTTTTCTTTTCTCTTAGCTGACTTTGCTGTTTTCCAAGTGTGCAGGTTAACTTTTTTCATTGGACTCCAAACGCTAAGTTCACGCTCTACGATCCTTTCTTTCCCAAACTTTGAAAAGAGTTCTTCGCCAACTTTATAACGTGTGAGAACTGCATCTTTCACCTGGCCTGGCATGACAGCTTTGGTGATAATATTGACCAGTTCCGAATCTTCGCCAGCAAATGGATTATTTGCTTTGAATACTTCTTTTAGCTTTTTTACATTTTCATCAAAACGATAAATCACAGCCGTTGATAGATCGTGGTGATGCCTAGAGCTGTGCGTTTGTATGCCCACCAAGGTTTCTGCTTCTGCAGCTAATCGACTCAGTTCTGGCGCAATAAGAAACCATCTTGCCAAAGCTGCTGGTTGTTGAGTCAAACCCTTAAGGCCACCTTGGATCTTCATTATTTTGTTCGCGTGCCCAATTGCATGGTCTGGTCCTGTTGCACAAAATGGAATGTCGTTTGTGTTGACACAGAAGTTCCCCTTCATGAATCCTTCCTGTAAGTCAGGATCTCTTAATTCAAGTTGCTCCATCTGCGCAAGGTAGAGCGGTACCATTCGGTAATAGTTAAGTCGATCATGGGCAAAGAATTACTTGCCCAAGGACTCAAGTGATTCCAAATGCGGTTTCCAGTTGCCTTCTCTAGTGGCACGACGGAACATGCGTATACAAGCTACAGACTTCATGTAGTCATTGGCAAACTTAAACATAGGATGTTGGGTCTCCATCTCTTGGTCAAACTCATCTAGCTTAATTTTGAATGCCTCTGTTTCCATTTCTCTTAGGATCTTCTCATGGTGCACTCCAAGATCGCTGTGTTGAGTGGCCCCTCCTGGCAGGAAGCATTCATCGAGGAAGCGATGAGACACACGTTTGGATAGTCAGTATCACTCTCGTCCTTTTCTGTCTTGAGGAATGCTTCAATATGAAAGTCAGAGAGCACAGAGTATGTCATACTGTGTGCAGTTAAGGCGCGCTTCATGTGATTGCCATCAAGAATTTGGTGTTTCGTAGTGGACCCATATATCCCAGCTTCTACCCAAGCATCATCGAAACCACTGTCATCAATGGATGTTCCAAGAGCACGTAAGGCTGCCATTACTGTGTGCAGTTCGCCTAACCGGAGAACAAGGTGATCTAGCACTCGTGCGGTATGTTGTTGCAGCTTGAAGGCCTTCTCATAAAGATGAAGATCAAAGGTTATCACTGTCTTGTGACTTTCACCCAATACCACAGTTGTAATATTCTGAGCTTGCTTAAGCACTGTCAGCATGGTACTCCACTCGTTTGCGGGTGCCGCTAATAAAGGCATCATGGCAACGGTGGTGAGCGGTAGCGTTGATGAACTGACTTTAGAATTATACGCGGCCCACGTTGGGATCATCGGATTCTCAGAGCGTGATCGTGCAAGTGATTGCGCTTCTGACCATGCCAAATCATCTTGTGCTGCACCATCTGTGATGTCTGGAGATGAGCTTGTTTCTAATCGGCAATACCTTGGGCACTTTGGCTGAGCGTTAGCGGGCACATGGCATGGTAAAAGTTCTGTCGCAGGTATGGAGTTTGATGGTAGAGATTTGGATTTAGCGATCTTGCTAAGATCTAGAGTAATTTCAGGCGAGTAGTCTGTTTTCCTTTGGAAGACGGCCATTACTGTAGCATGCAGAGTGTTTTTACCCTCGGGAGTGTCCTCAGAAAAATCGGAGTTGCCAACAGCAAAATAGATGAATTGGCCTCTTGCTAAGGCTGGGAAAACATAGATGCAGCGATCAGCTGAATGTCTTAGAAGGGCTTCAGCGAGCTGAGTCTCAATGCGCAATATGCGTGTATAGTCAACGGACACACCAAGTTTGTGTAGTAGGTCAGTCAAAGATCTTCTTCGAAACTATTGATGGGCTAATACACCTACTCCAACTTGCAATGGATATTCACGCTGATGTCGGAATGGCTTCTCTGTTTCGTCAGATTTGGGTGCATGCTTTACCTGTCTATCTGTTTTCACTTCAAACATGATTTGTTGTGAAATAAGAATGGCTTTTTTGCTGACGTCATCAACGCGTTTCTCTGTTTGAAGTTCAGTCGCAACACCCGAAAGAATCCACTGAAGAAGGGTAAGATCGATCTCGTGTCTGTGTCCAGTTTCCCATCAAATTGCCAATTCTTTGCTTTTAATATTTCTTGGCGAATAATCTAAGAGCGTTGAAAAATTGTCTTTAAGTCACTATCTGAACAGTTTTCAACTGCAGAATCTATAACAGCAATTTTTGCTGCGGTCAAATAAAATCGATCTAGCTCGTTGCGTCGAAATGCACGTGCAGATTCAGTGGGCCCTTTTGAATTTCTCAAAACTTACAGTGCTTTTCCGACAACTGGCATGAAAGCTGGCACTACTCTGTTTAAGATCTTCTTCTGACACACCTTCTAAACGCCTACTTGCCTCTGCAAACTCACTTTCACGATATTTTCCTCGAGAGAACACGTAGAATAAGATGTTTTTATAAGCATCGATGCTAATGTTTTGTACTAGTGCTTCAGTTGTCTCCTTTTGACAGATTATACATTTCTTAAAGTCAACCTCTCCAGTTCGCCGTTTTTTTCTTTTTGGAATATCCATTGCTAAGGAATGTAAATTAGTAGCTTAATATGTCTTTCTTAATAGGATTTCTTAAAACATTCTTCGGTTAAAAACAATAAGCATTTTCAAGTTTTTCATAGCCAGTCTGCAATTTTTGCAGAATGTAAATCGAAAGCTTGTAAAGCGGTACTTTTTTAAAGAGAGAATATTTTAAAAATATCATAAGGTCTGTTCCTGTTTTTTTTTTTTTTGGCACGTTTTTAAATACCTTTTTTGTAGTAAGATTCTTTTCGGACTCGCATTATGGTTTAAAAGGTACGTTATTGACTCCTGTCTGTTTTGCGTAATCGAATTAGGATTTCACTGTGATATTGAATCAGTTTCAGCATTTTCATTAAATGCATACTCAAAACACAATATGCAACAATATATTTGACCGATAGCCATAATGTTTTGCCAGTCAGCTTTGCCAAATCATCTAAAAATAAAGATATTTTAACGAATTAAGACAATCTTGGCACAATGCATTGTGGGTAAAAAGAGAAGAATTTAAAAAACATAAAAGAAACGCTATTTTCGGATATATTGAAATTTGTTTTCGATTCCATTTTTTTCACTACGATGAAATACGCAAATTATCGTAAATTAAGCTTTGTACATTTTCGCTGCACACAACCTTCAAGAAGTTGGAGGAAAATATAAAATGGCCGACCCGATTAAAGCCAAAGACCAAAATGGCTAAAATGTGGAAATGCAGCCTTATATATCCTGTATGATTTTTATTGTATCTTGGCATGTGAACTTTATTTATTTATAATGAATAATATACATGTCATCCATGATGTTGATAAATACTTGTCAGAGTAAATAAAAATGGAATAAGTTATTTTGTTCTTTAAGCACAGGGAGCCCAGTCACTTCTCCTCTTGCATTACTCTATTACACGATGTACAGTCAATGTAAAAAAATAAATCCACATCAAAAAGAAAAGAGAAACAAAAAAGCACTATTAAAAGAACCTTAGAGAGTGCAAAAATTTTCATTTTATAAAAATTTCTGCTTAAAGCAGATAAAGCGAATGCTTATCGCAATGTACTTATTAAAATAAAGTGACCGAAAAGATTATCTGTGGGTTTGTTTACTTAGAAGACAGTTGGACATTACTATTTTTAATTACAGAATATTTATTTCGACGATTGAGACTACATAAATGAAATCTATATTTCTCTGTTGCCTTTATATGAAAGTTTGTGACACTGAATAATGACGTCAGATCTAATTTGCATATGGATGACATCACTAAGGCTAAAAAAATTGGTGACAAAGTTTTTTGCAATGTGCATGCTCTAAACAATGCGTTTCAGCAAAGAAACTAAAATGATCATGAAATTTTCACGGGAGTGACATTTTTAACATAAGGCCCCAGACTAAATAACGCCATGCCCCGTGCGCTCTTCGATGTTGCCGTTGTTGTTGTTTTGTGTTTTCTTCTAGCCGCAAAAAGCTCTTGCTAGATCTTGTGTTTTAAAGTTCAGCAAATCTGACATTATCACAAATTTTGTTTAGTTATGATTAATTGTTACTCATGATTAAACAAATCGGACTCCAGCTATGTGGTCTCCTGACTCCATTCAGTCCTATTTCCCTTATTAACTATATAAGTATTATAATTATTGTTCAAATTACTATTATTATTGTTATGTTATTGTTATTATTATTATTTCTTGCTTTGTGCACTGGCTGATCTCACAGCGCTGTACTTGCTAAGGGAGCGAGTCATAACCCATGAAAAAAGGATCCTTAGATCTCGACTCCTTACTCGAGAACTCTAATACTTTTCTTAAAATCCTTTCTGTTCCTATTAGTGTAGTTTTTGGGGGGCAATGAAATACTAATTCTTATGTCCAACTTTCCAGCCACTTCTCCAAGTTCTTCGTCACACTTGCGAATAATCCTGAACAATCTGTATCACCTACACAGTTCTCTTGTTCCACATTCTTGTAATTTCCCGTTAAGCTCCTGATATTGTTTAATCTTTTCAACAATTCTCTTATCCCCTGCTACAGCAATATCGACAATGGCGCACTCTCTCTCCTGTTTGTTTACAACCACATGATCATGTCTATTGTAACCTTGATGACATGATCACATTGGATGTTCATTATCCCACAGTAGTTTAACTTCATCGTTTTTACTCACAGTAAGCCACGTGTTCGTACCACTTATCCTTCTTTTCCAGATGATATTTCTCACATAACTTCCAACGAACTACTTTTACAATATTGTCATGCATGTCTCTGTTTATATTCCCTTTGGGCTAACTTTTCAGTTACACTCACAGACAATATGCTTTACACTCTCTCGCTTTTCTTGCCACATTACCTACATAAGGGGGATTCGCGCCGTCTTGTCAATATGGTATCAGTTACATAGTTGGTCCTGAGAGCCTGTTCCTGGCCTGCACAAATAAGTGCTTCTGTTTGGATCTTCCTGTCTGCTTTTCGTAACCTGCTCCAAGTTTCTCTTACATGTGTTGTTTCGGGTAGTTCTCTTAAAAATTGACCATGCAGCCTTTTTCCTTCCAACTGTCGAGTTTCAGCTCATTGTTCCAAGATGTCTTGAATTCATTCTTACTGGCAGTTTCCTCACTTTTAATTTTACCAGAAACTATTACCCCTTGCAGTAAAACGTCCAAAAAATTCCTCACATATCACTCCAAACTGTTTTCCTCACCTCTCACACACCCCTCACAGCATATTAGTCGGCCCGACCTCCATCCTCCCTTGATACATACAACCTATCAACATCTCTTTTTGAAAAGAAAGCACCATTCATTGTCAACACCTTTCTAGTCATTAAATCCAATTTTTTCAGTTCTTCCTTTGTTCATCTTACCTGCTTCATACCTGATCAGCACTGACCCTGCGCAGGTGTTTAAAAATCGCTATAACCTTATTCTTTCCATTCAATGTTGATTTTTACATTAGTTTCAGCCTTCTTTTCTACCCTCTTGCAAACTCTCTTTTCTTCTCCTTTTCGTTTATTACATCTGCCTCAGTAGCCCCCAAGTATTTAAATCCTTTCCACTAATTTCTACCATTATCCGCTCTCGAAAAGAGTTATACCGCCCTCAACCTTACTTTCTTTTATCAATTAACAAAGTGATTCTTTTCCTCAAAGGGCCGTTTCTTGAAACTCCTAATAATTACGGAGTATGGTCTGGACAAATTTGGCGCGTAAAAGTACGGTTTACTTTTCGAATTACTGTAAAAAGTATAAAAGGCTGGTTAGTACACGTTAAGGGGGTTTGTTGGCACGCTTTTGTGAAGTGAACTTGTAGCGAACGCCAAAAAAAAAAAAAAAAAAAAAAAAAAACCATCCCGGTTGTTTTCATTTTGGCCCTTCCTTTCAGACAGAGATACAAAACCGATAAATCTTTATTGATATGTTCTCGAACAAACTGCTAGAAATAGGACAACTGCACACAAGATGGCGGATAAACCCCAGAACTGTTGATTAAGAAGCACATTGGTTTTGAAGTAACCGCATACCTACTCCTGACTTAGTATGAAATACTGACCCGATAACAAAAAATAAATGTAATAATACACTAGCTATAACACCTCCCCGCAGAAATTTTGTACCTAATAGAAAAATTGTATACAAGACAACCCGTGAAACTCTTTATGTCGTCAAAAGCTCAAGAAAAGAAACAAAATTATTAGAAGCAATAATTGTTCAATGTCGTTAAAGTGAATTAAACTTGATGGTTTTAATCCATTTCTTCAACCAGTCTCTGCGGTGGTTAGGGACGGACCATTATTTTTCTGGAGGGGAAATGAGAAATATTGTAAAAAGGGGTCTGAAAAGTGAAGATAAACTGTTTGCTAACGTGATAGGGTAAGAAAAAAATGTTTGCAGCGAACTAATAAACACGATCTGGGTACTTCAAAATAGAAGTGGCATGGTCATTCTGTATAAGAAATCTGAAAATAGCCGATTCTTTCTTGAAAAAAAAAAGGAAATTATTGTGGCAATTAAATCTCAACGCTACCTGTCAACATTGATTTTTGTCCTACTGCACAACTTCATATACCAGGCATTTTTCTCAAAACTGTACTAAACAAATAATATTCTTCAAACTTTGCTATATTTATCATCACTACTTACATATTTCAGAAGTCAATGAATTACATGAATGACATAAGATAGTGCTACATAACGAATAATGTGTAATACGCGGAGGGTGTAATTTGCAGGTTGCATGTTGCAAGTCAGAATTTGAAGTACACGCGAACGTTCAACGCTAAACTGATTTTGTGAAATATCTATAGTCCCAGGAAATTGTTTTTGGGAGTTAGATTTTGTAGCCGGAGCCCTATAGATCAAAATTTCACTTTTAAAAATAACAACGAATGGTAAAAAAAAAAAAAAAAAAAGAAACCGGATTTGGAAATTTATACGTGCCGGCTAACTAGGGCGTTAGAATTTGATATGTGACACAAGGTCGCGCCGGAAGTGTCACGCTTATAATACTTCCAAAACAGTACACTTTCAAAGGAACAAAATAAAAAGAACGTACCTAGAGAGAGCAACGTACACATTGAGGCCAGTCGGATGTAATTCATCGCGAGATCGGCAATAACATCAATATTTTGCTTTCTTTTTGTTGTTTAACACTTAACGGCTTTTAAGGTCAGAATTTTTACGGGTTTTCATTGAAGGAATGCCCCTTGCCTTGCCATTTAATGTTGACATTCTTTCAAGAAATGGGCACATTTCAGAAGTCTGTCACCTTCCTGATGATATCACCATCAAAGCTTTAAATGGCTCACTTACTACTTATAAGTTATTTGGCGTGACCTATGGTAATGGCAATCATTTAAAATCAGCAATGTGCCTGCCTTTACCCCGGGTACCACAGGCCGGGTGATACGAGTATGATGGCCTGTGGGAACATCATCAAAGAGGATCAGGACTTCGGTACTGTGGAATCGCAAAAAAGCCCGCTACTCCCTTTGGCTATTTCCTATCGTATGCCGTATCGTATTATTTGCGTCAGTAGCTGCCAAAAATTAAAACAGGTGCGTGGAGCGTATATCGACAAAATATAAAGTGGCTATAGCACTATTGATTAGGTTCTTCGAAAAATGGTATAATAAGACAATGGTAATATTTAGCACAAATAAAAAGAAACCCAGAAAACATATGGAAAAAAATTGTTTGCAAGAAAATGACGATAGAAAATAAATTTTTGCGGGGACATATATGTTAAAAAAAGAAAAATGTTTGCAGCAGATAATTTCTCACGTGGACGAAAAAATTCGAGCCTTGCCACCTTAAACCGGGGACCCACGATCACAAAAAACTCAACAAATACGGGTTACGCTACTCTTAGCCAACCCCATTTCGCTTGCACCAGTGACGAAGTGAAATGTGTGATTTCGCATGTAAATCCTGCTTTATTCACTGAGACTTGGCTAAGAGACTCTATCATCGAAAACCACCTCCACATCTCAGGGTACCATCTCACTGCAAGGAACCGTACTACAGGCCCTCACGATGGAGTCGGCTTGTATATTAAAAACAACCCCAGGTTCAAGTCCCTGGAATATTTACAGGATCCTGATTTTGAAACAATGTGGACGTGGCTTCAGCCGACCACATTACCGCGTGGAATCACTTGTCGGATTGCTGGCACTGTCAACGACTGATAGCTATGCTTAAACATCTAGCGACAACTTCAACATCAATTGGAGGTCAATTTCCGGGCTGCGTTTTTGGCAGGATTTTAAATTCTCACAGATAGTAATTTACAGAGCTAAATCACCAAGACGTGGTTTGGAATGAGGGGATTTACTCATTCTTTTCAATCGCAATAATTGTTCATTGTCAGTTGGCGTGTTCAGTTCTTCTTCTTCTGCGGCATTCTCCTCTGTGGCGACTTTAAAGGGTTTTAACACCAGACGCCTTAGATCTCATTTCATTTAACTAAACTTATCGACAAGCCGACCAGTGGTGACCGGACCTTAGATCTGGTGTTAACCAGCTTGCCTTAGTTTTACGATAAAAATTCTGTACAAATCTTACCACCGTTCGGTTTGTCAGTTCTTCTCTAATTTGCGAAAGCATCGCCGTGCAGTTTCCCAGGGCAGTTTCTAACCGTTGTTCCGCAGAGAGCAAACGGCTCTTGTTGGAGAAAGATTCTCCTTCCTCGAGGACAACGAAAAGTTCGTTTTTCAGTAGGTCGGCCCACTTTGGTAACGTTTCCCGTTTTCTGGTAGGCGCAACAAACGCATTTTCCGAGCTTATCCATCCATTCGTAAAATTGCCGAAATGTGTTTTGAAACAACAGCCGCACATTCTACAATTTGTCCAAAGCCCTTGGCTCTTTCGGCTTTCTCCCTCTTCGAGGAGCAGGCACAGGCTTTGTTGTCGTACTGCCTCTTTCACTCATTTTTGATCCTCCACTATATATACTACATTTCACTATATACACTACATTTCACAGGAAAGCAACGCTAAAAACTGCTTTAGAATTACTGGATTACAGCGTCAATAATAACACGCGAGTCTATCAAATTCACAAAGAGGGCGGAGTTGCGAACAGATTTTTGACAGCTCGACGACATTTTTGAACCCCTTGGTCGGAACGAACTCATTGTATGGAAAACGGACAGTCGGTTTTTTTTCTCTCGCCTCACACGCCCTACGGGCGTGTGAGGCTCGCGCGCTTCGCGCGCGCAAGACTCTTACGCCACGCTTTACCGATTTCTTTACCGATTTTGAGAAAAAAACCGACTGTTTTGCAGTCTACAAAGGTTTCGGCCTACCTATTCCTCGTGCTGTAGCCTTCTGGGTGACCGACTTCTTAACGCATAGACAACAACGCGCTAAAATGTCTGGAGACTGTTTTTCTGAGTGGGGCCCTGTTCCCGATGGTGTGCCTCAAGGAACCAAACTAGTCCTATCGCTATTCCTCAGGGTTCCCAGATTAGACATATGGAAGTACGTTGATGGTACTATTATACCATTTTTCGAAGAACCTAATCAATAGTGCTATAGCCACTTTTTATTTTGTCGATATACGCTCCACTCACCTGTTTTACATTTGGCAGCTACTGACGCAAATAATAAGATACGGCATAAGATAGGAAATAGCCAAAGGGAGTAGCGGGCTTTTTTGCGATTCCACAGTACCCAAGTCCTGATCCTCTTTCATGATGTTCCCACAGGCCATCATACTCGTATCACCCGGCCTGTGGTACCCGGGGTAAAGGCAGGCAATTGCTGATTTTAAATGATTGCCATTACCATAGGTCACGCCAAATAACTAATAAGTAGTAAGTGAGCCATTTAAAGCTTTGATGGTGATATCATCAGGAAGGTGACAGACTTCTGAAATGTGCCCATTTCTTGAAAGAATGTCAACATTAAATGGCAAGGCAAGGGGCATTCCTTCAATGAAAACCCGTAAAGCTGTCACCTATTAGACGGATGGTGTAAGACATTATTCGTTATGTAGCATTATTTTATGTTGTTCATGTAATTCATTGACTTCTGAAATATGTGAGTAGTAATGATAAATATAGCAAAGTTTGAAGAATATTATTTGTTTAATGCCTTGTATATGAAGTTGTGCAGTAGGACAAAATGTTGACAAGTAACGTTGAGATTTAATTGCCACAATAATTCCCATTTTTTTTTTCAAGAAAGAATCGGTTATTTTCAGATTTGTTATACAGAGTGACCATGCCACTTTTATTTACCAAGTACCAAGTACCCATATCGTGTTTATTTTCTCCGCAAACATTTTTTCTTACACTTTCACGTTAGCAAACAGTTTATTTTCACTTTTCAGACCCCTTCTTTTCAATATTTCTCATCCACCCACCCCCGCCTCCAGAAAAATAATGGTCCGTCCCTTAACCACAGCAGAGAGTGGTTGAAGAAATGGATTAAAACCATCAAGTTTAATTCACTTTAACGACATTGAACAATTATATTATTGCTTCTAATAATTTTGTTTCTTTTCTTGAGCTTTTGACGACATAGAGGGTTTCAACGGTTGTCGTGTATACAATTTTTCTATTAGGTACAAAATTTCTGCTAGGAGGTGTTATAGCTAGTGTATTATTACATTTATTTTTTGTTATCGGGTCAGTATTTCATACTAAACCCGCAGTATGTATGCGGTTACTTCAAAACCAATGTGCTTCTTAATTAATAGTTCTGGAGTTTATCTGCCATTTTGTGTGTGGTTGTCCTATTTCTAGCAGTTTGTTCGAGAACATATCAATAAAGATTTATCGGTTTTTGTCTCTCTGTCTGAAAGGAAGGGCCAAAATGAAAAACCACCGGGCTGTTTTTTTTTTCTTTTCTTTTTTGCGTTCGCTACAAGTTCACTTTACAAAAGCGTGCCAACAAACCCTCTTAACGTGTACTAACCAGCCTTTTATACTTTTTACAGTAATTCGAAAAGTAAACAGTACTTTTAGGCCCAATTTTGTCCAGACCATACTCCGTAATTATTAGGAGTTTCAAGAAACGGCCCTTTGAGGAAAAGAATCAACTTGTTAATTGACAAAGGAAAGTAAGGTTTGAGGGTATAACTCTTTTCGATGGGCGGATAATGGTAGAATTTGTTGAAGAGGATTTAAATACTTGGGGGCTACTGAGGCAGATGTAATAAACGAAAAGGAAAAGAAAAGACAGTTTGTAAGAGGGTAAAATAAAGGCTGAAACTAATATTAAAATCAACATTGAAGGTGTTGACAATGAATGGTGCTTTCTATTCAAATGTTGATAGGTTGTATGTATCAAGGGAGGATGGAGGTCGGGGACTAATAAGCTGTGAGAAGTGTGTTAGAGGTGAGGAAAACAGTTTGGAGTGATATGTGAGGAATTCTTTGGACGTTTTACTGCAAGGGGTAATAGTTACTGGTAAAATTAAAAGCGAGGAAACTGTCAGTAAGAATGAATTCAAGACATCTTGGAACAATGAGCTGAAACTCGACAGTTGGAAGGGAAAAAGGCTGCATGGTCAATTTTTAAGAGAAATACCCGGAACAACACATGTAAGAGAAACTTGGAGCAGGTTAAGAAAAGCAGACTGGAAGATCCAAACAGAAGCACTTATTTGTGCAGGCCAGGAACAGGCTCTCAGGACCAACCATGTAACTGATACCATATTGACAAGACCGCGCGAATCCCCCTTATGTAGGTAATGTGACGAGAAAGGCGAGGTTGTAAAGCATATTGTCTGTGAGTGTAACTGAAAAGTTAGCCCAAAGGGAATACAAACAGAGACATGACAGTATTGCAAAAGTAGTTCGTTGGAAGTTATGTGAGAAATAACATGAGCAATAGAAGGACAAGTGGTACGAACACGTGGCTGACAGTGTGAGTAAAAACGATGAAGTTCAACTACTGTGGGATAATGAACATCCAAGGTGGTCATGTCATCAATGCTACAATAGACATGATTATGTGGTTGTAAACAAACAGGTGATAAAGATTGTTGTAGGATCATTCGCAAGTTTGACGAAGATCTTGGAGAAGTGGCTGGAAAGTTGGACATAAGAACTAGTATTTTATTGCCCCCCAAAAAACTACGCCACTAGGAACGGAAAGGATTTTAAGAAAAGTATTAGAGGTCTAGAGTAAGGAGTCGAAATCTAAGGGTCCTTTTTCATGTGTTATGACTCGCTCCATTAGCAAGTACAAAGGCTGGGATGAGATCAGCCAGTGCACAAAACAAGAAATAATAATGATAACAATGATAATAATAATAATAATAATGATAATGATAGTAATAATAATAATAATAATAATAATAATAATAATAATTTGAATGATAATTATAATACCTGTATAGTTTGGACCACAAAGCTGGAATCCAACAACAACATCGAAGAGCTCGCGCGGCATGGCGTGATTCAGTGGCGCTCATTTTCACCTTGCATTTGGTGGCCGCTAGCATTTCTTATTTTCTCACCGCCGCCACAAAATTTTCATGTTGTTCTTCCAACGAAATAAATGTCTCTTTTGTCTCTACTTCTCCCTCCACCTCCCCACCTCCCCCCCCCCCCCCCCCCCGCTCTCTCTCTCTCTCTCTCTCTCTCTCTCTCCCTCTCCCGACCATACCCTGTTGGTAGTTTTTCTTAAGCTCGGAAGTCCTTCTGCATTCTTCAGTATCTTCCTTCCTTAGGTTTTTCTAATCCTCTATCTATACATGTGATGTTCTTTCTTCATTTTTAACCGGCTCAATATATAGCAATAACGTTTTTGCCTTTTTAGTAAAGCCAGGAAACGCTTACAAACGCTTAGCAAAATAAGCGTTTGTATTTTTTGGTTCTGCTAAAGAGAGCTAACGTAAGCTGTTACGATCTTGTCAACTTCTACAGTACAGTAATAAGACCAGTAATAGAGTATTGCTCGGCCATTTTCCACCATAGCGTATTTACCGACTATCTAAGTGAGTGTGTACAAAAAAGGAGCCGACTGTCCATAATAGCGCCTGATAAATCATACGAACACTGTTTAGTCAGTTTTGGTCTTAGCACTTTATTTGATAGGCATAACGATCAGTGTATTAAGCTGTTTAATAGTATATCCTCCGATTATAGCACAAACTCGCTTGCCTGCCTCCTCCGAAACACCGAGGCTACTACAATACCAGCCAAGAGAGAGTTTACGACTTGCCCCGTTTTCGCACGTACCGCTTCAAAAGCTCCATCATGCCCGCCATGTGCGGTCGTGCAAACATGTTATTATTAGTATTACGTTATGTTTCTTCTCTTTTTCAGTTCTTTAGTATCACTTTTCCTCATTAACAAAATTGTAATTAGTCTTTTATCATTATTTTATACCTTTTATAGTATTGTATTAAATAATAAAGCAATTCTGCCTGCCGGCTGCAATTTAATTCAAACTCTTATTTGTGCATTTGGAAATGTCTCTTATGGATTCTACTGACTCAAACGCGTGAACTCGAATGATACTGAAATAGCCTTAACATTAAGACGATCCAGGTCTTTACTAAAATATAATCACCTGTGCAGTCAACTCCGTTTCCAGAATACCCTGGCTTACAAGTACACTCGAAAGATCCTTCAGTGTTATTGCAGTCTGCATTAGCGTCACAGTTGTGCTCTCCTGTTATACACTCGTTTACGTCTGCAAATCAGGAGCAGGACTGAATCATCAAAACTAATTTACTTAACCTTTTATTTTCTAGGATTGGGTACCGTCAGAAGAGAGAGCTTTCCTGGCTTTACTAAGAAGGAAAAAGATTATTGCTATATATTGAGCCGGTTAAAAAGGAAGAAATAAGATCACATGTATAGATAGAGGATTAGAAAAACCTAAGGAAGCAAGATCCCGGAGAATGCAGAAGGACCTCCGAGCTTAAGAAAAACTACCAACAGGGTATGGTCGGAAGAGAGAGAGAGAGAGGGAGGGAGAGAGGGGGAGAGGGAGAGAGCGAGAGAGAGAGACGGGTGGGGGGGAGAGGTGGAGGGAGAAGAAGAGACAAAAGAGACATTCATTTCGTTGGAAAGAAATACATGAAAATTTTGTAACGGCGGTGAGAAAATAAGAAATGCTAGCGGTCCCCAAATGCAAGGTGAAAATGAGCGCCAGTAAAAAAAAAAAAAGTGAACAAGGACAACTCGTACGACACTTCCTCCATAAAACGTGAAACCAGTTGTAACCAGGAAGTTTCTGAAAGTGTCACGTTGTAGTCGTGCAAAACAACGGCAAAGAAATGTACAAAAAAGGTGTGCTGCACGTGCAAAGCTGCTTTTTTGCTAATTAGAGTTATTGTAACAATTGTTTTTCACCGTTCTAGTCTCCTTTGCCGCTTACCATTAATTACACTTTTTTTTTTATTTTGTTTGAGCAAACTATTCTCGAGATATTCGCTTTTTGCCCTGGCTAAATCTATATATCCTGCGAACAGTTTTACTTGTTAGAAAGTGGGGTTGTTTTGGCGGTGGAGCCACCAGCGCTAGCTGGCGGCAAAAAGAATGGGACGGACAAAAGCGAGCCTGCAGACGGGCTATTTATTTTTTTAATTTCGCCCCCTTAAGAGGTGTAAAGATACTATCCAATAGGAACAAAGTAAAATGTGGACGTTGCAGGAGGAAATTTTTACGGACGATAGCAAAATATAATCATGGAAAAAAGGGAAAAACGTCGTGAAAAAAAAAACCGCGAATCGAGCTAATGATTGTTGCCAAATATACACATATTTTGTAACGTTTAATCGCCTTATTCCTCAGTTCACGCTGACGGCACCGCCGCCTTAACATATAACCCCAAACTAGCACAAGTGAGCCTACTCGCATGCCAACGATAAACAAGCGGCCTATCACATGCTATCATGTTGGAACCGATTTTAAAGAACCCCTAAAGATGTAACATGCATTCACCATAATGGAACTCGAAAAAAATTGTTGAATAGAAATGCTTTCCTATCAGGTTATTCAGTGATATCGGCTGAGGGTTTTCGCTTCCTTATTTTACCTGTGCAGTTAACGCCGTTTCCGTTATATCCTGGTTTGCATGTACAAATGTAAGAGCCTTTAGTGTTGTTACAGAAAGCATTGGAGTCGCAGTGATGCTTTCCTGTCTCACATTCGTTTATGTCTGCAAAATAGTAAATAGAATGCATTGAATTATTTAGAAGAATATAATTTTTACTGAATGATCCCTTCAATCGTCTGTTGAAATCTTTCGTGGAAAATCATTTTGATGATTACTGTTTTATTTGATTGGGTGCCACAATAAGGGAAGTGGCGAGGCCAGACGTCAAACTACTTCATGAGAAAACTAATGGTTTGTTCGTTATGTCCTTCCCTTCCGACCCACAAAGGGAAATGTGTTTTCTCTGTATACTGCCTTTATTAATTCCCGGATGAACGAAAATGTCCATACGTAGTCTCAAATGTCATTCTTCTCTATCCCCTTTAAGGCGCGGGGGAGAGAGACGCGTCCCTTACGGATTAGGGGGTGGGGACCTCTGACATTTCAGACTAGTCCATACTCCTCTCTCCTCTGCAGAGGCTCCTGCTGGGTATCCGTTTAAAAATAGCAATAATTGAAAAAATAAGAAGCGCGCGGGTGCCCAGCGTGCTCTCGCACAACACAAGGAGGCAAACCTGGAGGAGAGAGAGTCCATAATCAGTTTTTCTGGCAATGCAGGCTTTTTAGGCGCATACAAAACATTTTGGGGTCGTCTCATTTTCACTCTCTCTTTATTTATTTTCAGACTTTAAACCCATCAGGCCCAAACAACAGTGGTGTTTTGTATAGTTTCACCCTTATTAGGTGCGTCTCAGTTGATTGCACTTGTTTTGGCCACTTTCTCTAGGCCCTGTTAGGCTAAATTTCGACACTGAAGCGAAAGGGCCTTGAAACAGCGACATAGGGCAGCAGAAATGGCGACAAACGACGCAAAGGTGGGTTGAAACTGCTACAGTGACAGAGAAAAGCGCAAATACAATTGTGCCAAGTTTGCGCATTGCCACTTTGTTTCCTTCACGACTAACTATTAAACAATTTACACTTCTATTTAGAATCTGTTTCCTCAGACGATTGACCAATTTTTCGCCGGAATAGCCTTAAGCAAAATAATTGTCTAATTTTCATGCATGCAAATTTTGTCTTTAAAAACGGCCGTCATGTTGGGTTAATCCAGGTGTTAGGTATTGTTTACGTTAATTTGAGCGTCACATAAAATTTTGCCAGATCTAATGTCGACCTTTTCCACATTCGAGGCTAACGGTAAACGCCAAAGTCTCATACGTTACATGCTTTTCTTATATTAGACGGGATGTAAATTAACTCCTAAGGATTATATCAACTGCATCGCCAGAGGTAACCTGCCAGCAGATTATAACTCTTTCCTTGCTTCTAAAAAAAATTGCCGGGTATATGATGTAGTTAATTTTTTGTCTCAGGTAATTTTTATTTTTCTTTTGTTTCAACTTCATTAGCATACATTAGCATACCCAAAAACAAAAGAGAAACAAAAATTACCTGGGATAAAAAATTAACTACAACATATTATACTTAAGTATAGAACGTTAAGTCGTGTGCTTCGTTTTCAACCGGTTACGTCTTTCACTCTTCTCCTATATAGTCTATCGTACTTAAGGAACAAAAACAGTTTAGACCTACCCTTTTCGCATTTTTCTCCTCTCCATTGCGGGTTGCATGAACAAGCAAACGCATCTTTCCCTTCGTCGAACAAACAAGAACCTCCGTTAAGGCATCCAGCCATTAGGCAGCCCTGAGGAAAATGTTCATATGTTACTTCGGTGAGCTAAAATGATATATATCGTTTTCCATCGACTTCCTACAGCTTGCAGAGACTGATCCCTCGACATTTTTAACGGCACAACGCAAATCTAATGTTGAACATAAATTGCCGGTTCTGCGTTCCTCTTCTTTTAACATTTATAGTTGTTTGCATTCTGTACTTTCTCTTAACTTTATTTTCAAAACATGTAAGCCTCTTGTTAGGGAAGAAAACATCAACTTCGATAATAATGTGGCGGAACTGAAAAATTTGGGAAAGGAAAACATGCTCGCTCCCATACGAAACATATGACTGAAATGCGAGTGCTAGCTAGTGCTCTTTTACAACAACTCAACTTCACTGTTTTTCCAAATTTCTATTTTTTTACGTAGTCTCGCTTGAACAGTTGTTGCCTTAGCCTGGGTGCACGAGTCTATTTC
>OZ037781.1:9425903-9453403 GCA_964035525.1 Porites cylindrica | reverse complement strand
ACGTGATCGTATAAGCAAAATATTTTTAAAGTTTTACTACTAGCACAGGCAACTAGAAAACCTATAATTTCGTTACCTGCGAGGTATTACTTGAGACATAAACAGAGATATTGCTTGAGTTGTATTTATTACCATGAATAAGCTAAACTGTTTTTCATAAAACCAAATGAAAATCACAAACTCAGAAAACAACCCGCAATAGTAGTCTTTACACAAATATACCACAAAACGAGGTCATTGAAATTGTCTGCAAAGCATGTGAAGTGAACTTCTACAAAGACAACCCTCCTATTCCTACACATTACCTGCGGGAAATGCTTAGACTAATCCTCAAAGAAAATTCTTTCCAGTTCAATGGAAAACACTACCTACAAATCCATGGCACTGCACTGGGTACAAAGACAGCAGTTTCTTTTGCCATATTTTTATGGCACATATTGAAACAACAATTCTAAGCAGAACCGTTTTTAAGCCTACAGTTTGGAAACGCTACGTTGAAGATATCTTTTCCCTATGGGACATCAGTAAACCAGACATAGAAGCCTTCATCGACCAAGTGAACTTACATCACCCAGCTATCAAATTCACGGCCGAAATATCTGACACTGAGACTGTTTTTAGACACGGTCGTATATAAAGGCACAAGATTCAAGAAAAAATCTATCCTTGATGTAAAGACACATTTTAAAAAAACGGAAACCTTCCAGTACACACATTTCACCTCTCTTCACCCGCCGGGTCCTAAAAAAGGATTTGTCAAAGGAGAAGCCTTGAGAATCCTACGAACAAACTCCTCAAAAACTACGTTTGAGGAAAATATTTCAAATTTCAAAAAACGCTTGATTGACAGAGGCTACCCACAAACTATGATAGAAAACCTTCTATCAGATATAAAGTTCACAGAGAGGGAGTCTGCTCTCCTGAAACAACGAAAAGGAAAAAGAAATATTGCCTTTCGTGACACAGTACCAGCCCTCAGTGTCTACTTTAAAAGAAGTTTTAATGAAAAAGTGGAATCTTATACAAAACCAACCGTTACTTCGCCAAATTTTCAAAGAATTACCTCAGTATCGTTTCCTACAAGAAAGGAAAATCCCTAAAGGACATGCTCGTTAGAGCTAAAATATAAAAGGTTTACACAAGGTTTCACGCCGATATAGATGTGCGGCCTGTCACCCCTTGCATTTTCTCACGTATTTTTGAGTAGACAAATCTCACAAACGGGCCACAAATTCAACAGGAATACTCGCGAACTGAACAAATTGTCTGTTGTACATTTTAAAGGTTCTGCTCAACTTACACAATTTTCCCTTGCTGAACATAAACTGTACCGAGCCGTATCTTGGTCCCCTATATATAAGCTATATCATGGTTCAAATTTTAAACTTTAAGATCCCTGAAAGAGTTCTCCTCAATGGAGCAATATGTAAAAGGTTTTCAAAGGTTTTACGCCGGTGAAGATATGCGGCCTGTCACCTCAGCTCTTGCACGTTTTTACCATCTATTTCAAGTTTATTACAAAGTGCGACAAGTGTTATTACAAAGTGCGACAGCTTTTTTTATTACAAAGTGCGATGGTCTGTTATTACAAAGTGCGACAGCTTTTTTATTACAAAGTGTGACAAGTGTTATTACAAAGTGCGACAGGTATTACAAAGTGCGACAATTTTATTACAAAGTGCGACAGGTATTACAAAGTGCGACAATTTTATTACAAAGTGCGACAGGTATTACAAAGTGCGACGATTATTACAAAGTGCGACAGTACATGGGTGTCCTATGTTTAAGTGAGCGGAATCGCTCTAGCTGGAGAAAAGTTACTTGAAAAAACCTCTTTGAAAAGTTATAACAAATGAACCAAATAATCCGAATAAGTCCTTTCACTTTTATTTTTAATTAAACTTGTTTACTATTTTTCGTAATGAATCATTCTTCGCTCATGTTATTTCTAATACCAGAATCAATAAAAAATAAGAAGGCAAATAAGTTTGTTTGTTATTGATCTCAGCACAAGCGTTCATTTTTATTTCATCCATCGAGTGGCTTTGCTGATTTGAAGGGAAAGGCAGAAGGAAAAACTGTATACACATATGCAGAAGCATAGTGTTTATGTTTATAAAATATGGGCACTGTGTCGCTTTTACTCCTTTCGACTTCTTTCTCCCTAAACGAGAGACAAAGAGACATCAATCTTACTCTCTGTGCTTCATGCGAACACCAACGAATTTTATTTTGGTTAGTTTGAAATGTATTAACTGGAATTAACTAGAGCAATATATCATTTTTTTTTTTTATCTCATTCAATTTTTAATGTTTGTTGAATTTTGTTGCCTATTCGGGTAAATTTGGGAAAGAAGTAATACTGAGAGGCGAGCTTTGGACATTTTTAGCCCTTGCCCTGAGTACACGTTTCGCCAAGATATTATTAAAAACTCATTAATCGAATGTTACCAATAGCTATTACCCAAGGAGATCGTGATAATCGTTTTCTGTTTGTGAGAAAATTACTAACAGCGAGTATAATGCTATGTAAACTCACGCGGCAAACGAGTATTAAACTGAAAGTCAATAGAACTCAGTTCAATTAAACATTTTGGCAAAACTACAGACAGCTGAAAAGAAGGGAGCTCTTATTTCATAAGATATAGCTTATTAGAAACCGGGTTACACGCTATTATAGCAAAAGACAGATATTGACTTTTGCTATAAAGAAAAATTATGTACGAAATAATAGATCAGATATATTTAGAGGTTTCTCTTTTCTTCTGTAACTTAATTTTTTCTACCTATCAGATATTTTGCTATCGATCGATCAGATCCTCAATACCGTTTCCTACTAGTTTAAAAAGCTTACGAAAAGTCAGACAATTCATTCAAACAAAAACAAACAAAAAACATCGTATGAACTAATTGAGTGGAAGATACAGATGACCCGTCGATTCAGGACATTTCATGTTCCCCCTCTCCCCACCCCCACCCCCACCCCCACCCTCACGTAGACCTTTTGTTAAGATTTCCGAAGAGTACTAAATGTTTCTTTGAAGTTAGTTTAAGGTTCTGGGCACTAAGCACTTCAGCTATTACCCAAGATCATGGTAACCATTTTCTGTTTCTCAAGGGGTTTAAGGCCTGGGTCAAAGATGCGTCCTGAGCAAATAAATAATTGGCAATATCTCTCGCTAGGAGACCTAGAACAAAATGAACTTTTCCCCAAAGGTAAATCTTAAGGTTTTCTTGTGCCTTAACGTTTAATTATGGTCACGTGGCATGTCACGTGACCAAAAATTGAAAATGAAGGAAATTGGCGAATTGGTGGCGAATTTACCTTGTTTCCATAAACAAATTGGTATTTCGGAAAGAAGATAAACATACCTAACTTTCTACGTTTGGAATGAATGTACGCGAAGTTTAAAATTAAAGTTTTGAATAATTCAAGATTAAATTTGGGCCGGATTGAAAATGATGTTTTCCCTCCTAGTTTTTTTTTTGAAGTGCAATGGATTGCCATTCCAAACGTGAAGTGTTAGAAATATTTAACATAAATTAGAAAAATGTTTTTTCCCGATTTCTTTTCGTAAACCGGTCACCAATTGGTCAATAATTTACGATTTTTAGCAGAATGGTCACGTGACATATCACGTGACTTATTAGCACAATGTTTATACTTTAAAATGTTAAGGACGATGAGTTCTTTATGTGTGCCAAATTTAAATTAACCGCCATCATCTATGCCAAAGTTATAGCAAATAATTCATTTTCCGCAAGTACACGCCTTAGTCCCAGGCCTTAAACTACTTGAGTTGTAAGAATATTTGACAAATTAATCAGCTGCGAGTGCATTTTTATCTAAAATCACCCAGCAATGATTATTGAACAGAACGGCAATAGAGAGGATAAGCCGTTGTGTCATGTTGCCTTGGTGGCAAAATTTCTGGATCTCAACACAACTGTGTTCCCGCAAATATGGCAGGAAAAAACGAAAAAAACTGACATGTGTGACTTTCCTCTGCATGATTGCACTGCCACACAGGAATCGAACAAAACGGTGACAAAACAGGACACAGGAACAACACAGCAACAAAAAAATGATCAGACAAGCCGTTCTGGAGCACATGGACTCGCGTGAAAAACGCAGTGCGCATGCGTGCCTTCCATGCTTCCGGCGCGAATTTGCCAGTCGAAATTATACGCGATACCAAAACAAACTAGATTCCGGCCGCGAAATTCAAAAAAGTAAGCTCCACACACAAAAGATAAGCTTAGAATTTCACGAACACAAAGTTTATTAATTGCTTTAGTTTCTCTCTTTTGCACCACATACTTTCCTCCTTGCACCAAACGCGAAAATTATGTTTGAAAGTCCACGCTCGCTCTGGCAGCACTTCGCCGTAGCCATTGTTGCTGTTTTGGTCATCATGTCGCTGAGCTCGGTCAATGCGAACAACGAAAACGACCAATGCATGCTAAGTGGAAAAACAAGGACGGAAAAACCTCGTACTGGACGACTTTACCTATAGTTAGTTAAGTTAGTTGAAGTAATTTTTTGTTGTGCTTAATACTAGAACCGGCTGCAAACCATTAAACATATCAAACATTCCTAAGTGTTTTTCAATTTAAATGAGGAAGATTTTGCAAATTTTAATTATTGAAAATAGAGACCTTGCGCATGCGCAGACGTTTTGCACGCGTGTCGGGCACATGTGCTTACAGAGCAGTGGCGGATTCAGAGAAGGGGCCCGCCCCCCCTCCCCTAGTTTTGGACGAAAGCCGAGGCCCACATGGCTGAGGCAAACTGATACTTCCCGGCCCCCCCCCCCCTTGCCCCCCTTACCTCAAGGTCTGGATCCGCCACTGCAAAGAGCACCAGAGAATGGGGTATTTCAGTTCTGGTCATGCAGTAAAGAAATCATCTTCTACCTTGTTCTAAAAAATAGCTCTAAAACCCGTGGAGTAGGAACAAGCCCTCAACAGTCTTTTCATTATCTCTGAAGCACACCCATAAAAAGAAAAAATGTGAGTGAAATGGCCAGTTTGAAGAATCTCAACAGGAGACAAAATAGCCCTGACTAAAAGTGCAACTCAAGCTTACTTGCTTTTTCTTTTTCTATTTTTGGTTTTTCTTCAAAGGCAATGAAATAGAAATTACGAAACTATTCTATTCAAGTTTCAGGACCGCTGACCCTCAAGACGAGGGAGCTGCAAGCGTTATAATGGGCGGGAAACTTGCAGCAAAACTCGGCACACACCGCTGCGGCTTTTGAGTTTTGACTGAACGTACGGTTTTTTTTGCTTCACTAGTGAAAACATCGTTCGCTTCGCTGACTGGCTAGTTATAACTCATTTGCGTATAGCCTGAGATTCTCAAGCTCACGCAAATGAACTTCTGAGAAAATGGCCGACTTTTTGCGACACCATCATGAGGGTCTCAGTGGGTTAGCAGTTAACTGATAATTGGGCAAAAAATTAGTAGTTAACTGAGAAATGAAAAGTTAACTGTTAAGTGATATTCTGTTGGTTATAATGATTACGATCGTTGATTTTAATGAAAGCAACAAATTTTTGCAAACAGAAATGCTATTTTCTGACTTTTTTCTCTGTCCCGCTGATGACCCGGTGGCACATTGACTGAATCAGATATTATTATGTGCAAGTGGCACCAGGGCAGTACCCGGCAAACAGAAAGCGTTAGGCAAATTCTGTGTTCGGAAAAGGAAAATACTGTTTTCACGGACCCAAAAGATCGTCAAGTGAAACATTAGTTATACTACCCAAAGTAGAATGCTGTGACTCTTGGCATTGGATCTGGTCAAAAGAAGTTCTGATGGATCAGAAAAATCAGCCATCTTTCCTTTAAGTACATGGAATTTTTACTAACGTGAAATCGTTTTTGTAACTGATGTTGGGTTGCAGTTTTAACTTATTGGGACTATTTAGCTTTGTTTGTAGCGAAATTCGTTGGATCGAGCTGTGCGTTTCGCCTCCTTCCTTCGACAAAAAAATCCACTCACCATCGCGATTTCCTTCGCTGTTCTTGAGCAGTCTAAAGTCACTCTCAGCCAAGCTGGGCGACCAAAACCGGTGTTTCTGAAAGAGATTCATTTCTTAAAATCCTGGGATATCTTTTGGACGCTTTTGGTACGTCTTCGAAAAAGGAAACATTGAGGGACGCGAACGAGGATGTCGAGATAAAGTCTTACAGCTCGCGCAGGCGCAGAGTTTAGTAAATCTAGTACGCACAAAGTTCATTAGTCTAGCACCAATCTCAACCCAGAGCTCTTCTGCGCATGTAGAGGAGAGAGATCAAGAGCTCTGGGGAGCCTTGGAGCAAGACTGTCTCTGATTGGTTTCAGCAAAAAACAATAAAAGTGTTTCTGATTGGTCCATTCAAGTTTGCACGAGAGCGGTTGAACGTGTGGCGTGTCTGGCGTGTGAGCGGGTTTTTCCTTAGTGTTGAAGTAAACACGACCGGCCGATGGGCTACTCCGGCCTATTCTTGATTTCTGCGGTTCCAAAACAACATTTGCACGACTAATTAGGCAGAATTACTGGATTTTACTATTTTCAAATAAAATAGCTTAGCTGCATATTGAAAATTGATGCAGAAAAAGATTTGAATGTGAAAAATAAAATAAACATTTGGTGCGCGATTTAGGGGTTATGTAAATGAAGCGAGATTTTGTGACGCCTCACACATCACACAGCACTGGACATGAGCAATCTATGATAACATACGACCGCGATTTAAACCTGATACACGCCACACAAGTATTTTTGTTTCCTGCGGACTCTGCAAATCGCTTTTTAACTGTAGGTCTTTTTTCGTAAGTATAATTTGTGTCCTCCAACTTTGACCTGTTTGCTCTGTAGCAGCCCTCTAGCTGGCCACAACAAACCATGTGATGACGTCGTTGTGCACACACTCCGTAGCATACGATGCGAAAACAATTATGACCGGTTTGACGATAAAACTAAGGGCTGGAGCCTTTATACCGAGCCCAGATCTTTCGTGGTGGCCAGTGGATTCAGTGTTATTGAAAGAAAGCTTCCATTTGTGCTTTAGCGTGAGTTTGTTTTCGCGATTTGTGGCATCTGTATTGAGCTAATTACTCGCCTATTCCATATCTATGATTTTTACTTCAATGTGTTCTCTAATCACAGTTAAGTCAGTTCTTCCGGCTTCTCATCAAGCATTTGGGCTTCTCGATGCAGCCGAAGGTACGGTGTATTGCCTGAACACTTTATGGTTTCTTCCTTCCGTGCCCTTTTAAATGCAAACCGGTAGTTTCGCTTGCACTGAAGTCTATTCGCCCACTTAGACATGGTAGATTCAAATAATGGATTTGCGTAGCTTCAACTTACCTCGGTTCCAGTTTATTTTGTTACAAAAGCATATCAAAGTATTGTAACCGACCTTTGTTGAGTAGAGTGCTGAATTGAACGAAAATAAGCAGATAAGGCCTTTATGATGCAGTCTTGGCTGGGGGGCAAACACGGCTAAAATTACAGTGAATGTATTGGATTTAGGCCCACTTGGAACCGCTATAACGCCACTACAAAGAGGCGGATTTCCAACATTTGCCACTACTTTAAAAAGGTTTATTGATACCATTCATTCAACAGAAAATAAGGCTATTAAAGAAGGTACGACGTCCGTAAATTCGAATTATAAATCTTTTCTAATTTCATGGTAATTTGCATAATGTTGATTAGAAGATTAACATGGTAAATAAATGGCACAGGCAGCCCAGACGTAGTATGTGTCACTGAATGAATATTTAATATTCACATGGACAAATTAATGCGATGAGTCGTCGAAACTCCCATGAACTAAAATAGTCCAAAAGTCAAAATATAACAAAACAAAGCTAAGATACCTTCAACTGAACGTATCCTTGTCTTTCCTGGCCGGTTTCAGTGGCATCTTTTTGAGTTTTGCAATTGTAGGTACTATCCACTAAAGAAGAATTAAAGGCTGGCTACAAAACAAACGGACCATCTCCACGCACCTTCAGACGAAGCGCTATAAATTCCAGAATAATCGACGAATCCGCTCCAAATTGCCATCGGCTAATCTGCAGGTAACGTGTGCTCCTGCTTCTTGCTCGCTGGCTCCACAAAACCCATCGCAACTGCACAATAATTGCTCGCTCATCAACAACCACTGTTGACCTTTACGCTTCAATATGACCGTAAACTACCAGGTTTAATACGCGACGTGAATATTCAAGCTTAGCGACCGCGTTCGCGCAACAATACAGCACTTGCTATGGGAGGGATGGTACTATTGCTTCTAGGTAAATCAATCGGGAAAATAATATTGAAGCCCTTGTAATTTTTAAAAAGATTCCGATTTGCCCTAGGATCACCGAACAGATACGAATTTTATAGCGGAGCTAAAAAAAATGAGCGGCAGTGGAAAAAGTGAACAAGAACATGTACCACATTTCCTCCATAAAAAGTGAAAACCAGGAAGTTTTCTGGACGTTTCACGTTGCAATCATGCAAATCAACGGCAAAGAAATGTACAAGAAAGTGCGCTGCAATTAGACCTATTGTTGTTTTTCACAGTTCTGGTCAAGGGCATCCAACGTTTAATTTTTCACATTTCACTCACCGGGTTAGGCTATTTTTAGTAGAGAGTAAAAAGGAATCCTAAAATTTTCAGATTCAAAAATGTGATGAAAGAAGGAATCTGAAAAATTATCTCCTTCGTAATACCATAAATTGCATCCAAAATCTCGGGAAAATAATTCTGAATTCCTCGTAATTTCGAAAAGACCCAAGTTCCTCTAGAATGGCCGAACACTGAGATACAAATTTTATAGTGCCACTTAAAATGCATTTATATAGAGCTAAAAGTACTTTATGAATAGCTACAAAAGTGTTTTCAAAGTATTTGAGGAAACAGTCGTTGGGTGCCCCTGTCTGGTTGCCTTCTCCGCTTAGCATTACATGCTATAAATCATTAGCTTCGCTTTTAGCCCTGCTGACTAAATTTATGTAAAATATAAGCGCTGTTTAGAATGCATTTTTAGATCGAAAGTACTCTGGACAGCCTTAAATGTGTTTTCAATGCATTTAAGGGGAAATTATCGTTGGGTGCCCCTGAGGTTTGAGAATAATAATGATAAAAAAAGATATCGCGCACATAAATTTTACTTTACGATATCTTCAGCTGTATCTTCTATTCAGCTGCATAGCCAAGGCCAGATTTTGCCTTTTTCCTGGGCGGAAAATTCTCGTCCTCCTTCACCAGTTTGGACGACATATTGTGGAGAAAGATGTTGTTCTGGAAAGAACTGTTTATGTAATTAATCTAAGCAAATAGGTCTAGTAGAGTCAAGAACCTATGCAAGCGGCTAGACGAACAATGTGACAGCAGCTGTGACAGCGAACGTTAGAAGAATTCGAACTTGAAAACCAGGGCCGCCCTGTTGAAAACTTACAGAAGGTCGCGCGAACGCCTTTTTTCCCCTCTGTTTTCTGGTCAAAACTAACGTTGCGAACCTTCGGTCAGTGTCGATTGACCTAGAAGCAATAGTACCATTCCTCCCATAGCAAGTGCTGCATTGTTGCGCGAACGCGGTCGCTAAGCTTGAATATTCACGTCGCGTATTAAACCTGTTAGTTTACGGTCATATTGAAGCGTAAAGGTCAACAGTGGTTGTTGATGAGCGAACAATTATTGTGCAGTTGCGATGGGTTTTGTGGAGCCAGCGAGCAAGAAGCAGGAGCATACGTTACCTGCAGACTAGCCGATGGCAATTTGGAGCGGATTCGTCGATTATTCTCGAATTTATAGCGCTTCGTGTGAAGGCGCGTGGAGATGGTCCGTTTGTTTTGTAGCCAGCCTTTAATTCTTCTTTAGTGGATAGTACCTACAATTGCAAAACTCAACAAAATGCCACTGAAACCGGCCAGGAAAGACAAGGATACGTTCAGTTGAAGGTATCTTAGCTTTGTTTTGTTATATTTTGACTTTTGGACTATTTTAGTTCATGGGAGTTTCGACGACTCATCGCATTAATTTGTCCATGTGAATATTAATATATTCATTCAGTGACACATACTACGTCTGGGCCGCGTGTGATAAATGGTGACAGGCGTAGGCCATTCACAAATTCCACAAACCTGTCCCATGAATGTCAAAGGGATTACTACAGTTTGACTTTAACTAGTATATCTCTTAAGGAACTGCCCTTTTTGTAAGAAATAATTAGAGGTTCTTTAAACATTTCTTCAAGTTTGGGTTGTGATTTTATAAGATGCCATTTCTTTATTAGAATAGGTTAGGCACAGATGGGTTGTATTGCGTTACAAAGAGTAATAAATTTTTTCGCACTCTTGTGTTTTCTTTGAGAGCTGTCTTCCTATCAGAGAATTTGATTTCCGAGAGTGTTTCATCTGTTAGGTTGCTCGGGATAGCCTCTTGATTGAAGGCGTACTTTGAATCTTTTAATGTTTTCTTCGAAAGTCTCCTTCTCAGTAGTCTGAGGCCTTCACCCTTCATGAAGCTTTTTTTGACCTTGTGTGGATGACAGGATTTAAAATGTGTGTACTGGAATGTCTCAGTAGGCTTAAAATAAGTACGCGTGTCAAGGATATATTCCTTTTCAAATCTTGCTCCTTTGTAAATGCATGTGTTAATCTCCTCTTTATCAGTGTCCAATAGGGAAAACACGTCATTGATAAAAGGGATATATCTCTTCCATACCAATGGTTTTGTATCTCTCTCCTTCACAGAGGCCTCTTTGTGTTGTGGGGAAGCTGGGGAGAAAGAAAAAAAGAGAGCGCGGGGCACGATGGGAAGGGGAAAGAGAGAAGGGAGGCCTCATCCTATCGTCCCCCACGCGCTTTCTATTTTTTCGATTATTGCCATATCTTTATAAGGATACCCAGCGGGAGCGTCTGCGGAGGACAGAGGTTTTGCATTGTGTTGATCAATAATTGCTGTCTCAATCTTAGCCATGAAAATATTGGCAAAAGAGACTGCTGTCTTAGTCCCATAGCTGTGCCATGGGTCTGGAGAAAGTCTTTTCCATTAAATTGAAAAGAGTTTTCTTGTACTTAGATATAAGTCTCAGCATGCATTCTCTAAGGTAATAAAATTGGTACACTGAGAAAATGCAAGGGGTGACAGGCCGCACATCCATACTGGTGTGAAACCTTGTCTTAACCCTTTATGTTTTAGCTCTGACGAACATGTCCTTTAGGGATTTTCCTTTCTTGTAGAAAATGATGAGGTGGTTCTTTAAAAATTTGTCGCAAGAACGGTTGGTTTTGTATAAACTAAAAGTTCCATTTTTTCATTTAAACTTCTTCTAAAGTAGACTGACTTAGAGGGCTGGTACTGTGTCATGAAAGGCAATATTTCTTTTTCCTCTTTGTTGTTGTGTTTCAGGAGTGTAGACTCCCTCCCTGTGAACTTTATATCTGATAGAGGTTTTCTATCAAAGTTTGTGGGTAGCCTCTGTCAATCAAGCGTTTTTAAAAATTTGAAAAATTTTCCTCCAACGTAGTTTTTGAGGAGTTTGTTTGCAGGATTCTCAAGGCTTCTCCTTTGACAAATCCTTTTTTAACACTTGGCGGGTGATAAGAGATAAAATGTGTGTACTGGAAGGTTCCCGTTTTCTTTTTAAATTTGCCTTCCCATCAAGGATAGATTTTTCCTTGAATCTTGTGCCTTTGTATACAACCATCAACCTTGTTCCCAGGTTCTATCTCCTACCGGTAGGAGAGAACCCTGGGAACGAGGTTGTACAACCATATCTAAAAACACAGACTCAGTGTCAGATATTTCGGCCGTGAATTTGATAGTCGGGTGATGTAAGTTCTCTTGTTCGATGAAGGTTTTGATACCTGGTTTACTTATGTCCCATAGCGGGAAAAAATATCGTCAATGTAGCGTTTCCAAACTTTAGGTTTAAAGACGTTTCTGCTAAGAATTATTGTTTCAACAGGGCCCGCGGAGCAGTTTTTTAAGTGCGGAGGCGGGTGACCATCTCTTTTGTATTGGGGCGGGGGGTGTAGGGGAGGAATGGTTGTTCACTCTTTGTGGCTGTTTAGAACTGTCAGATTGCTGAACCTTTCTTGAGTCATTGTCCAGCGGAGTCATGTTTATAAATTTCAAGCCACTGAAAAGTACCTTTCTCCTGCTGAGCCTGATTGCACACGCAGGATCCACCAGTAGAAGTTTGCAGATTATGATATTACACTGTAGGTTCCTGTAACCCCTTCATTTTGTCTATTATGTCATCGAAATGTGTCAGAGACCACATTATAAGCCGATGTTATTCGTTTTAAGGGACTGGTCAAAAAGTATGGGGGGGGGGGGGGGGTGGGCCGGAGCAGAGAGGGAGTGGGTCATGAGGTTTTGAGCCTTGTGCAAGGGGTGGGTCGTGCAATTTTCAGCTACCCTTAGTGGGTGGGTCATGCTATTTCATTGCATAGATAGGCACTAACTACTAACGAGACAGTTGACTACACTTGTTATATAAAACACAGCCAGCTGGAATTATTGCTGAAATACTCACAAACCTGTGGTGCAAGAAAATACAAAGGGTGACAGGCCGCACATCTATATGGGCGTGGAACTCTCTGTTAACGGTTTTTTTTTTTTTTGCTCTAACGAGCATGTCCTTTAATGAGTTTCCTTTTTTCTAAGGAAATGATTGGTTGCTCTTTAAAAATTTATTGAAGTTATAGTTGGTCTTGTATAAGATTCCATTTTTTCATTCAAGCTTCCTTTATAGTAGACACTGAGGGCTGGTATTGTGTCAGAAATGGCAATATTTCTTTTTCCTCCTTGTTGTTTTGTTTTAGGAGTTTAGACTCCCTTTTGTGAATTTTATTTCTGATAGTAGGTTTTCTATCAAAGATTGTGGGTAGCCTCCGTCCATCAAGCTTTTTTTTAAAAAATTTGAATTATTTTCCTCAAAGGTTGTTTTTGAGGAGTTTTTTTCGTAGGATTCTCAAGGCTTCTCCTTTGACAAATCCTTTTTTCACATTTAAAGGGTGACACGAGGTGAAATGTGTGTGGAAGAAGGTTCCGTTTGTTTAAAATGGGTCTTTGCATCAAGGATAGATTTTTCCTTGAATCTTGTGCCTTAATTTGTATACAACTGTGTCTAAAAACGCAGTCTCGGTGTCAAAAGTTTCGGCCGTGAATTCAGTAGTTGGGTGATGTAACTTTGCTTGTTCAATGAAGGCTTCGATGTCTGGTTTACTGATGTCCCATAGGGCAAAGATATCGTGTATGTAGCACTTCCAAACTGTTGTTCTAAAGACAGTTTTGTTTAGAGTCGTTGTTTCAATGTCATGAAAATATTGGCAAAGGAATCAAAACTGCTGTCTTTGTGCCCATTGCAGTTCCATCAGGTTTTGTAGGTCTGTTGTAGGTAGTGCTTTCCATTGAAGTGGAAGAAATTTTCTTTGAGGATTAATCTAGGCATTTCCGGCAATTAATGTGTAGGAATGGGTTGTCTTTGTAGAAATTTTCATATGCTTTGCGACAGACAATTTCAGTATACCCTTGTTTTGCTGTATATTTGTGTCAAGACTCATAACGTCCATCGAAACAAGAAATGTTCGGTTTTTCACACTTGTCTTTTCAGTGAAAGGTATGATTTCTGTGATTTTGATGTTGGTTGTAGCAGTGTATCAACAAATTTTGTCAAGCACAGAACAAGGTTTTATTGGATTATTAAGAGGAAACCAAACATCCATGTTTTAACTAGGGGGTGGGTCATGCAATTTCCAACCTTGCTTTAGGGGTGGGTCAGTCATTTTTGTGCCGAAGGGAGGGGGTGGGTCATGTGTTTTTTATCGACCACATTTCCAAATGCTCCGGCCCACCCCCCACCCCCCCTATACTTTTTGACCAGTCCCTAAGAAACCGTAGTTCCGTGGAGTAGTCTTCAGATTTAATCGAGAACCTTAATAAAAAAGACTCCATTCCGCATCGTTGCCAGCAGTTTGCTACAGCCTTGCTGTTTGAAAACGCAGAGGACTAGGACTAAGTGCGGTTTTGTAAAGGTAGGCGTTTTGAAGCTTACTATGCATCAGATCTGGGATCGAAATGGACCAATGATAAATTTAGATGTTGGAAGAGTCTTATTCCAACAAAGATACTGTTTATATGAACGTAATGTATATTACAGTGAAACCACCATATAATGAAGTCCTCGGTCTAACGAACTATTTGTTTTTAACTCCAGTAATAGTAGAATGTAAGGCGCAATATGAAAAAAAAAAAAACCGATATAAGTTAACGAGCCTCGTTATAACGAAGATATTTTGCCAGTCCCTTGGCCCTTTGTTATATCCAGGTTGCACTGTACTTAATTTTATTTATTTATTTTTCAAAAAGTGGGGGGGGGGGGTGGTTCTCTGCCCCCCCAGCCCCTCCCCCTGTGCAGGCCCTGTTCAATATGTGCCATGAAAATATTGGCAAAAGAAACTGCTGTCTTTGTGCCCATTGCAATACCATGGGTTTGTAGGTAGTGTTTTCCATTGAACTGGAAAGTATTTTCTTAGGATTAGTCTGAGCATTTTCCTATTCGGTGGAATGTTGGAATACACGGAATATTCTAAAATATGGAATATACGGAATACTCTAAAACATGGAATTTACAGAATATTCTGTATATGATTTGAACTGGACTGACAAAAGCAGAGCCAAAGAATACTCGGTTGTTTTGAAATATTTAAAATTCAGTTTTGGCACTGCCGTAAGTACATTATAGACCTTATGACAGTTTTGATTTTCATAAAACGGCTGTTCTAAAAAAAGAAGAATTGTAAACTTAAGCTTCACAGGATTTTACGAACAATTAATGGCGGCTGCACCTGTGCCTAAATTTGTCTGGTCTCTTGCTTTAGATTTTCCAGACATTTGTCCGCAATTTTTCCTGGGAAATTTTCGTTGGAGGGAAGGAAAAAAATTTACACACAACACTGTATATATATTTTCACGCGGTTGCTTACCCGTCAATATGGCCTCAAAGGCCATGAGCCGATTAGGCGTCCCCCTTCCAATTAGCTCCCGCTTTCGAATAAGCGCCCTCGTTTAATAGCTCACAAACGAACGGTAATGCCACATTACAGAAACAGTGGTCTTATGTCCATGTGAGTGCATAAGTTCTTCAAACGAATGATCTCTTCTTCAAATTTTGTGGCGATTGCTCGGCTGGCGAGGAAGGATCCAGGGACAACAAGTCCCTTTTCCAGTCTCCTCTTGATCCATTCACCTTGCCTTGCACTTTGTTCTCACTGCGGCCTTTTTTAAGAAAGGTGAATATAAGGAAGGAAAGTTCCATTGGCACATGCCCAACAAGTTTCAAGGTAAGTCCCTCACGTTAACTGAACATTCACCGTCAGTATTTGTCACTGTTACAGTTTCAAATATTGTTCGTTTTTAAATAAATATTTAAGTGTTTTTTTTTTTTAATTTTCGGTTTTTCTCAAAAAAGAAGTAAGCGCCCTGTCCTGAATAAGCGTCCTCCCTCGGGGCACCAAAGTAAATAATATAAGCGCCCTGAGCGCCAAATCGAATCATTACAGTAAGTCTATTTTTTTACTGGTCGCGCACTTAAAACATGGTTCGAGTTATTGAGGGTAAAATTATATAGAAATGATCTGAAGAGAAACAAAACTTAGTATTACATCGAGTTAGCACGAGGTTCGAGTCAGTAGCAAGGGTTCGAGTTATGAGAGTTGACTGTATACATGTATGTCCTTTTTAAACGATTTTTCTCTTATTCTGCGTTTTAGAATTTTAATATTCCGTGTTTTGTTTTAGAATATTGTGTAAATTCCATCTTTTAGTATATTCCTCATATTTCGTATTTTAGGATATTCCGTGTATACCGCCATTCCATTCCGTCATTCCGTCAGTGCGCCATTCGGCCCAATAGGGTCACCCTTCCGAAAGGCACGATACATTGACGATCTTTATAGAGAGCGAGGTATCATGAACTTTTAGCTGGTCTCAAATGATAACTCGTCGGTGTAGGTAGTGATAAAACCTTAACAACATGTTTTGCAAATCTGTCTATTTCACCCTAAAGAGCGTGCAACATGTGGGTTTTATGCAATTTTTTTTCAAGATTTGTCAAACAACTTTTACTCACTGATACTGATAATTCACTGCATGTTTAAAAAAAGTAAAAAGGGTATTAAACAATGTTATAAAAAATATAACTTGATCAGGATATGTTAAAATATCATTAAAAAAAGGAAAATTACTCCCTTTTGGGCCCACAGTGCAGTTTAAACAGGGGAGGGGAAGGTCATGGAATCTTAAAACCACCCACAATAGCTTTCGGAATTGTCGCGTGCACTTTTTACTCTTATTCCCGACAAGGCTTCCTCGCCCGAAAAAGCTATATACAACAAGTATATGTGTTGTATATGACTGTATGATACATTTTTGGTTCTAACTTCTCCGATCTTAACCTGTTCCAGGTCAGCCTGTTCACTATTCTGATTCTCAGAACTGGTACAAGTCACTTGCGGTCATTATCTCCAGAGCGACCTGAATGGCTGGACCGTCTCAGAATCAGGCTTCCTGTTTACAGACCGTCTATTTTCTCTTAAGGGGGTCTCTCAACATCATCGAGTTTGTGCACGAGAACAAAAATACAACCTTGGGGATTAGATTGCAGAAGTACAAAGCATCGAACAATTATTTGATCTATTTGTCATGCTCACATAAACTGGCAAAGACAAATAGGGGAAATACAAAACAAAAATATATATCCACATACATCCTACATTAGTACACCAAGGAAATTTTTAGGGTAATTGGAGTGAAAATAACGTCGGATCAACGAATCGGGCAAAAAAATAGCACGGATAGGGGGAATTTACATACCCCTATTCACCCGCTTCTTCAGGGTTTCGGAGCTGGAGCGGATCCAGTGGTGGTTCGGTTTGTTCGGTCGAACACCGTAAAATAAAACATCACCAACAAATACTATACGTTTGTTTTTGAAAATGAAGGAAAAAGAAGCTAAAAGAGACGGAAAACACAGGAATTCATGTTTCATGTTTTGTATGCCCCTAGAACCCCCTAGAGGCTCCAATTTTCGTGGACAATTCTCAGAACCCCCTTAACTAAATCCTGGATCCGCAGAAGAATTTTTGCTATGTGAGCCCTTGTGATGCTTTGTGATGGTGTGTGAGGCCTTTTGATGTTGTGTGAAGCCTTGTGATGCAGTGTGATGCCTTGTGATGCTGTGTGAGGCCTTGTGATGGTGTGTGAGGCCTTGTGATGCTATGTGAAGCCTTGTGATGCTCTGTGAGGCCTTGTGATGCTGTGTGAAGCCTTGTGATTTTTTTTTTTTTTTTTTTTATTTTTTTTTATTTATTTATTTACAACACAAGCACTACTTACAAAATGTTACTTAACACAACTTACAGTGCTTACACTACTTACAAAACCGTACTCATTACTTTTTTTACATAGAAAGAAGAAAAGAAAGTTACAATTACAATTATTGACGACTAATAACTTAAACTAAAGTGATTACTAACATAATTTACAATACTAACACTATAAACACAGTGGCAACAGAAAAGTATAAGAGGATTATATATAGATTAAGTATAAGTGTTTTTCTTTTTATTTAGAAGGATAAGTAAAGAGAACTGAACGGCCTAGGCTGTAATAATAATAATACTAATAATAATAAAGCGTTACGCGGTGCACAATATCGCCCATTTTTTATAAAAGTCACTTAAAGTTCTATTTTTGGTACAAATATATTTTTCTGTTTCGAATTTAATATTAATCCTTAACTTAAACCCTGCAATAATTGGACGAGTTTGTGATCTTCTGCAATCCCATATATATAGTTTGGCTATTAGTAGAAAGTAGTTCAGTAAAGGGCATTGTACGGCTATTATACCTAATAGCACATCCTGTAGACTAAGGTTGATCAATTCATTTGACAACGAGTAATAATATAATTCAAAATCCTTCCAGAAAAGTTTTGCATATACACAGTCAAAAAGAAGGTGGATAAGGGTTTCCGGTTTATACATACAAAAGGAGCATTTATCATCGGTAATATATCCTATTTTATATAACTTAGTGTTAGTATATAATATGGAGTTAAGGACCTTGTACTGAAAGGCCTTAACATAGAATTCAGAGCATATGATGTGCGGTAAAAGAAATGCTTTTTCTAGCTGATCTTCCGTCAGATTAAAATCCCGTTTTAAAGCTGAGGTATTTTTAGAAAGCTGTGCCTTTTTACTTATGAGCAATGAATAATAATCTTTTGATTTCTTCTTTAAAATATCAAAGTCGTTATTCTTAATTATCACGGAGGGTGGCATTGTTAAAAAGGTGTGATCAGATGTTCTAGGATTAGCTTTTAAGTGGGACGGTACAGCATATCTGAGACCTGCCCATACTAAGAAATTGGTTTTTTCAATCTTTCTTATAATGATACTATGTGACTCTGCAATACTTAAATCAAATCGAAGATCGGAAACCAGAAGAAAACCATTGTCGAAAAATGTTTTGTAAAAAATTGGCTTATTATTTATCCTAATGTCTTTATTATTCCAAATAATATTATACCGCATTTTATCTGTAGAAAAGTCGTCACGAAAATCAGCCCACCATTGAAGCAGCTCGGAGTAAAAAGGTGATTTGATTAGCACGTCTTTTACATCGTAGTTACAATGAAATAGAAAGAGGCCCCCGAAACTTTTAAGTTGATAACGCAAGTAATTCTTCCATGTGCTGTCGTTTTCGCTGAAGATTCTCTTTAGCCAGGCAAGTCTTAAAGATTTGACCATCGTTTCTAGGTCAATCATTTTCAAGCCACTTTTTTGGTAGTCATTTATTGTTGACAAACGTGTGACCTTGTCAACACCTCTCCATAGGAATTTAAATATCAATCTGTTCAATTCTTGAACCGCCCACTTTGGAATTGTTAATAATGATGCCACGTAAACAAATTTTGGAACAATCAACGATTTGATAACAGTAACCTTTCCATAAAGGGAAAGACCTCGCGCAGACCATATGTGTACCAATTTTTTCACGCTGTCTAGTCTTTCTATAAAATTTTTCTCGTGTAGTAATTTTTGATCATAGGTGTAATAGACTCCGAGAGCTTTAATTGGTTCATTTGGCCATTTAATACCAAAAGGTTTTGATTTATTTTCCTTTAATGATCCGATCCACATTGCTTCAGTTTTTGAGGGATTAACGGCTAAACCTGAAATCCTCTTAAAATCGTCTAACAACCTGAAAAGGGTTTGGGCTGAGTCGATGTCTGACAGAACCACAGTTGTGTCATCTGCGTATTGAAGTAATTTTGTTTCCTTCTTGTCAATAGTAATACCTTTTATCATTGGATTTTGTCTTATTGCGATAGCCAAGGTTTCAACAGCTACTACAAAGAGATAAGGAGAAAGAGGATCACCTTGCCTAACTCCTCGTTCGACTGTAAAATAATCAGAGATTATGCCATTGTTGATAACACAGCTTTGTATATTTTTGTAAAAAGAAGAAACCCATCTAATAAAGCTCTGGCCAAAATTAAAAGATTCTAGACAACTTTGTAAAAAGCTGCGTTCTAAACTATCGAAAGCCTTCTGAAAATCGATAAAGATCAACAAACCAGGAATGTTTTCTTCAACAGTGAAGTTCATTATGTCAAAAATCGATCGTACTGTTTCGCCGATATAGCGGTCTTTTATAAATCCAGTTTGATTGTAATGGATGATGCTTGGTAGAACATTTTGTATTCTAGCAGCTATAACTTTAGCCATAATTTTCGCATCCACATTTACCAAAGATATCGGCCTCCAGTTTTCCAGAAAGGATCGATCTTTTCCTTTCTTTTCGATGAGCGTAATTACTGCTTGCTTTTGAGAGCGCGACATTTCACCTTTTTCGAAGCATTCGTTAGCACAGAGAATGAAAGGCTCACAAAGTAAAGGCCAAAATTTTTTATAGAATTCAATGGGAATTCCATCGTTCCCTGGAGTTTTATTGTTTTGGAAACTATCCAAGATAAGTGCGCATTCTTCTGGAGTAATTTCACCTTCACAAGACATTTTTTGTTCTTCTGACAGTTTAGGAATGTTTAAATCTTTTAAAAAGGATTTAATTTCGTGCAAATTTTCATTATTCATGTTCTTACTCGAGTACAATTCTTGATAAAAACGTTGTTGTTCGGACAAGATCTTTGACGGATCCGTGGTAGACGAGCCGTTGATATTTAATTTTCTCATATGTTTTTTGACATGATTTCTTTTTTCTAGGTTTAAAAAGTATTTGGTGCTTTTCTCGCCATGCTCGTGCCAGCGGGCTCGCGCTCGAATAATTATTCCTTTAACCTTTTCTTCATAAAACAATTCGAGCATATCTTTAGCACAGTTAAGAAGATTTGCATTCAAAATACTAGGATCTGTTTCGAAAGCACACTTTGCATTAGCGAGTTGTTCTTGGAGTTCCTTTTCTCTTTCACTTCTTTCTCGAGCTTTTCTTTTGGAATACTGTATAGTGTGCGCTCTTATGTTGTATTTTAACCAGTCCCAAATACTTCGACAGTTCGAAAGGTCCTTACGACCTTCAGCTAACCAGATAGGTATCCTCTCCGTGATGCCATTAACGTAGTCTTCATCATCTAAAAGGGAGCAATTCATTTTCCAGATACCTGGACCTTTGATGTCATCAGATTTGTATACAAGTTCAAGAGTAATAGCTGCATGGTCTGTTCTAATTGCCGGGATTATATCTGCTGCTTTAACTAGATCATGTAAAGAATTTGAGATCAGCCAATAGTCTAAACGACAAAAGATCGTAGGCAAATTTTGACTCCATGTAAAGCTCTTTTTCTGAGGATTCTTAACTCTCCATATATCGACGAGATCAAACTCTTCTAGTAGGTTGCTAATGGTTGATACAACAGATTTTCTTGGACTCAACTGGCCTCCTTTCTTATCCATAAGTGGATTAAGAGGGCAGTTGAAATCCCCTCCCATAATAATGTTTTCTTCTTCATCAAAATTATTATTTCGCAAAATCAGAAGTAGATTGTTGAAAAAGCTCACGATATTCGAATCTTTATTCGGAGCGTAGATGTTGATTAGAACATACATTTTGTCATTAAATTCTGCTTTTATTATAACATATTGTCCTGAGGGGTCCAACACTTTTGAGTGAATTGTGCAATCAACATCCTTTTTAACAAGAATTGCCACCCCGCGTGAATTGGAGGTCCCGTGGGCCATAATAATGTCACTCCCCCATTCATTTCTCCAACACGTCTCTGAGTCCATTTTTGAGTGGGTTTCTTGTAAGAAGATGAAATCTGCTTTTTGCTTTCGACACCAAGTAAATATCGTTCTCCTTTTCTTAAAATTTCCAATGCCCCTTACATTTAAGGAAACTAATTTGCACGTGCTAGCGCACATTTCAGTAGTAGTAAAATATCAGTAAAACTGTGATTGCAGAAGAAAACATGAGATATGATTAAAGAGCGCTCCGCTTGGTTTTTGCAATATTTAGATAAGAATAGACCGTTCCTCAAATTAGAGGAAATTAACGCGAAAAATTTCATCAGTACATATATATTAGAATAATAGATTCTATTGCCTTTTACGTACACTACACAAAAATGGAACAAGAGGCCAGGAAAAACACGATAATACACCTACCTCGTGTTCCAGATTAATATCCATCTACTAACAACCTAGATCCTACACAGAAGAAAGCTCCTCCGCCAAAAAAAAAAGAAAACATATAATCAAAATAGAAGGTGTCCATGGAGCAAAAATCTAACAAAAGGATGATGATCTTATCTGATGTTGTTTTGATACAAAAGAGCGAATAATTAAAAATCATACATAATATTGAGAAGAAAAGAAACTTATAACTTCGCCAGAAAATATTGTAATCGCCGTTCGGCAAACTAATGAATAAAGCTCAAACTCAAAGGATTCTTTTAGAGTCAGAATTTAATATATTTACCATCGATGTAAAGTTTGTCTGGTTCAGACTTGCTAAAGTTGGCCCGTCTACCTTCTTTTCTTGCCTGTTTTAATTTCTCCATCTGCGCTTTCCTCAGTTGATGTAGATCCTTTGGAATGTCCTCAAACATTTTGAAGTTTGTGCCCTTTAGCTTTCGCCCTTGTTTGAAGACACGCTCCTTGTCTGAAAATCGTAGAAACCGAGCGATAATCGTGCGGCCGTCGTTACCAGTATCATCTTTTGGCTTGCCTAGCCTGTGGACCCTCTGGAATTCAATATGTTCGGCGTTCTCAACTCCAAGCGTATTTTTTATAAAGTTCACAAGAACGCCTTTGGTATCTTCGTTTGCAGTTTTCCCTTCTTCAGCGTTTTGGGAAACTTCTGGAATTCCTTCGAATTTTAGATTTTCGCGTCGGCTATAGGCCTCTAAATACAGGATTTTCTTTCGGCATTCACCTAGTTCCTTCTTACGCTCGTCGAGAGTTGATTGAAGTCGGTCGAGTTCGCTGTCGACAAATTGGGAGTTGGTTTCCATATGTGTAAATTTTCCTTCGAGCTTTTCCTGTTTATCTTTGACTGATATGACATCTACTTCCACGGAAGTAATCTTGCTTTGCAGCTTTTTAACAGTTAAGCTTATATCTTCCATCTTTAAATCCATGCTATCCAGTCTTGCGATTATAAGGTCTAGTTTTCCCTCGACGCCTTCCACAGGAGTTTTGGCGGCCATTGTTTTCTCGGCGTCGCTTGAAAGTGTCACGTCCGGAGATGAGGCCTCTTTAGCTCGTTTTTCTTCAGGTGACGCTTCAGTTGAGCTACAGGATGAGTTTCTGCTGTATTTTCTCTTAGGAGTAACAAAAACAGAGGAAACCTCCATAAACACCGTAGTAAGAAAAGTGGCCGACGGAGCTTCCGAAAATGCGTCTTCACTCCATGATGCTCTCCCCAGACTCCCCGTGAAGCCTTGTGATGCTGTGTGAGGCCTTGTGATGGTGTGTGAGGCCTTTTGATGCTATGTGAAGCCTTGTGATCCTGTGTGAAGTCTTGTGATGCTGTGTGAAGTCTTGTGATGCTGTGTGAGGCCTTGTGATGGTGTGTGAGGCCTTTTGATGCTATGTGAAGCCTTGTGATGCTGTGTGAGCCCTTGTGATGCTGTGTGAAGTCTTGTGATGCTGTGTGAGGCCTTGTGATGGTGTGTGAGGGCTTGTGATGCTGTGTGTGTATGTGTGTGTGTATGTGTAACGGGCTGGGTTGGAAATTGATGCTATGCTATTATGTAAGACTGGAGCAGCAAGCCTTAATAATTATTCTATTGCATGAGCAGTATTTCTGAGAAACTAAAGCAAATCAATTTTTAAATAATACATGGTTTAAATTTTACAAAGTTGTTTTTATTATCAGATGATTATCACGCTGAACATTTTAGTTCGAGAACTTTACGACCAAGAAATAAAAAATTTTATAAGGCTGTTTTCTAAACATTGCTGGAATGTTCTTGTGTCACAAGGAATAAACCAATCAGGTGCAGTGTGGGAAAAATAAAGTACAATCAGCAACGGTGATTAGTTTGTCGTGTTTTGACTGGCTCACAGGAACTGTAATCATAATTTGAAGGATCTTACTTGTCGGGGGGTGGGGGGTGTTGCTTAACCCTTCTCAACCCCAATATTAACAAATTGTCCAGATCGTCCGAGTTTATACATTTTCTGAAAGGATTATTCGAGAATAATTTGTTTCATGATCAAAGCATTTACTCGATTGTGATCTTTTTAACAATTCTCATAACCTTTTCATTTTATGATGTGGTGATGATGTTATTAGAAAATCGTTGCTTGTCACTCAAAGTGGAGGCAGGAATGGCTTTATGATAAGAGAGGTTACACTAGCCTATGTAAATAGGGATACCACAGCAGTGGTAAGCTAAATTTAGTGGTCCCTGAGTTTTTAAAAAAAGTGTAAAAATAATATATAGATTTAGCCAGGGCTAAGAGCGAAGCTCTTGATAGTATTTATAGTTTGTTCAAAAAAATATAAAATCGTGTAATGCTAAGCGGGGAAGGCAACGCTGGAGAATGGTGAAAAACAACTATAGGTCTATTTAGCAGAAAAAGCAACTTTGCACGTGCAGCACACTTTTTTTGTACATTTCTTTGCCGCTGTTGTGCACGACTACAACGTGAAACTTCCAGAAACTTAGTTACACGATTCATGGAGGAAATGTCGTATGTGTTCTCGTTCACTTTTTTTTTTCACTGCCGCTTATTTTCACCTTGCATTAGTGGCCGCTAGCATTTCACATTTGTTTTTTCTCTCTCGCTCTAGACCTCTGTCGCCCTTTCTCTCGTTGAGCTTCGCTGGCATGCCGCCTACTTTCTCTTTTTCTCTGTCTTTCTCCGCTCTATATTCCAAATTTGTGGACGTGACAATTAGTCTAAACTAAATACTTTAGACAAGACGGATACAGAAAAAAATTCCGCTTTCCGTTTTCGTCTTTAGTTGTCTCTGCTTTACAAGACGCCGGTGGCTATGCGATTTCCCGCTAAATAACCTCGACATGCATTTGGGTTGCCATACCTGTTGATTGAGTTATTTTACATTGGTATACCTGTGGTGCGGACGGACGGTCGCTCGGGCGGGAGGTCGGTCGGTGTACGGTCACGTGATTACCAAATTTTCTCGGATGGCTAGATTTCTTACCCATGGTGCTCCGCTTTTAAGCTACAAAAGACGATTTAAAACAACAACAAAGATGGACAGACACATTACTGGACACGTTATGTGACGGTCAGATGGTTTTCCAATATCGGATTGAGTGTCATTGGAAATCTTCGTATTTTTAAACTCTGGTTGTATTACAAGATGTGCACTTGCTTGACCTCATGTTTTGCTAAATCAAGTTGTTGTTGTTTTTTTTTTTGCCTGGGATTGCCTGATGTGCCGAATCACTTTCATCCCAGTCAAGCTTTATGCTGCCCCTAGGCTGTTTTATAACTACTTAGGAGATGAAAGAAAAACAAACAAACAACACAAAAACGTGCTCATATTTCATGTCATCTATGGCGCTCATGGTGTGTAAAAAAGGCAAAAACAGATCGTGATCTTTCTGCAAAACATCAAGGCCAATGACTTGATCTTCAAAAAAGTGAACTTTAATAAGCAATAGGACGGCAAAGGAAATGGACAGCAAACCTTCTGTGACAAGAGTGACAATCAGTAATGTGTGAAAAAAATTCCACCAAACTTCAATTCAGAAGATCTTTTCGTAAAAGGAGGGGGGCGTAAGGGGGTACGAATACCGCAATACCGCACGTGGTAGAGAGAGAAAACCACAATACCGCATTAAAATTTACCCAAATACCGAAACCGCAGTTGCAAATGGGAAGAAGTTGCCGTTCTCAAGACTAAAGTCCGCCTTTTGAATAGTATTTCCAAATTAAGGTGCGTCGATGTTAAGCATACGGTAAACATACATGTACGACCATCCCACTCGTCTTTGTTTATCAAAAGTTTTCAGTGAAACTCATATACGATAAGGTCCGATAACTTTCAGGAAAGGAAAATATCGATAATCGATGTACTGTTGAGGTAGGTTAGGAGTAACTACAATAAGATAGTACTTACCAAATGGTTTCCCTGAATTTCCCCAGCCTCTTCTCCCCTCGATTTACCAAACAACGGAACTTTTTTTTTTCTGTAATTTTCGCCCCCTTTTCCCTCTTCGTAGAAAATTGCTACGCAATTTATCACGACCTTACTATTTACTGAATTATCTGACTACTCACTCTGTTCACCACCTGGATCGCTCGCCATTGTTCCGCGACTGGCACGAAAGAGACGGTAAGGTCGGTAAGAACGTTAGCCACGACACATTTTAGGGCACTTTTTTCCGCGAAAATAAAATCTCCACCATGTCTATGAGGGCATTGTCTGGACTCTCTTTGCGCGATCATGACGGTCCCCGACTGTGCAACTAGGGAGAGACGCAGGCTAGGGGACCTAGGGAGACCTTTTAGGACTCCTTTTAGGATTTGTCAGGAGCCCATAGATTTGTATAGTTGTCATACTTTAAAGAAACGAAGCAGATCACCGCGTGACAACAATTTTTTCACCGATTACCGCGTCATAAAATTTAAAATTACCGCATGCTTGGACTCTGAAAACCGCAACACCGTACTTTGAAAAAAAAAATACCTCAAAATCGCACCAAAAATAACCCAATACCGCCAAGCGCCGCGCGTGGAGCTCCGCTAAGAACACAACGTTGAGTGAAGATCACGAGAAAACGCGCAAGTAATAGCCCTGTTACGTTTGTCATAAACAAACGTTTTGCCGCCCTCTTCTTTCTGAACTCCTTTTCTATTTTTCACCCGACCATTATTTTTGTTTTTCGACGTCGCTTTTCATTCTCGCTCTGTTCCTTGTTGCACTGCGGGCGAAGAGTGTTCCAAGTGTTCGAAAGTGCCGCGTCACGACAATTCGTCATGAAACATCCCTATGGTAAATGTAAGTTTTGAAAGTTTTAGTTCGCATTTGTTCTTGTACTACTGTTTGCACCACATCGCCTTTTTTAATGAAAATATTGGCGCGATTGTAACATGGTCGTGCTTCAAAAATCGGATAACCAACTTTGCGCAGACATTGTTCGGTCTTTGAAACAAAATTTTCGATCTGAGTTTCAACCGCCTTTCGTCGCGCCGCATGGCGAACGAAAAGTCCGAATTCGAACGGGGTGTCATTACAAATCGCAATTACCGGAAGACCATTGGCGAGAAAAGTACAATCGCAATATAAAACAGAGTGTTCGTGGATTTTATACGCCGGCTCGTGTTCCGTATGCTTCAGTTGGAGATGTTTGTTTGGATGTAAAAGACCTCGTAGTGAAAACAGTTGGCGGTGAACAGAGCCCGGAGAAGGTGGGTTAAAAGTCTAAAAGCTTGAAAACACGATTGTTTCACTTATATATTGACATTTATTCTCCTTCTAAAAACTGAAAAGACATTTTCATTTAAACCAATTCACTACTTCATTCTCTAGAATCAGCTAGGGTACATATAAGCATTAAATATACCACAACAATACGCCACGAGAAATGCAGCAGTGTCCCTGATTTGAAAACCAAATCTAACTTTATTATCAGAACCATGGATATCCATGTCAGAACATGCGCATGCACTGCATGACATCCCTGTTCGTCATGTCTTAATATTAGCATCTCGTACAGTTTTTTTTTTATAGAGGAATTAAACAATTCCTTCTTTTGAAAATACATTTCAAAAGTATATGAATAGTTATCCTGAGTTATCTCACCCGGTAAAATTCACCTTGACAACGCATGCAAGGTTGCTATTTGTCTCAGCTCATCATACCATTATTTGTAAAGATTACGATGTTATCAAAAGATATTATTATTCATCATTCTTATGATTTTATGGTATCATTTTGCATGGTTCAAATGATAATGAAGCATGGCTAGCCCTTCATTCAATCTAAACAATAAGAATGC
>OZ037781.1:9413403-9418403 GCA_964035525.1 Porites cylindrica | reverse complement strand
CACATTCTGTTATAAGTAATGGAAAATTATTGTTTTCACATCGCAACAGGACGACAAAACGCTTGGGTGTGACAGGTGACAGGGCTGTTACTTGTCTGTTTTGATCTGACGTGATCTTCACTTGACACTAATTTTTTTCCAGTCTTTTACAAAAAAAGATCTGTTTAAAAGAAGGTGAAGTAATAAATAGTATATTTTTGCTAGGAGTAGTGGCGGATTCAGACCTTTAGATAAGGGGGGGGGGGGGGGTCATCCAGACCCTGGGATAAGGGGGGGGGGCTGTCTCCAAAAAAATTTTTTTTGGTTCTTCGAGTTTAGAAAAACGTTTTTTTATTTATCTAGCTTCGCCTAACTAGAATCTAAAAAAATAAAAAAACGTTTTAATTTCTGAACTCTTTCTTAGTAAAAAAAAAAGATACTGCTAACAATACTATACTATTACTACTGTTAACTACTACTGTTAACCAAAATGGCGGCTTTTTCACGTTTGTTTGTTTGTTTTTTATAACTAATATGTTAAGTAATATTAATGTTGACCACTTAAACAACTTTCCTCCAAATAAGTCAGTGAAATTCGCAAAAGGATCGTCAGAAAATAATGAGAGTTTCTTTTCTCTTTTTTCTACTCTTGTCGGCATCGCTGACTCATGCTCTGATTTCAACCAGTTATGCTTTCAGACGATATGGAATCCTGTAGTCATTGGTAAATCAAACCCAGAACGTTGCAACTGTTGAGCAGACACCTCTGTGGCACCAAGTGGCCACATCTGAGAAAAGTGAGAACTTGAGCCGCAGAGGTGTTATGTATTATAATATGGGCGGGGGGAGGGGGGGGGGGAGGGCGGACGATTTAGCCCGGAGGAAGAGTGTGGTTGTTTAGGAATGTTTCGGGGTGAGTGCGTGGCGCTAGAATCCGGCAACCCCTTCCGATAACCAACTAATCAACTGCAACTTTTACAATACAGTAACTAGTTGAGTAAATAGTTGACACTAGAGCTGCCCCCGCTTTGTGTATGGTCGGTCAATAGTATTTTTGCTCGTTGTGTAGCTCTTTGAAATATACCAATTCGTATTGAAATTTTTCACACATATTCCATACAATAGGTGAGAGTAAAAACAGCAAACGCAAGGTTCCATACACTGTTTCAGTTCGATTTACACAGCTTTGATCAAAACATTCGGAGTTTCGAGAATAGTTTGTTCTAAACCATAAGAAACTATTTAATCAGAAGTTGGAAGTTTCCACTATTTCTCCTTCACTTTTTACATACAGTTCATTTTATTTGCCGGAAAGTAAGCCTTAGAAATTCAAAGCCTTAATGAATTCTGGCTCGCGCGTTCTAGTTTTTGTTACTTTAAACTTTATAAAAGGAAATCTGTGAGCTGGGAATAAGTCAGCACAGAATTTGTTTGTCGGCAAATTTCTGTAATCGTCCATCGTTCTGCTAGTGATAAGCTACCCGTTGACTCAGTCGTCTTCCTTGTTTGCAATTGGGACTGAGTCTTATTCCCCCAAAGTGAGAGAAAGAGTGTCTGGCAACATATTGTTTCCCATCAAAGATTTGTGAACTCGTTCTGGCAAACTCTCCAAGTGTTTATATATACACAGTTGTACGGACCTTATGACTTCATCGAGTGTGTTTTGGTCCATGACTTTCAAAACAGCTGCTCCTTAGAATGACACTGATAACACTTAACGCTAGAGAGTATCCAAATGGACTGTACAATAAATATCACAAAATCTACCTAAGCGGTCCCTTCGGGATTTCTGTTTTACGTCATCCTACTGAATCATCTCCGTTACTTGCGGGTGCGAGTAATAGAAAACATCATCACTACCCAACGATTCCTCGCGGCCCCTGTTGAAGCAAATCGAGAGTTTTTTCTGGCATACTGACTGTATATTTTAACTGTTAGTACTTTCCTTAATATACGCAAGAGTTACTTGAGTGCCTCCTGCAGGGGGCAAAAACCTGCGACTAAGAAACTTGATTTTAAGAAACTGTTAGGCTAAAATTTGTCCGTTAGGACCCCTCTATAAAGAATCTGTTTAGCCTAAAATTTGAAACAGGTTATTATTTTCTACAATTGTCTGAAAAAGTTATGTACTCTTAGCAAATGATATATTTTAGTCAACATTCAGAATCCTAATTGGAGACAACGGGGCAGGTTGGTCTGTCAGCTGCGTGATAAAGTATCGTATTAAATAGTTTCAAAGCTGTTTGTACTTATCCCGGTAAGTGACTATCCCCCTTCAAAGTCAAGTAGTCCCATTGCGGGAGGGACGGGACACGCAACGCCCTCTTTGTATGCGTGCGCAATTTTGTCTTTTCTCCACATACACGAACGCTACTAAGAACTTTTTTGGGCTTTGCCACAGGCAGCCAAATAACTACCAGCTTAGTCTGTTTCAGACTCTAAGCTTATGATATACAGAGATCGTTAAAACTGATGCGATAAACCCTCGGAGGCTATAGGCTTTGACCTTCTTCTCGCTACTATTTGAGAGACTGGCAGTGGCTACTAAACTGTTTAGAGCGGATATTTAAGTCGTTTTTGATGATCATTTGTAGGCCTGGAATAGATTTCCAAAAACAGTTCAATATAATAGCCCTGAAAGAACAATTTAGCTGTCATGTTTCTTTCTTTCTTCTATAACTTGTGCAGATGCTAAAGACAATGGAACCAGTAGCACATTTACCAAGAGAAGGTGACTAAATGTTAATTGTAATAAATAATACGAACACGCATGGGTCGATGAGGTCTTAGCAGAGCTCCATGGGCTCCATTGAGTAGTCCCAAAAAATAGCCATACCCCTCCCCACGGATGGCTCTTCACTTTGGTTTGCTTTGTTAGTATTATTTTTTTAATAGATTGAAATCACACTTTCTGGTGTAAAATTTACGTTGCTTTTTATGTTGTTGTTGTTGTTGTTTTTCTCTTTTTAATTCCAGGAAGAAGACAACTACCTAAGCTATGAAAGTTTCCCGGTGTTGTGTTGCGATGTCGCCTCCATCCTTCACCGCCATCCAAAAAGTATGTTTGCAAACAGACTTTTGACTGCTGCCGTGAATGCAAATGCATGTGCGACTGTATCGCCCATAAATCGTACTCGGAACTACCCTACAAGCTTCCAACACTAGCCTACTAATAAACCCACCGCGAAACCCTGAATATTGGTATTCAACGCTAAAATCAGGCCCTATGTGAATGCGACCATCTGAACTTTATTTTCTTCAAGTACAGTATAATTTCAAACAATCGCCTCTATGTGAGAGCTGTCAGGGTCCTGAATGATGACAGGAACTTTTAGTTTCACTAGTTTTGCTTTTAAATATATATTTTTTAATAATATGAGCCGCTTCTTTCTTTCTTTTCTTTTCTTTTTTTCTTTTTCTTTTGATGGCCACAAGACACTTTTTGACAAAGTGACAGGAGTAGGGTACAGAACAATTTTTGTCATTTATGTAGTACAACCTGCAAAATCAATAAACTTTCTTAAGTATATTTAACTGAATGTTGTTTTGGTCATTATTTAAGTTGCTATCCTTGCTTCCTTGCCATCTAAAAATTAACCTTCAGTAGCCTGCGTAACAAACTTTTCCGCTCGAGTTAATGTGCAATAGCTGGGCTGAGTTTTCTCATAAGTGGAATGTTACTCAGGCTAACTTTTCAGTTTCTCTTCAAGCACTACGATAACTGTACAATTCGTATTATAACAATTATTCTAAAACATTCAGTCTGAGTTCCTTAGCTTATCTTTATCTTCGTTTATACAGTTGTTTATTTAGTATCTTTAACTTTAACGAGGAACGTTTGCCGAGCCCTCCGTCTCTTTCCAACGTTGCCCAGGAAGGGGCTTAAATGCCAGTTAATAACTGTGCTGGCAGGACAAACCATATTAAGGGCAGGCAAGAGAAGTGATACCGAGGGGTCAGTTTTACCCCAGGGGTACCTTCTATAAGACTAGGGGGCTGGGACGCCCGTCAGGAAATTGGAATTAAACCCCTAAATGAGATCCACCTGGGTGTGTACTAAACTTTATTGATCCCTAAGACACCATTCTAGAACAGAAAGCACGATAAGAGCTATAGAAAATTAAATTGTAATATTGAGTTTTCAAAGATTGCTTCGGACGGAAATTCTATATTAAGCTATACTGCATTTACCGCTAAATATAAAATCAAGACTAACTTTCTAGAATTTTATAAGGTAGTATCAGCCGTTAAACTGTTCAGGCAAAAGTGTTCTCAACAACCCAACACAGGACCCAAAACCAAGACCTTTGGGCAAAGATTATTAGCCTCAGAAGAAGCCTGTAAAACCGTTTACAAATCAATTATCGAAAAAAAGGCCACCACCCCTCTTAAAATCCAGGGAAAATGGCCGTCTAAGGAAAATATAATAGGAAATGCGAACGTGAACCGAGAGAATACATACCGCCTCCCCTTTCTGTGTACAACAGAAACAAAGTTACGAGTGTTCCAATTCATGTTCCTCCACAGACGAATAGCAACAAACGACTTTCTCTTTAAAATCGGCCTAAAACAAGCAGACTCCTGTTCTTTCTGCGGGGAATTTACTGAAACCCTTGCCCACTTGTTCTGGTATTTCAGTTACACTCAAAAATTCTGGAAAGACATTTATCAATGGACAACTCAAAACACCACCTTAAACAAATCCATTGCCTTCTCTCCTCTTATCTGTCTTGGACTAATCTCTGATTTGTTACTACATCACCTTTTCCTTATCGCCAAACGATATAATTACACATGTAAGTTAAATAACTGCAACCCTGCGCTACAGATTTATATACAAACCGTTATGCACTCCATGGAAATTGAAAAAGAGATTGCCTCTAATAATAACAATATGTCCTCCTTCAACAAATGGAGCCCTCTTAAACTTTGCCCCTCGGACAAATAAACTTGCTGTTATTAAATAATTCCAAAAGTTCCAAAAGTTAAAAGTGATGCAGAAACAAATGCAAATGCGAAGC
>OZ037781.1:9310903-9410903 GCA_964035525.1 Porites cylindrica | reverse complement strand
CAAATTATTCTCTAAGAAAATGTATGGAGGTCAATCTGGAAAATTTGTTTGTCGCTATTGGTGTTTAAAAGAGGTTACACCCCTCCCCCCCCCCCCCTCCCCCCAACTAGTAAGACCCCTAATATTATTGTCACAGAGTGATTTGTTTCACAGCAAAAATACCTTTACTGTTCAATTTAGAACACCATGAACTGCACCTAACAATTTCCAGCAGCATGTGTTGGAATCAATGATTACAATTCCCGTGAACTAGTCACAAAACCATAAACTAATCACCGTTGTTGATTGTACTTTATTTTTCCCACACTGCACTTGATTGGTTTGTTCCTTCCGACACAATAACATTCCAACAATGTTTTCAAAACAGCCTTATTCTTTAGAATAAATTACCAAAGGCTTGCTGCTCCAGTCTCTAGACATAAAAGCATCATTCCCACCCAGCCCCTCTGAATATGCATGAAGAAAATTAATCAGCAATGGTAACAGCAGCATGCAGTAATAAAAAATCAAACGCTGAAATCTGACCTTGTTCATATTTGGGCATTGTGACAGCTGACTATATCTTTTTTCTCTTGTGACTTCAAATTAGGACCAAAGTAGTAAATTTTATCTACACTATGTTTTTTTTAATAGAACTGAATGAGTTGAAGGATTGTCTGTAGATGTGAATTTTCATCCTCAGCGTCAATCAATGTCTTATTAGAATGTGATTCCAATATTTCAAACATGACTTTTGTATAACTTGTGTCATTGAAATGTAAATACTTTTATATAAGTTTTGTTATCACAACAAAATTAGTATTTATACAGTGTAATTGCATTGGAAATATTAACATTATCGTTAAAAGATAAACTTCTTGTTGACCAGCTCTACTGAATCAACTAACCATACAGAAGGTGCTGATGGGAGTCACATCACTGCACCAGCTCGTAAGGGGTCCTTAACAGTTAAGGCTGTAGTATCAGGTGACGGCTTGTTAGCCATTCATGACAGGTCTGCATTCCAAAATATTGCTACAATTTGGACAAAGCCAACACGGTGCTGAATGGGAACAAACGTAAAATTCGGAGTCTGTGCAAGGAGCCAGATCTTATAATTTGTGATCAGTGTCTGTACGTAGCGTTCCTGGAGCATCTCTTTGATTTCATGTGGTTGTTTTCCAGCAAGTGTCATATAATATCATAACAGGAGCAAAGAGACTCTGATCCAGCAGCAATCTTTTTAAAGCCGAAAGATTTGGCAGCCCCAGGAACAATCCTTTCCAGTGTAAGATGTTATGACCTTAGCACAGGGCCAATAACTAGTCCAAACACTCCCACACGAGCTGTCATGATTTGTGCCGCTTCGCTCAGCAAATTGCTGGGTTATAACATCTCCGGCAGCAAAAAGGACACCTAAGGAGAAAAAAAAGCAATGAAGAGTTACACTCGTCTGTCTAAATGCAGCCCAAGGGGAAGTACTCCCAGCTTATTTGGCCAAATAAAGGTTATCACCACTGAACAGGGTATGGTTTTGGGGGTTTAGAGTCTTAAACAGACACAATTTTGCTATTTGGCCTCTCAAACAGCGTGTTGCCTTGAACAGGATGTAAACTTTGGGAGAGTGCAGTGTACATGTGGGTGAGAGGGGGGATGCAATGCCTAAATGCATGGTTATGTGCCTCTGAACAGAGTTAAAGGGGTTGGGGGATCTCTTGTCTAAAATAGAGTAGCGAAATGAACAGTTTTATATAAAAAGGCCTTGGTGGCATCCCAGTCAATTTCCCACTTCCTCTGTATTTTTACACTGTACATAAACACATTAGATAATCACCTATTTTCCTTTTTTTCAAGTTGCTCATGCACAGTCTGGTCTAGCCACATTCTACCAGAATGGAGAAACAAAAAAATTGTGGGAGACTGGATTAGCATAAGATTAATGACATGTGGATTAGACATGAGAGTGTAGTGAATAACAGAAATTATTACCATTCAGACAATAGCTGCTATAACATTATGCTCTCCATGAACATGCTACAGTACAAGCAGCATGCAAAAAGAAAGTAGTGTCCAATAGCCTGGAACTAATGGATTTTGCTATTGGGCTACTGAATTTCATTCTTAACTTGGCCGATGTACAAGTGCAGTTTTTTGAGGAATTCAAATTACAGCCTAAGAACTGTGTAATCAATGCAGCTCACCAAAAAGTATTTGGCACTAAGTTGAAATTACCTTTGCTGTCAGTGGGATTATGCTATAAGCCCAAACTAATGGCAAGCTGTAAAACTTACTTTCTTTGTACCCTGTACAAGTTGATGTTAATTCACATTAGACTATACAGTCTCCTATTATTCAATAAGATCCTCAAGTTTAAGAATACTCTAGCTGTAACTTGCATACATCTAGGATGCAAATGTACTAAGAGGAGATGGCATCAGAGTTCACAGAAGTAAATGAGTAAGGGGAAGGATTCCCGTCAAGCCCCATGAATGCGAGCTGCAGTGATGTGAGGAAAGTTTCCAGAGTATTTTTCCCACCTCCCCAAACAAGTCCCCTGCCCCCCTCACACCCCCAACCCCCAGTCCCAGGGTAGAATTGATACTCTTCCCTAGGTTACACTCAGTACATTGGCAACTTAGTTGGCTACCATTGAGACAAGTGCTTAAACTTAATGATGACCTGTAGTCTAAGTTCACATGGACCAGGGTTGCAATCAATAAATGTTAAGAGAGGACAATTTCATCCTACCTTGAGCAAATGCCTCAAAGAAAGATAAATAATAATGTGAAAAACTGAAATGCTCAACTTGCATTGGTTCTGCATGTTACAATGGCAACTCAAAGTCTCGATCCCATAATAGTTAGACCCCAGTTCAACCCCAAAACTATAGCATTCTCAATAATTTATCAGAGCTTGTTTTCTGGTTCAAGTACCAGAAAATGCATTTTTGTCATCAGGATATTGTGCACAGTATAGGTTAATTATTTTGTGCTACCTCAGAACTTGGTCCCTTTACCCATACAACAAATGATTCTTTAGAGCTTTATAAAGAAGATATATGCAAACAACATTTTCATCAGGGAGCACTAATTAACCATAACTTTTATGGTAATTTTTGCAGGCATATAGCATTAACATTTGAAAAAGTTGGCCCAGCCTTTTCAAGTGTTATTACACGTCCAACCTTGCCATTCATAGATATAGACAATAGGGTAAACTAATCAATAGTCTCGCATAACAAAACTGGACCATTATTTTTGGAATTCAATTGATGCAAAAACATGTTTTAGCTTTTAACAATAATATTATTTTACTTAACAAATAGTGTAGCTGAATAGCTCCTTTAATCTTTCTGCTATGAGAATCTCACTACGAAAATGCAGTACTATAATCGGAAAGCTAGTCCTTTGTAGAAAATTGCTCTCAAATTGTCTGTAGTGAATTTGCTACAAATAGGTATTTGTGAGTCCAGGGACTCATCTTGTGAAAAATCATGAGTCCCAGTCCAGTACCAATAAATCCCACTTCAAAAGACAATGAGTCCAAAATTGAAAAATATGTTTCTCCCTTTATGTTAAAATCCAGACAGTCAATCTGAAGACAGACTCCAAAACGAGAGACTCAAGAGACTGTATTACATGTACAGTCTACTGAAATTTTTTTAGTCCTTCTATTTTAATGCACAACAAAGGCTAAATGAAATAAACCTAGTTTAACAACAGCCATAATAACTACCACAGAAAATAAATCACATGAACAGGATTCTACAAGAACAGTCATCTTCAGATCGATCAACCGATCTTTTGATTTATTTTGCATCTTTGGGGATTTTTATGCGTCAAGGACGCACTAGGACGCATAGATAAAAAATCTTTGTGTTTGTAACAAAAATCTTACTATTCTATGAGCAACAATAAACAACAAAAGAAAGATATTTGTACAGTATGATTAAAGTGCAGTAAATTATAAAAAGGATACTGTGAAACCTAAGAATGAATAATTAGTTAATTATTATAAGTGTTAATAATTACAACAATTTGTAGACGTATTAAAGCATGAAATTGTTTACACTTTTTTTCCAGTGCTTGTCAGTCAAGCAATGAAAATAAATAAAAATAAATAAAACAGTAAGTTGCAAAGAAATTCCATTTCCGGTCGAGATGCCCTGCACTTTTGTCCCTACTATTATTATACATGTAGATCTTGATATTTTTACAAGGAACAGACACGTACAAAACCATGTACACTAGCAGAAACAAATATTGATTAAGAGGCAAGTTAATTTTGAAAAGAAACATCTTACACATTCTATGTTGAGTCTGACATGAACTTACTTGCCTCTAAATAATTTACATGCATATTATTGTTTTTACATTTACATATATCCATGACGGAAAGTTTAAATCTTCCTAATAAACATCGCTAGCTCTATCCACTCTTTGGGAAATATTTTCTGTGAATGTTTATAAGTCAAAGTGACACAGCCAAGGTTCTTAGCTAACTTCACGATAGCCAAATGACTGACACTTAATTGTGCTTTTTCACAGGCGGCCCAGACGTAGCATGTGTCACTGAATGAATAATTTATTAATATTCACATGGACAAATTAATGCGATGAGTCGTCGAAACTCCCATGAACTAACATAGTCCAAAAGTCAAGTGCTGCATTGTTACGCGAATGCGGTCGCTAAGCTTGAATATTCACGTCGCGTATTATACCTGGCAGTTTGCGATCATATCAAAGCGTAAAGGTCAACAGTGGTTGTTGATGAGCGAGCAATATTTATTATTGTGCAGTTGCGATGGGTTTTGTGGAGCCAGCGAGCAAGAAGCAGGAGCACACGTTACCTGCAGATTAGCCAATGGCAATTTGGAGCGGATTCGTCGATTATTCTCGAATTTATAGCGCTTCGTGTGAAGGCGCGTGGAGATGGTCCGTTTGCTTTGTAGCCAGCCTTTAATTCTTCTTTAGTGGATAGTACCTACAACAAAATGCCACTTAAACCGGCCAGGAAAGACAAGGATACGTTCAGTTGAAGGTATCTTGCCCTTGCGAAATAACTTTTGGAATTCCTAGGATTATCCTAGGAATTCCTAGGAAAAAAATCCTAGGAATTCCTAAGAATTCCTAGGAATTCCTAGGAATTGTAGGTGTGAATTTTCACGGTAAATTCGGACTTGGAATTCCTAGGAATTCCTAGGAATTCCCAGTTTAAAAAGTTCTGGTTCTAAATTCCTAGAAATTCCCGGAAATTCCAAATGGAAATGAAACTAGACTTGGAATTCCTAGGAATTCCTAGGAATTCCAACCTACAAGATTTTAAATCACAAAAACTTCTTAGTAATTCCCAGAAATTCCTAGTAATTCCTAGGAATTCTTAGGAATTCTTAGGAATTCCTAGGAATTCTAGGAGTTTACAGGTTTAATATCATGTCATCAATCAAGATCCAATGCCAGGATAGTAAAGTATACACAAATTTAATGATTAATCACCAACTGGAGAAAGCATGGAAATTGCATTTAAACAAGTTTATGATAATAATGTTCAAAATCACATCTTATGGTACATGTTGTTTTTTAAAAAATTGAATAAAACAATTAAAGTCCTGAGATATAAATTGTTCTTGAGTCATTATTGAAAAATTGTGGGACACATTTGTAACTGGAATAATACAGCAAAAGAGTCTTGACTGAATTAATTTTACAGCGGGAACATATATGTAAAAGAAGAAAAAGTCAGGCCAACTTGCTTCCAGCAAGCTTATCTGCTAAGCCCTTATTAAGCCGCTCTTTTAATTCAGGACTCAAACTGAGAACAAAATAATGAACTGGAAACTAAGATACTTGTAGTACATGGCGTTTAAACATACTTGTTCATGACTACAGTAGAACCCCGGCGGTGAACTCGAACTCTAAAGGGAAACGAAAAATAGTTCGATTTTAAGTGGGGAATTCGAGTTATCGGGGTAAATTTCAGTGAAATCTTGATCAAGAGAAAGCAAATTTAGTTCGACTTAGCGGAGAATTCGAGTTATCCGAGTGCGAGTTATCGAGGTTCTACTGTGTTAAATCCACCAGAATCTGATCGAGTATTAGCTTATTCACGTAGAATTCCATCAACTTTTTGCAAGAACGACTACAGTTATGTCTCCAGTAAATGGTTTTCCATGCCATCTTGAAGTTTCGTGTTCATATATCGCAACGATCTATAATTTCACTTTGATCTCCAGCTTCATTATTTGAGTACGTGGTTACTATCAGAAGACACATTACGAAGCAGGAACGTACCTTTACCTTTCACAATCCAGCTGACTTATCGTTCTCGGACATGACTGGAAGCACGTTTCATGTGTCAACAACAAAATAAATGAACAATCCGCGTTTAAAATAACGTCAATTTCGGATGCAAAATACTTGTGCTCTTGCTAATGAAAGTCCGCGTGAATTTGAACTCACCAAACGGAACTTCATTTCACACTTTTCCATTGGTTCAAAAGGCGCACGTGATGACGCAGTTCACTTAGTGGGGAGACTGGTAACCAGTATAGCTCAAACATGGCGGATGATTTTGCTCGATGATGAGCAAGTTGAAAAAAGCGGTCGTTTTCAGAGCTAAATAAAATATTCCAACGCTTTTGAGGTATAAGCAGCGAGAGGAAAACTTCGTATTGTTTTTTCAAGAAGCGATGACCTTTTATTAGGCAAAGCCGCGATGAAAAACGTGTTGTGGGCATGTTTGGAAAGCTCAGGTACGAGAAGTGGCTCTTTGAATAAGCTTTCAGTATCGTGCTTATTGTTGATAATTTTTTTTTCAAGATTTAAGTCGCAATAAATGTTGTATATAGATGCTGGTTAATGTCAAGAAATCCTTGTTGTTATAGGCAATTAAAGAAATGATTATTAAAATTTTTTACGCTTTTTATTACCTTTGAACACTTATCGTTTTCCCCAAAAATTAAGCCAGTGTTTCCAAGTTAACAATGACTTGGAATTATTGAGAATTCCTAGGAATTCCCACAAATTCTCATTGGTGTTTTAGCAATTCCCAATAATTCTCATAAGTTCCAAAGACAGTTTCCTTCAAACTTGGAATTATTGGGAATTCCTAGGAATTCCCAAAAATTCCCACTGGTGTTTTAACCCATTCCCAAGTATTCCCAAATATTCCAAGGTTTTTTATCTTTGCTCATTTGCATGTCTTGGAATAACTTGGAATTCCTAGGAATTCCTAGGAATTCCTAGGAATTCCCAGAACTCTGGGAATTCATTTCGCAAGGGTAGCTTTGTTTTGTTATATTTTAACTTTTGGACTATTTTAGTTCATGGCAGTTTCGACGACTCATCGCATTAATTTGTCCATGTGAATATTAATATATTCATTCAGTGACACATGCTACGTCTGGGCCGCCTGTGGCTTTATGAATAATTTATGTCATCCGCATTTCTTGGGATCGGACCAGGTGGAGAAATTTGTTTACTTTCCAATATACATACATTCTTCTTCAGTTTTAAAGAAAAAGATGCTCGAACTTATAACAGATGTGTAAACATTTAGCTGAAAATTCATTTATTGCCGATGATGCAGATGCTTGTTCAAATGCTTGAGTCATGCTGTAGGAAGATAAATGGAGGTTTACTTGTATACGGTTCCTTTAAGTTCCCCAAATCTCAATTCATTGATTAAAATCTACTGACTTACAATTAAAGTCCGCTAAAACTAACAACAAAAATAAGAACAATAAGTATACAATAAGCGACCTCATACATACTAATCAGACAAGTCAGAGATGCCTGTACACTCAGATGCAGACGTGTATGCCCAAATTGCGCACACGCATTTCGCCGCATGCACATTTTTGGATGGTTGTTTCCGAACTGCACTGTATATAGCTAGATCTAGGTATATAGTGCAACAGTGAAATTTGCATGAAGACAATTTTTCGGCCAAGAGCAATCCCCTTATATACATTCAGTCAAAACCCATTTTTTGTACACCTACTTTATTAATGAAGACAGCTCATTAAAACAGACAGTTTGCTAAATGTCCCTGGGGAAAGAAAGTCCTTACCCTTAGATTATCTCTTTCAACCTACTTAATATGAACACCATGTTAATAAATACACTTTCTATGGCCCCCTCAGTGTCCGTATTAACAGATTTGACTGTACCCGAGCAAGCAGGGAAGGGGTTTACACTTTATGTATTTCATAGCACTCTGATCAATAGAAAGCACAAACATCTTTCCATGCAATTCTTTATATCCTGCAGTACAAATTGCTGAGTTTCATTTTTCATGGTTTCATCTTCATCCTTGAATGGGTTATAACATGAATTATTACATTCATTCAAAATATTTCTCTGTTTCTGATTGGCTAAAATCACAGGCGTAATTCATCATAACAATTAAGCTACTGTTCGACCAAATTTGGAAGAATTTTGCCATCATTGAACTGATGACATCAAGACTGCAGGAAAGTTGCAGATTATTGAGCCATTAACCGAGAAGACCTGGGGATGAGGTTGAAATAGAGGAACATCGTTTCACCAGCAAGAAATAGGCGAACTATTGGCTGAAAACATAGCAAGAACAGCAAGAAGACAACTTGAAGGACTACATCTGCTATTTGGAGAATATTTGCGTAGCTGAACAATCTTTTATCTCCTAAACTTGCCAATTAACGTGCAATATCAAAAATGAACTTAACATCGATGGGAGGTAAGCATGTTTTAGCTTCTTTTTAAACTAGGAAATAAATTGAATGAATAATAAAATAACCATTGATTTCAGCTTTCATATCATCTGAAGAATTATGGAGGTCGAGGAGGGTGATGATACTCAGCCTCATTCAATAATTGATAATTAACTACATAGCCAGCTCCCAGTTGGCTTGCTAACTTAAAATTGGTAGAGCACAATTCAGGGGTAATCAGGCTCATAATCTCTAATCAGTAGTCCTTAACTCACTCACATGATATTTATATGTACTCACTGAATTGCACTCCGCTTAGTCCTGCATAGCCACACCTTTAACTTAATACCATTTATAGTGTAATCCTGGATGACAGAAACAAGAAATGCATATTGTATTAGGTGTCTTGAAAAAAGTCCAGGTGAATTTCACAGATATAATGTGCAATATTTTCTCTCTGAACCACTTTTATAATCATCTGTTTTCATAAAACAGGGCATACAGTAAGGATTCAATAAATTGATATTGTTTGCCTTGTGGTGATCAAGTCTTTTGATTGGGGAAGGAATATTTGAATCTTTTCACACCTGACTTAAAGCGCTTTACAATTGTCACAACTGACCATCCAGATGATTCCCCAAATATTATTAATAATGAGAATTTCACATTTAATCCAAACTATCCAGCCAGATCCGCAAATCCTAACTGGTGTGCATGAGGGAGATAGTTTTTCCAAAAAAAAAGCAACAACAAAAAAAACTCCTGAACAAAGCCAATTTCATTTTCCAATGACTGGTGCAGCAATGGTCCAGCTGGCCAGTTCTGACAAATGAAAAATGCCCTGAGAACAATACTGAAAGTCAACTTGGACTAAACAGCCTGAGATCGCTTCCTGCATGTGCCATTCTTTCAGCCCTTACAATCATGAACTGAGTTGCAATAGTTTAAAATTAATAGTCCATGACATTAGACAAAGGTGAGTGTATTTTACATAAATACATACATATATCTCCAATTATTGACCTTTCTGCATCTTAACTGTCAATTCCTACTAACATTTTTATTTTTTACAGTGAAAGAGGCATTTGGATGGTGAATCCCTGGAGATATATACCTGGTTTTTTGAAAACCGGGCTACTAAAAAATGTCAGTCTCTCGCACTGATTGTTAATTTGATGGCCCTTGTTACTTGAAAAGTAAAATCTCACCTCAAAAAGAAATTATTGAATACATGAGCCTCCATTTGATAGAATCGTCTATCTTGAAGGTAACAAAAGTGACGTTTTCCTCATTAATCTGGAAAATAAGGCATTTTAAGAAGCAATTTTTAGTGTCGGTGTCACCGATTGCAAAGCCAATTCCCCAGTTCACCCCATTTTTAATTGACGCTGGTCTCCCAAAAACAATCTAAGCCAACACTGCTCAACAAAACCAAGTCCTAAAACCAGCAGTTCAACTGCTTGCTGACTAGGAACATTCTGAACAGAGTGGGTCATTGCTTACATGCAAACAGCACAAACAAACTGCATAAGAGTGCAAAAACACATCAAACTTTACAACAACCCCACTCCCCTGCAATTTAACCAGGCTACCCCAAATGCATACCAGACGATAGCCCCATGTCTGTGCAACAACATGGCACCCGGCCAGACACAACCCCCCCTTAATTTGAGGGAGACATTGAGCTTTGAAAGACAGGGGTAGCCCTGGTACAAAAACTCAGCGAATCCGCACTCTAGCACAAAGCATAGTCTTTATAACAACCCCACTCCCCTGGAATTTAACCAGGCTACCCCAAATGCATACCACATGATAGCCCTGTGTCTGTGCAACAACATGACAGCCAGCCAGACACAACCCCCCCTTAATTTGAGGGAGACATTGAGCTTTGAAAGACAGGGGTAAGCCCAGGTAAAAAGACTCAGCAAATCTGCACTCTAGCACAAAGCATAGTCTTTACAACAACCCCACCCCCCTGGAATTTAACCAGGCTACCCCAAATGCATACCACATGATAGCCCTGTGTCTGTGCAACAACATGACAGCCAGCCAGACACAACCCCCCCTTAATTTGAGGGAGACATTGAGCCTTGAAAGACAGGGGTAAGCCCAGGTACAAAGACTCAGCAAATCTGCACTCTAGCACAAAGCATAGTCTTTACAACAACCCCACCCCCCTGGAATTTAACCAGGCTACCCCAAATGCATACCACATGATAGCCCTGTGTCTGTGCAACAACATGACAGCCAGCCAGACACAACCCCCCCTTAATTTGAGGGAGACATTGAGCTTTGAAAGACAGGGGTAAGCCCAGGTACAAAGACTCAGCAAATCTGCACTCTAGCACAAAGCATAGTCTTTACAACAACCCCACCCCCCTGGAATTTAACCAGGCTACCCCAAATGCATACCACATGATAGCCTGTGTCTGTGCAACAACATGAGACTTAGTTTGATGGAAGCCCCCCTCAAAAAATATTAGCTGGGCCAACGGGGGCAACAGCCCGTCCCTACGGGACGGGCTGTTGCCCCCCTCGTGCAAATTTTCTGGAATTTGCACTGATTTCTGTCAATTCCAGGAAGTTATTTGGAGCCCATGGTTAAGAGGTGAGGGTGGTTAGTCCTGAAGAGCGAGATTGTTATTTTTACACTAAAAGTATCAGGGCTTTAAGCGAATTAAGTTTTGAAAGATTGCCTGCAATGTGCTGGACTTGACTTAAGATTTCAGGCAACCCGGTTTTCAAAACTCCAGGTAGATATACATTAACATACAGTAAAAAAAATGCCGTGAATAAGAAGCTGTATGTTTTGAAGTTTGGCAAAATAGATTCTTATACTGAGTTTGGATTACGTATTGGAAGTTTAGGCTAAATAGGTTCTTAATTAGGTTCCTTAAATTTTTATGAAGAAGGATACTGTTGTTGCGATTACAAGAAATTGCTATATATAGTATTTGTCCTCATAATAGGCATTTATTTACCAAAAATCTAACAAAACTAGGTTGTTGTTGCATTTTACATTACATTTTCAGTACTGTAATATAAATTTCCCATATTAAAACCAGACTTTTGGTCAAAATGTTTATGAAAATGTAGTCTAACCCCACATATAAGAACCTGTTGATTTTTCTTGGCTAAACTGGTTCTTACATTTTGGAGAATTAAAATGACAAATTTCCGCTAGCAGGTTCTTAAATCCTAGGTTCTTCTTCACGGCATTTTACTGTACTTACCAGGTATGCCAACCTCTGAAGATCTAAAATCTGGAGACTCAATTTTTCATATCCCCCCCCCCCCCCCCACCCTTCCGACAAATTCAACCCAGCCCCCAATGGGAATGACTTAGGACATCATGTGAAGTCTCACATGAATTACATACGATATAAAATTCGCAATCATCATTGTGTTGCTAGAAATAATCTTTGTCAGTGACTAAATACGTGCAAAAATGCCCCAGAAACCGTACTGCAAGCAAGAAAAATTCAAGTTTTGAGGAAAAAAATGGGCTAAATCTCAAACTAAGGCACAGAAAAGCTTAAAAGATGATTTTCTCCGGGAGATATGGTGACCCGCACAGGAGAGCGGGAGATCAGTGCCGTGTCCTGGACACTCCCAGATAATCCGGGAGAGTTGGCATGTATGACTTATACGCACTTTATTAAATTGTCAGAACATTTAGCTAAGAAGCTAATCGGGGACAAAAAAAAAAAATTCCTATCTACATTTAGGGTGTAGACCAAACCTGAAACCCCACCCCTTCTTGGACCCCTCATTTAAAAAAAAAAAAGAAAGAATAAAAAAGTAAATTAAAAAAAACAAGCAAACAAATAAAAAAGTCCCGTATTATAACTGTCTAGCATTTTTTACTATGAAGCTCGAAGGGTGACCCAGAAACACATTAATTAATTGATTTTCTATGGTTCTACTAGGGCTGGCAAACTTCTATAATTTATCGCCAGTATCCGCGAAACTTTGCGTGCTGTTAATGTGATGACTACTCGTCACTTGGCTCGCATCCAAAAGGATGGGGGGGGGGGGGGGTCCACGTTTTGTCTACACCCTCAAAAATATATGTGCAATAAAATACAAAAAAAAATACAAAAAATTAGATAAATGGATGGTTATATGTAAAATAAAATATGATGTAAATGTATTTAAAATTTGATCACATGCATATAAATTCCATTAAGAAAAATCTGTTTGCATTAGGACTTTTACATTTGGCTAAAATGAGGAGAGTGTATCGAAATCTAAAACTGTCCCAAGTGTGTCTCCAAACATCCTCATACCCCGACAATTTAGAGGACATTACAAGCTTAATAAAGGCAAATCCGAAGCTTATTTTTTGTTTCAAAACAATTCTAAGCCCCTACAACGCGATCGGTAAAAGAATTTAAGCTTATTTCACAGCAATTATTCAATGATTTTGCACACATTTCAGCAGACATTTGAGTGAGGAGAATTTGTCTTCTCTACTCATGACAAATCAATTAAAAAACTGACTTTCATTAATTACAATACCTGTTCCTGTAGTTTGTGTTTTCCAAGGATGTGTTATAAGCAGCTGTTGATATTTCGCCCAATCTCTTCTTAGAATACTCATTACTGCTTGCCATATATCTTATTTTTTATTTTTGTGAGCTCAATGATCTGTACTGATCTGCTGGAGATCGCACTAGCCATGGAAGAGCTCTGAGCCGTAATGAGAGGCACCGCTGGCCGGTTCACATGTCGTTATACGCATTGCCAAAGCTACACATGGCTACACATAGCTAAACATAGCCACACTTGAGGGTCTCAATGGGGGTGCAGCAAACACGGAAAACGGTTGAAAATTTCGCGATTTCACGGTGCACGCTTAATTTTTCTTCGACACGGTTAGGTAAGATTAGCATACACGTATTACTGTTCAAAAATTCACAACAACAACAAATATTGTCACCCCTTTCTAAAGAGTGGCATTGATAATCGGGGGCACTGACGATACTGACCCCTGAAATAATGAAAAAGCAAATCTAGTCAGTCTAATCAGGTTCCAGGCACAAAAAAGTAGTAGAAACGCAAAAACATTTCGTCGCATCTTCCTTATTTGTAAGGACATAAGCCTCATTGGCTGAATAAAACTCCTTTTACTTCTCAAAAATACAGCGAAAATAATCACAAGAGAAGTCATTCCAAGCACTACGGCCCCTTTCATTTTTTTTATTATGGCGCGCTTTTGCAATTTAGCGGCGTACCGTAATACTGTGTCAGGTTTCAACGTAAGATACAGTTCCGTGCAATGGTTGCCGCATACCCCGGGGGGGGGGGGGGGGGGGGGTACTTGGGTTAATGTTTGCTGGGTATTTGCCGCTGGCCTCTCAGAGCCCCTACCCCCTCAGAGCCCCTACCCCATTATAGTCTATTTTTGGCCAATTATAGGTCTTTGTCACTTTTTGGAAAATGTAATTTTCGCTATCCCAACCTAGTCACTTTCTATTTACGCATATGGCCTTATCAACGTGGTTTCCAGAACGGAATGTAAAGCGGACAACGCGAGCTTATTGTTAAATTTATAAACAACAACTTTCTGATTTTTTTAACCGAGAATCGTCCCATTTTGAATCCCTACTTACCCCAAAAATCCGAAAATTTGGGTCCCCATTCTGGTAACTCTATTGAAAATGCGACCCTATTATAGTCACTCCAGTCGTGAAAATGCGACCCCATCCAGCGGCACATCCCCATTAGCCTCTTGTAAGGGAGTACCCCACCCCCCCCCCCCCCCCGCCGGGGGCCGCATATTAGCTTTCACAAAGCGCCACCCACAATTTAACCTTGGAATCGTTTGCATTGAAACTGGTTTTTTATCCCACTGCAAAAGTCTTATTCTTTTTTCAAGCAAATAGGCATCGAACAGCGTAAATGAACACCCAAAATGATCAGAACGGCCCTATTTACCAGGCCCGAAACAGGTGTCTAATGGTTGCGAGTTGGTTGTGTTAATGCCATTATATATTGCGGTAGCTTTCTTCACTTCGATTCCGGGTCTGAATACATAAACATTTATCTTTTGGCATTTCCAAATTTTGCAAAGGTTTTGACTGAACCTGTAGTTTCTCTATTGCAAGGTTTTAACGATGTGTCAATAGAACAGAGGGGGGGGGGGGGGGGGGTGGGGGTATTGCCATATATGGTCTATAGGTATGTGCCGCTGTGAAGGGTAATGGTTTTCAAGCAGTTTTCTCTAGGATAGAGTATATAACAGAGCGTTTGAGTCTAGAATAGGGTATCATTTTCCAGGAAACTGATCAATTGGTTGAAGATTTTAGCCTAGAATAGGGAAACCGGGAATTGCCACTAAAAAATGTAAAAAAAAAAATCAAATCGGCATCATATCTAGGATAAGGGGCGGGGGATTTGAAGAGTTTAGTCCAGTATAAGTAAAATTATGCGAATAAATTATTTTTTCTTTGCTTAACATGGGCTTCCGCCCTTGTTCCTCGCTGCTCCCCCACCCCCTCCAACGCGTGTTCTCGATGTACTGTGTCTCACAAGAAAAATAAGAGACTGCTCGCAGTCTAAAAAAATTTATAAAGAATCATGGCTCTTTCATCCTTTACATTTGCTTCACTTTGCTTGTGGTAAAACCTCGTTCTTCCCTTTTTGACGTCTTCTATGATATTAGTGAACAGACCCAGGGTTATATGGAATCTATATAGTTTACATAATGAGCAGAGAAGAAGCAACGACATACTTGCCTCGTACCGCTTTACTGTTCGAGGATTTGTCCTAGATTTTCAAGTCGTTCAAGAACTTGTCTCTTATTATTTTTTTTTTTTTTCTTATCTATAAACAGCTCCTAGTAAGCCATTTTTAAAAGGCTTTCACTTGCTTCAAACGAACTGCAAACAATTTCAAAATCGCGTCCGTGTTGAACAAAAAATAGAAAAGCAAGTCTCCACTTCATCCATCATGTGTCTGTACTCTAATATATCATCACCACATTGTAAAAATGCGTGATCAATACATGGATATTAATTGTGATCAGTTAGATGGGTACATGACGGGCTCCTGGTACATGTAACTTGCGAACCAGCACCCAGGTATGAGATCTTGCGCAGGAGAATATTGTGGTCCACGACTTCAAAAACTTTTAAAAGATAAAATAGTATAAAGATAGAAATCTATTTAGCGTCCATGGCCGCAGTCCATGTCCATCCTTGTCATCCGTTGCAAAAAAGACAACAGGAGACAGTTTAAAAGGCCAAATATGAAGTTTTTAACAACAAATCTCGGGACCATTATATTTGGAATTCAAATTATGCGCACTAAAATTGAAAGGGTTTTGCTTTTTAAATTGATAGCCCTGACGAGGCCCTTTAAGACAGTTTTGTTTAAAATAATACAAATTGTTTGACTGCCGTTGTGATCATGAGTCGAACGTTAAAGGAGCTTATCAAAGAGGATTGATCATAATTATCATCTTTATTATTGATCAAAGAACTTTACTTGGAACTTGTTACATTTTTTCTACTTCACTGCCTTTGCAGTACCTAAGTGTTTGTGTTTGTATGAATAAACGGGGACTGATGTTCGCATTACGCTGGGCTTCTATCCAGTGCAGCAGTCAGTTTTCCTATTTAACACGCAATGATTTCATTGTTTTCACTGTTCACCGTTTCAACAATAGGGAATAGGGAAAACATACACAGTTGTACGGACCTTATAACTTCATCGAGTGTCTTTTGATCCATGACTTTCAAAACAGTTGCTTTACAGAATGACACTGATAACACTTAACGCTAAAGAGAATCCAAATGGACTGTACAATAAATGTCACAAAATCTACCTAAGCGGTCCCTTCGGGATTTTCTGTTTTACGTCATCCTAACCATCTCCGTTATTTGCGGGCGCGAGAAATAGAAAACATCATCATTACCCACCGATTTTAACTGTTAGTACTTTCCTTAATATACGCTCGAGTTACTTGAGTGCCTCCTCGGGATTTCGCCCTCCGGGCGAAATCCCTGCAGAGGGCAAAAATCCGCGACTAAGAAACTTGATTTTAAGAAACTGTTGGGCTAAAATTTGTCAGTTAGGACCCCTCTATAAACAACCTGTTAAGCCTGAAATTTGAAACAGGTTATTATCTGACCTTTATTTTCTTCACGTACAGTATAATTTCAAACAATTGCCCCTATGCGAGAGCTGTCAGGGTCCTGAATGATAACAGGAACTTTTAATTTCACTAGTTTTGCTCTTGAATATATATTTTTTAATAATATGAGCTGCTTCCTTCTCTCTTGCTTTTCTTTTCTTTTTTCTTTTTCTTTTAGTATACCACGAGACACTTTTTGATAAAGTGATAGGAGTAGTTTACAGAACAATTTTTGTCATTTATGTAATACAACTTGCAAAATCAATAAACTTTCTTATATCTATTTAACTGCATGTTGTTTTGGTCATTATTTAAGTTGCTATTCTTGCTTCCTTGCCATCTAAAGTTAACCTTTCAGTAGCCTGCGTAACAAACTTTTCCGCTCGAGTTAATGTGCGATAGCTGGGGTGAGTTTTCTCATAAGTGGAATGCTACTCAGGATAACTTTTCAGTTTCTCTTGAAGCACTACGATAACTGTACAATTTGTATCATAAAAATTATTCTAAAACATTCAGTCTGAGTTCCTTAACCTATCTTTATCTTCGTTTGTATTGTTGTTTATTTAGTATCTTTAACTTTAACGAGGAACGTTTGCCGAGCCCTCTGGCTCTTTCCAACGTTGCCCAGGAAGGCTTAAATTCCAATTAATAACTGTGCTGGCAGGACAAACTATATTAATGGAAGGCAAGAGAAGTGATACCGAGGGGTCAGTTTAAACCCTAGGGGTACCTTCTATATGACTAGGGGGCGGGGACGCCCGTCAGGAAATTGCAAAATTAAACCCCTAAATGAGATCCAACTGGGTGTATACTAAACTTTATTGATCCCCCAAAATTAAATTGTAGTATTGAGTTTTCAAAGATTGTTTTATCTTTTTTTTCTTCCTCTCTTCTGTTCTCTTATCATAAATACTTTCAGTTTCTTTAAGCTTAACCTGCAGGGGTAATCACATTGGCTTTCCGTCCTGAAACTAATTCCTACGTGATACTAAAAACTGCAGTTTGGACCTCTAAACGAAATGGCGTAATGTCTGACAATCAACCGTAGAATTTGTGGCTGTACCCCTTGTATCGGTCCAAGGAGTTGTCTAGCTAAATGTCGGCCCATGAAATACAAACATTATACTTTTTGTGTTTTCTTTTGTTTTGTTCTCCTCTTCGTCGTCTTGGGGGCAGCTAGTTTGCGGCCATGTATTTTTTCCCATTTGAATCCCTCGACTCGCATGGTGTTAAGAAACTTTGGGATCAGAATTCCACCAAGTCAAGTTACCTTATATCAGACTGTGTGTATATGGTTGCTCCATTTCTTTCTACTTGGTGGGAATAGCATCGCAAGCAAAAGCCCATGAACGAACAGCGACCTCCGAAGCTCAAGACAACTCGAGGAAAATACTGAAGACAAGACAGAAGCAGGCGTAAAAAATCCTCGAACACTCTGTTTAACATTGTGATCGTACTACTCTCGCCAATGGTCTTTTGTAATAAAAACCCGTTCGAACTCGGATTTTGCGCTCGCCATGCGGAGCGACGAAAGACGGTTGAAACTCAGTTGCTGTATCAAGTTGTACGATCTCTGATTAATGCGACAATTCAAGGCTTCCATAGTGATGAGGAATTAATGCTCAAAGCTCGTCGGTCGTTTGCTAATCATTCACCGTGTTAAACATCTTCGAAAACATGGTATTATTAAAATTCTAATTTATAGTTCTTTCATTGAGATTAATCACATCAATGTGATCTTTTTTCCAATAATTATAACTAGCGGCTAGGAGCAATTTGCGTAGGGTGCTTCACGCGAGAGTTTGATCAGATAATTAACAATTATTCCTCGAGCCCGAATGGGCTCTTAGTCAATAGCCCATTCGGCCTTCAGCCTCATGGGCTATTGACTCAGAGGCCATGAGGGAGAGGAATAATTGTTTTAGTAAAATCCAACTAGTTGGTCAAAAATATCGAGAATAAAAAAAAAAAAAATAGCTAGTTAAAGCTAGACTTTAATCCTTTTTGCCGCCAAAAAGCCGCCCTTTTCGCTACTAGGGGGCTATAACGTATAGCCTAGTAGTAGCTCAACCAATCAGAACGCAGCATTGATAATAGACCACTAGTTGGATTTTACTAATTACAGATTTCCCACAAATGTGGTATTCTGCAGATTATTTACTGGAGAATGTAATTTTGGTGTTGTCCCGGGGTGGGGCGTTTGCACTCCATTGTTTTAAGCCCACGGTGCGGTATTTGTATGAACCCCCGGCCCCACTGCGGGGCATTTGCCGCTTTTCCAAAACAAAATGACAAATGCCCAACAAATGCCCGGGGGAGGGGAATGGGCACGCTTGGAATTAACTAAGCCGTTGTATTAATAAACTCTTCCAATCGGCAGTGGTTTTGCATAAACGTTCTACGCCAGATAGCGAACAGAAAACACACGAGAAAGTAATGGGCAAAATTCTGGTGGCAGGGAAGCGCTTACAGTCAAACCGGGAAAACCGTGAACAATAGAAATATTTCTGAAATACTATTGTGTTGCAAGAAAAAAGCCAATCGGGCGTGATAAAACTAAGAATGCTGATTAGTTTCTGGTTTTGTGGCTAGTTCGTGTGTGCTGATCTTTGCTGTGATTGGTCATAACACAATAAACATTCCTGAAATATTTCAAGTGTTCACGGTTTTCCAATCGCACTATAAATCTAGGGGTAAGGGGACCAGGAGAGAAGTCCTCCCGGGGGGGAGATAAGATTGAGTGGTACCGGCGGTAGCCACCCTGGACAGGAGTCCTGACAAAAGTCCCTGGGGGTGAGGCTCATGTTCCCTATCGAACTAAGGGGAATCAGGAGGGGTGGCCCTCCTGGTTGGAGTACAGATCACGTGGGACTGGAGGTCCAACCTGATTTATAAACCACCCCTCCTCCCCTAGTGTAACCTCTCTGATACGCCCTCTCTCTCCTTTGAATGATCCACAACGATTTTCTCCTAACAACATCACTACATCGTCAAAAGGAAAAGTTATGAGAATTATAAAAAAGATCATAATCAAGGAAATGTTTTGATCTTTCAACAAAATATTATTCTCTAAGAAAATGTATGGAGGTCAATCTGGAAAATTTGTTTGCTGCTATTGGTTACATCCCTCCCCCCCCCCCCCCCCCCCGCCCCCAACTAGTAAGACCCCTAATATTATTGTCACAGAGTGATTTGTTTCACAGCAAAAATATCGTTACTGTTAAATTTAGAACACCTGGCCATGAACTGCACCTAACAATTTTCAGCAGCATGTGTTGGAACCAATGATTACAATTCCCGTGAACTAGTCACCACTGTTGATTGTATTTTATTTTTTCCACACTGCACCTGATTGGTTTGTTCCTTCCGACAGAATAACATTCCAACAATGTTTTCAAAACAGCCTTCTAATAATTTATTTTCTTCTTGCCTGCAGAGTTCTCAAAATAAACTGTTCAGTGGGTGATAATCAACTGATAAAACAAGTTTGTAAAATTTAAACCACTTATTATTTAAAAATTGATTTGCTTTAGTTTCTCAGAATTACGGCTCATGCAATTCAGAATAAATTTATTACCAAAGGCTTGCTGCTCCAGTCTTTATACATAATAGCATCATTCCCACCCAGCCCTTGAATATGCCTGATGAAAATAAATAAGCAATGGTAACAGCAGCATGCAGTAATAAATAATCAGAAGCTGAAATTTGACCTTGTTCATATTTGGGCATTGTGACAGACTATATTTTTTTTCTCTTGTGACTTCAAATTAGGACCAAAGTAGTAAATGATATCTATTTATTCGAATAAGCGCCCAACCTCGAATTAGCGCCCACCTCGAAAAAACGCCCATCCTAAGGGCAGAAAAAGTTAATAAGCGCCCAGCCTCGAATAAGAGCCCACCCCACCCCACCTCCCTCCCGATCCCACTCAAACTCAATAAAGCACCCACCCCCACCTCACCCATTTTCCCCCCACCCACCCAAAATTGATAAGTTTTAATAAGAGACTTCCCCGAAGACGGAGATTTCTTCAGAGTATTTTACAGAAACCTTGCTTTGTTACATCTTCGCGTTTTGTTATTGCCATTTATTGTTTTGTTGCAAAATAAATTAACATACTACACTTGCTGAAAATGTTGAAAATTTAATAAGCGCCCACCTCGAATAAGCGCCCACTCTCAAAGTCCAAAAATTTAATAAGTGCCCAGGGCGGTTAATCGAATAAATACGGTACACTATGATTTTTTTTTTAATTAGTTGAAGGATTGTCTGTAGTTGTGAATTTTTATCCTCAACCTCAATCAATGTCTGATCAGAATGTGATTCCAATATTTCAAACACCACTTTTGTATAACTTGTGTCATTGAATTGTAAATAATTTTATATAGTATTGTTATCACAACAATATTGGTATTTACAGAGTAATTGCATTGGAAATATTGACATTATAGTTAAAAGATAAACTTCTGGGCTGAGTTGCTCAAAGCATGGTTAGCTTTAACCATTGGTTAAGCAGTATCAAAACCAATACGTTGCCAAGGTATTAAATGCTGGTTAACGCTAACCATGCTTTGAGCAACTGGGCCCAGGTTGACCAGCTCTACTGAATCAACTAACCATACAGAAGGTGCTGTGAGTCACATCACTGCACAAGCTCCAAAGGGTCCTTGACAGTTAAGGCTGCAGCAGCAGGTTATGCATTCCAAAATATTGCTACAATTTGGACAAACACGGTGCTGAATGGGAACAAATGTAAAATTCAGAGTCTCTGCAAGGAACCAGACCTTGTAATTTGTGATCATGAGTGTCTGTACGTAGCATATTCCTGGAGCATCTCATTAATTTCATGCGGTTGTTTTCCAGCAAGTGTCTCAGACACAATGAAAAAGAAGCATATCATAAGAGGAGCAAAGAGACTCTGATACAGCAGCATCTGTTTAAAGCCTGCAGTTTTTACAGCCCCAGGGACAATCCTTTCCAGTGTAAGATATCATGATCTTAGCACAGGGCCAATAACTAGTCCAACCACTCCCATACGAGCTGTCATGATTTGTGCCGCTTCGCTCAGCAAATTGCTGGGTGATGACATCTCAGGCAGCAACAAGGACACCTAAGGAGAAAAAAAAAGCAATGAAGAGTTAGACTTGTCTGTCTAATTGCAGCCCAAGGGGAAGTACTCCCAGCTTATTTGGCCAAATAAAGGGTATCACCACTGAACAGGGTATGGTTTTGGGGGTTTAGAGTCTTAAACAGACACAATTTTCCTATTTGGCCTCTCAAACAGCATGTTGCCTTGAACAGGGTGTAAACTTTGGGAGAGTGCAGTGTACATGTGGGTGAGAGGGGGGATGCAATGCCTAAATGCATGGTTATGTGACTCTGAACAAAGTTAAAGGGTTTGGGGGATCTCTCGTCTAAAATAGAGTTAAGCGAAATGAACAGTTTTATAAGGCCTTGGTGGCATATCCCAGTCAATTTGCCACTTCCTCTGTATTTTTACACTGTACATAAACACATTAGATAATCACCTATTTTCCTTTTTTTCAAGTTGCTCATGCACAGTCTGGTCTAGCCAAATTCTACCAGAATGGAGAAACAAAAAAATTGGGGGAGACTGGATTAGCATAAGATTTGACATGTGGATTAGACATGAGAGTGTAGTGAATAACAGAAATTATTACCATTCAGACAATAGCTGCTATAACATTATGCTCTCCATGAACATGCTACAGTACAACAGGGTCCGAAATTGCACCTTCCTGGTCGCCAATGCGACTGAAAATTTAGTCCTGGCGACCAGAATTTCATAGCTGGTCGCCAGCTAGCGGCTTGTAAAGCTGGTTGTTATTGTTGACTTTAACGTTCGGAGAAACTGATTAAGAATTGAAACCTCGAAGCTATTTGCCAACAGGTGTCTTACTTTTTGTCCTGCTGATATTTTTTAATTAAAAGTGAAACGAATCTTCCTGTAATAATACCTCCACAACAGCTACAATCAATACAAGTTGAACGTTTCCAAGCCGCCATGTTGTTCGGTAAGTATGTTATGTACTTTGTGTACTGGTACGAGTGATGTGGCACAGTTGTGGCCTGGTAGGAGCAACATGGCATCTTGACTCATGTTTTTGTTTCTTGTTTCGTGGTAGTTATCGGAAAAAAATAGAGTTTTGATATGATCAGTGCAGTCATGGGCAGACAGCTTTCTGTTCCTACGTTCTAAGTCAGACAGCTTTAAATCTCCAAAAAGTAATTTGCGGGAAAAAAAAAAGACTTCTTTCGTACACGTACGGTTGCTTTCTGATATCGGGAGTGGAAGTAGTGCAATTTTCGAGCATAAAAACGTCCATACCATGCATTTTTTATTCGTGTTTAAACTATTATTGGAAAAAAAGGGAGGGGGAATTTTTGGCGACCACAATTTACCCTCTGGCGACCAAAAATTTATACTTGATCGCCAGTATTAAATAGTTAATTTCGGACCCTGTACAAGCAGCATGCAAAAAGAAAGTAGTGTCCAATAGCCTGGAACTAATGGGTTTTGCTATTGGGCTACTGAATTTCATTCTTAACTTGAAAATGTATGGAGGTCAACCTGGAAAATTTGTTTGTTGCTATTGGGGTTTAAAGGGGTTACACCCCTTCCCCCCCTCCTCAACTAGTAAGACCCCGAATATTATTGTCAAAGAGTGATTTGCTGCAAATTTAGAACACCATGAACTGCACCTTACAATTTTCAACAGCATGTGTTGGAACCATCATTACAATTCCCATGAACTAGTCACAAAACCACAAACTAATCACCACTGTTGATTGTATTTTATTTTCCCCACACTGCACCTGATTGATTTGTTCCTTCCGACACAATAACATTCCAACAACTTTTTCAAAACAGCCTCATAATAATTTATTATTTCTTGTCTGTAGAGTTCTCAAAATAAAATGTTCAGTGTGTAATAATCAAGTGATAAAACAAGTTTGTAAAATTTAAACCATGTAATATTTAAAAATTGATTTGCTTTAGTTTCTCAGAATTACAGCTCATGCAATAGAATAAATTACCAAAGGCTTGCTGCTCTGGTCTTTATACATAATAGCATCATTCCCACCCAGCCCTTGAATATGCCTGAAGAAAATAAATAAGCAATGGTAACAGCAGCATGCAGTAATAAATAATCAGAAGCTGAAATTTGACCTTGTTCATATTTGGGCATTGTGACAGACTATATTTTTTTTCTTTTGTGACTTCAAATTAGGACCGAAGTAGTCAATGTTATCTACACTATGTTTCTGAATTATTTGAAGGATTGTCTGTAGATGTGAATTTTCATCCTCAACCTCAATCAATGTCTCATTAGAATGTGATTCCAATATTTCAAACATGGCTTTTGTATAACTTGTGTCATTGAATTGTAAATAATTTTATATAAGTATTGTTATCACAACAATATTAGTATTTACAGTGTAATTGCATTGGAAATATTAACATTATAGTTAAAAGATAAACTTCTGGTTGACCAGCTCTACTGCATCAACTAACCATACAGAAGCTGCTGTGAGTCACATCACTGCACCAGCTCCAAAGGGTCCTTGACAGTTAAGGCTGCAGCATCAGGTGATGGCTAGTTGGCCATCCATGACAGGTATGCATTCCAAAATATTGCTACAATTTGGACAAAACCAACACAGTGCTGAAGTATAGGAACAAATGTAAAATTTAAGGAGCCAGATCTTGTAATTTGTGATCAGTGCCAGTGTACGCGTAGCATTCCTGGAGCATCTCATTAATTTCATGCAGTCGTTTTCCAGCAAGTGTTTCTGACACACTGAAAAAGAAGCATCTCATAAGAGGAGCAAAGAGACTCTGATCCAGCAGCATTTTTTTAAAGCCGGCAGTTTTTACAGCCCCAGGGACAATCCTTTCCGGTGTAAGATATCATGATCTTAGCTTAGGGCTAATAACTAGTCCAACCACTCTCATACGAGCTGTCATGATTTGAGCCACTTTGCTCAGCAAATTGCTGAGTGATGACATCTCTGGTAGCAAAAAGGACACCTAAGGAAAAAAAAAGCAGTGAAGAGTTACACTGTCTAATTGCAGCCCAAGGAGATGTACTCCCTTATTTGGCCTAATAATGGGTATCACCACTGAACAGGGTATGGTTTGGGGGGTTTAGAGTCTTAAACAGACACAATTTAGCTATTTAGCCTCTCAAACACGGTGTTGCCTTGAAAGGAGTGTAAACTTTGGGAGAGTGCAGTGTACATGTGTTATACCATGCCAGGTTTAGGAATGAATTCTCTTTTTTTTTTCCTTAGTACGCCTGAACAACGTACTATATTTACTGTAAAAAAAAAAGACAGGACATAATGTATGTTTAGTGAAGAGCTGGATTCCGAGCTCATTTGTTTGAGGAATGCAGAACTCTTGGCCATACAGTGGCCATAGACCATGTCCGTAATTGGCGTATCGAGGTATTTATAAGGCCTATTAAAAAGGCAGCAAACGTAGAAGTACTAAGCGTACTAACTTGATTAGGGTAAATTTAAATACCAACATACACAGAAACATGGCAGTACTAGGACCGAATAAAATACCAGCATACATAGAAACATGGCCGTACTAAGCATACTAACGCACTAAGACTGAAGAAAATACCAACATACATAGGACGTGGCCGTACTAAGCGTACTAACGTACTAAGACCGAATAAAATACCAACATACATGAGAACATGGCCGTACTAAGCGTACTAACGTACTAAGACTGAATAAAATACCAACATACATGAGAACATGGCCGTACTAAGCGTACTAACGTACTAAGACCGAACAAAATACAGATATGCATAGAACACGGCCGTACTAAGCGTACTAACGTACTAAGACTGAATAAAATACCAACATACATGAGAACATGGCCGTACTAAGCGTACTAACGTACTAAGACTGAATAAAATACGGATATGCATAGAACACGGCCGTACTAAGCGTACTAACGTACTAAGATCGAATAAAATACCAACATACATAGGACACGGCCGTACTAAGCGTACGAACGTACTAAGAATGAATAAAATTTCAATATACACGAGAACAAGGCCGTACTAAGCGTACTAACGTACTAAGACTGAATAAAATACCAACATGCATGAGAACATGGACGTACTTAGCGTACTAACGTACTAAGACCGAACAAAATACAGATATGCATAGAACACGGCCGTACTAAGCGTACTAAGGTACTAAGACCGAACAAAATACAGATATGCATAGAACACGGCCGTACTAAGCGTACTAAGGTACTAAGACCGAACAAAATACAGATATGCATAGAACACGGCCGTACTAAGCGTACTAAGGTACTAAGACCGAAAAAAATACAGATATGCATAGAACACGGCCGTACTAAGCGTACTAACGTACTAAGACCGAATAAAATACAGACATGCATAGAACATCGTCGTACTAAGCGTACTAATGTACCAAGACCAAATAAAATTTCAATATACACGAGAACAAGGCCGTACTAAGCGTACTAACGTACTAAGACCAAATAAAATACCAACATACTGATCGAAAAAAGTTAGTGAAAAAGTGGAAGAGTAAGAAGATTAAGAGAAATAAAGACCAAGATGTAAATCAGATTCCTGGTACCTCATCGTGTAGCTAGCGAGTTGCTCGAACACACCCCCACATATTTTGGTGGAGAACCTGTTACTTTGGTGAAGAGTTTAGTACGTGGTTTAAAGCATGAAATACGTGAACATGTTATTTACAACAACCGCCTGATTTCCAGTCTGCATTGAACATTGCATGCAAAACTAAAAGAGTAACTCTTAGCCGTAAATCGAATAATGGCCAAGAAGTCGAGAATTTTGAACAATTACAGTTTAACCCCTCAGAAGAGGAATTCAAACAATCTGTCGGGGACGAATTTAATGTTTGGAGTACAGATTTCCAAAATAATGGTAATCGTCGTATTAATCGCAAATTTCGATCGGGCAAACTTAATCGTTTTCATTATGGGGGTAGCGTTTTCAGTAAAAATCCTAAATTAGGCAGTTATGAAAGTTCGAAACCCAACTTTAGAGGCCTGTATCGGAGAAACAATATGCAGAATGCTTTTCACCAGGGAAAAATTGGCGCTCAGTTAAACTGGCTGGCGGCCCTATCGTGTGTGGAGGTGAACCCGTGATGGGGGCGCTTGAAAATTCTACAAGTAATAACCATTCTTCCGCCGGATCTGGTTCTGATAAATGTGCTTTCAGTAACGCTGGAAATTCGGCCGAGAATATTACTAAAAAGAATGTTCAAGAGTTTAATCATGTTTTGTCTAATCCCTGTGAGCCTGTTATCTCGTCAGACTTCAAAATGTTTAAACCTCAAGTTACCGTCACATGTCAACATGGGTGTTCTCAAGGAGGCCAGCGTCAAAACGTCCCTAATGAAAATATTATGTTTGGAGTTATTAAGTGTCTTTCTCAGGTCATAACAAAATTTGACAGTGTAATCGCCGGGTCGTCGCCAAATGAAAACGAAATTGTTCATGCGCTAAAAGTACCTATGTTTTCTCCTAAAAGTGAAGACATTTATGAGAAGTCTTCAAGTGAAAATTTATCTCGAAAAGTCAGTATAAAAGAAATTAAAAAAGATGAACAGTTGGCGCCTGAGTCTAAAAATTAAGAAAATTTGGAAGTAAATAACGTTGGGGCTGAAAATAATTATATTTGTAGTGAGTGTTGTGGCTTATCTGTCACAAGTAGCCCAGAGACAAGGGCATACGTGACTGACGTGACTGACAGGGTTTCTTTGCCTGCTACATCCAGTAAAATTGATTCTATTCATCCTTTCGAGAGTGACAATTTTAATGTAAGTGTAACAATAAAAGGAAATACCGTAGTTATCGTGCACTCCTTGACACAGGAGCAGCTGTAACAGCAATTAGGTGTCAAGTTTGGGACAAGTATCTTAGACATAAAAATTGTTGTTTAGATTCCTCGTCGACTAGTTGTGTAGCGACTGTAAGTGGTTCCCCTCTTAGTGTTCTTGGTAGAGTATGGCTCAATTTTGTTATCAAGTATGATGTTTTTTTTAGTTAAATCTATGTTATCAAAGATTTAACTCATGACGTTGTTTTGGGCAGAGATTTTCTTCAAAAATATTCTTCGATAATTGATTTTATGAAGAACATATATCATTGAATTTTTCCACCCCGAGGGCCCCGTTCCCTTTGCTGATAGTTTTGGTAATGATTTGGACGCTAAAGTTTTTTGATAATTGTATTTTGTCAGTGCATGCTGATAATTCTTTTACTATTCCCGCTCAATCAGAAGTCGTTGTCATTGGTAGATCAAGTTCAATGCTGAAAGGTGTAAACACCAGTGCCAGTGAAATTTATGAATTGGTCACGCCTAAGTCTGATTTACCTCACCTTTACTCAGTTTTTGGAGCGTCAGAGCTCGTAAAGGATTCTAGTGATGCAACTATTCCTGTCAAGATGGTTAACCCTCCCGCTCAACCAGTTAAAAGTTTTCGCAGGACTAAACTGGCAGATTTTGAGCGTGTTGATAATGATCTAGCAACATTTGAGATTGGCAAAAATTCCCCGTCTTCGGATGCTCAACATAATTCTTTAGATGATGGGCAACAGCCAAAATATTATTCAGAGTTTCCTGATTTGTCGATTAGTATTTTGAATGATGATGAGAAAGTAAAATTTTAAGAATTTGTTTCATAAATATCGTAATGTTTCTGCTTTTCCTGGGGATCAGTTGGGTAGAACATCCCTTGTACAGCATGTCATTGATACTGGTGATGCTACGCCTGTTAAGCAAAGACAGTATAGAGTATCTCCTGTTGTTAAGAAAGATATTACCGTCAGGTGGACGAAATGCTTGAAAAAGGAATAATTCAAGAGTCTGTCTCTCCTTGGCGCTCTCCAGTTGTTTTGGTAAAAACGAAGGATGGTTCATATGGATTTTGTGTTGATTTTCGTAAAGTTCATAAAGTCACTAAAGTAGATAGCTTTCCCATGCCTTTAGTTGCTGATGCGCTAGATTCTTTTGCTGGTGCAAGCGTGTTTTCAACGTTGAATCTCAAAAGTGGTTTTTGACAGATACAAATGCAGCAGGATTCGCAACAAAAGACAGCCTTTGCTACGCACAATGGCCTTGGATGCCATGACATGCCGTACGGATTAGTGAATTCAGGAGCCAGTTTTCAAAGACTTTTTGGTCATATTTTGAGAGGCTTAGAATACCGTCTTGCTTTGATTTACATCGATGATATAATCATTTTCTCTGCGTCTGTAGATGAGCATGTAGTCCATTTGAAGGAAGTTTTTAGAATGTTGCGTGACGCCAATGTTAAGTTGAATCCAAAGAAATGCAGTTTCGGTACACAAAGAGTAGAGTATCGTGGTCAAGTGGTTACGCCAGAAGGCATTAGTCCCAACCCAGACAAAGTAAGGGTGGTTCAGGAATTCCCCACCCCCACAAATTTGAAGGAATTGAGGAGTTTCTTAGGTCTTAGGCTAATTATTACAGAGTTTCTTGTCTTTTCTTAGCCTAATGATTACAGACGTTTTGTAAGAGGTTTTTCAAATATTGCCAACCCTTTGAATGCTTTGACAAAGAAGAACGTTCCTAGCTTGTGCCGAGGCTTTTGACAAGCTTAAGGGTGCCTTAGTTTCCGCGCCCATTTGACATATCCTAATTTTCAGGAACCATTTTTGCTATGCTAGCTCCACTGGTATTGGTTTTACCTGGGCACAAATTCAAAATGGAAAAGAAGTAGTCATTGCTTACAATGGTCCTGGTTTGAATCAGGCAGAGCAAAATTATAGTACCACAGAAAGGGAAGCTCTCGCATTAGTTGGGGTATTAAGAAATTTCAGCCTTATTTACACAATCATAAGTTTATTGTTGTTACTGATCATAGTTCTGTTCGTTGGTTAATGAATGTTAAAGATGCTTCTGGTCGTCTTGCAAGATGGGCCTTACTTTTGCAACAATATGACTTTAATATTGTTCTGGTAGAATCCATGGTAATGCTGACAGTTTGTCTAGACGCCCATATGATTCTTGTGAAATAAGTTCGCTCAAGAAAGAAGAACCTCAAACGCCCCACACTCAAGAAATGCAAAGAAGAGATCCTGAACTAGCTGCAATGATTGATTTTCTAGAGAATGATATCCTACCTATTAACGATAAATATGCACGCAAGATTTTACTGAAAAGCGACAATTTTTATATTGGTCAAGATGGTTTGCTTTACCACATTGATTTTAATCGAAGGCGTAATGCTCGTGAATCTTTTTCTAAGTTTGTTGTCCCAGCTGCATTACGTTTTGAAATTCTCTCTAATGTACATGATCATATTACTAGTGCTCATTTTGGCTTGACAAAACTTTTAGTAAACTTAAGCAAAGATATTGGTGGAAAGGTATGTTTAAAGATGTAGAACATTGGGTTAAGTCTTGCGTTGAGTGTTCAATGAGGAAGTCTCCAGGAAATTCGAAAAAGACCCTTTTACTTCCGATTCCAGTCGAGGGTGCGTTTGACAGAGTGGCTGCTGATGTTTTAGGTCCTTTTCCACCTTCTAGTAAAGGCAGAAGGTATATTGTAGTTTTTAGTGATTATTTAACTCGTTGGGTCGAAGCATTCCCAGTGCCTAGTATCGAAGCAACTGTTATTGCACGTCTTTTGATTGATGAAATTATTTCTAGACATGGGGCACCACGTGTGTTGCTCTTTTGCAGAGGAACTAACTTTTTATCTAAAGTTGTTGCAGAAGTTTGTAAAATAATTCAAATTCAAAAGGTCAATACTTCTAGTTATCACCCAAAGACCGATGGTCTTGTAGAAAGGTTTAATTCTACCTTGTGTCAGTCTTTGTCAATGTACGTTTCCAAAAACCAGAAAGACTGGGACAAGTTCATACCGCTTATTTTGTTTGCGCATAGGACTTCTGTTTTAGATGCAATTGGGGATTCTCCTTTTTACGTTCTTTATGAGCGAGAGCCACGCTTGCCAATTGACGTTATTCTCCTGCCGCTGATGATTTGAGTACTTCGGTCCTTGACTATCGAAACCATTTGTCGAAAACCGGTCGAATTAATATTGTATAGTGTGGTAGTTTTGTTTTGATATTTAACGCACTTATTACCCATTTATATTATTATTATTATTATTATTATCATTACAGTCAACTCCCGCCTTGCGGACAACTCGCTATTACGGACACCTCGCTATTGCGGACAGCAGCAACATCCCCGGAGAAAGTTACAGACGTTTGACTGAAATAAACTCCCGCTATTACGGACTCTCGCTACTACGGACTTACGGACACTTTATTCGGTCCCAACGTCACAATTTTATTGTTTTCTCTCTCGTTATAGCGGACACCGAGCAGCATCTTGGAATATTTGCACACATATCAAGTCTATTTTTTCTGCTTTTTGAGACTGTCTTTGTTTTTTTTGGTCGATTTCCGCTTCTTCTGTCCATCAATCAAAATTCCTTCATCTTTTTCTCTTAAGGTCCTCTTTGCAGTCTCGCTGCCATGAATAAGTTCGTCCAGTCTGTCCAAATATTTCCTTCCGCCGTAAATCTTATAAATAACTGGAAGTTCCAGTCCCAAGCCAGATCCTCTATTGATCCGTTTTCCACAGATTTCTGCTATTGCCTTGTGGTTAGCCCTTTTTTAAAAAGACGACACAATTCTCGATAAAGCTAATGGGATATGGCCAACAATGCGTCCAGTATCTTCTACAATAGCAACAGCATGCGGATCTTTTGCATTTTCTGGTTCACGCTGTAAAGTGAGCGTGGTACCAGTAACAGGCTCGAAAATGTCCTTGTAAGCATGGTGGCCTCGCATCCACGAGTAGTACTCTTTGCTTTCAACTCTTCCAATTTGAGGACTGGCCATAACCGGTACAGTAAATAAAAATAGCACAAAATGAGTTTGGTTTGCTCTTGACAGAACCACAGCGATCTTTGATCTCTAGTGTGACCACAGAGAAAGGTCGTGCGTGTGAAATATTTAAAACATGTGACTAAAATGCATACTGTATGTAAAATCTTTTGTGTAATTGCAACTGATACATCCGGTACATGTCAAGTTTACGCATGATCTTTTGCAGCAAGCGTGTGTTGACCAGGCTGTGTTCTGTTGGAGACACCATTAAATCATGCCAAAAGATAAAACAAAGCGGAAAGCAAGGAACGAATTACCTTTACAAAAACGTTTTCAAATCGTAGAAGAATACGAAAATAGCGAAGGATTGACAGGAGTACGCAAACTTGCTGAGAAATTCAGTTGTGGAAAAACACAAGTAAGTAACATTCTGAAACAGAAGACTCTTGTAAGAGAGGAGTAAGAAAGAGGATTTTCCAGTACGAAGAAGCGTAACCGTACTTCACAATACTCGGACGTGAATGATGCTGTATGGGAATGGTTCAAGAAGAAAACCGAACAACGCACTCCAGTCGATGGTCCTATTATCCAGGAGTTTGCAATGAAAGCAGCAGAGAAACTTGGCTACCCTGAGTTCAAGAGCGCAACAACCTTTCGCAGCACAAACTCTGTGGTGAATTTGCTGATGTGCCAGAGGCTACAGTGTACTCTTGGAAAGAGCGTCTTGGGTCTATTATCTCTGGATATGCGATGCAAGACATCTGGAACATGGATGAAACTGGCTGCTTTTACCGCGCACTTCCGGATAAGAGCCTTTCGGCTGCTTTCGGAGAAAGCAAAGAAATGCAAAGGAGGCAAGAAGTCAAAAGAGCGGTTAACTGTTGCTTTCTTCGTTTCTGCTACTGGGGAAAGGAGAAAACCAGTTGTAATCGGAAAGTATGCGAATCCAAGGTACCTGAAGAATATAAACAAAGATGATCTTCCTTGTCAGTATTTGAATCAACAGAAGGCTTGGATGACATCTGATATCCTTCACAAGCTCCTCAGCCAGTTAAACAGCTCTTTTAAGGCCCAGAATCGATCAATACTTTTATTCATTGACTCTGCTGGATGTCACCCGTATGATCTCAAGGGACGCTATTCCAATATTAAACTTGTGTTTTTCCTGTAAACTGCACGTCTAAGCTGCAACCTTTAGATCTCGGAATAATCCAGAACTTTAAAGCCCATTACAGAAAGTTGTTACTTCGTCATATTATTACAATGACCACAGACCACGACAGCGCAACAGACATTGCCAAAACATTGGACGTGCTGCAGGCCATAAGGTGGATGGGGACTGCTTGGTCTAAGGAAGAGAACGATACCATTATCAAATGTTTTGCTGCAGCTGGAGTTTCCAGCACTTTCTCAGAAGCCGGCCGATGAGGAACTGGAGAATCTTGTCCAACAGGTTGCACCTGGAAGTGGAATCAGTGCTTACCTGGAGTCCGATAACGAACTTCCAACCTGTTACAGTCTTCTTACCGAACAACAGCTGCTGGAGGCCATTGGTACTTCTCACGATGTCATGGAAATAGAGAGTGACGACGAGAATGAAATGGAAAAAGAAGATACCCCAGGTGAAGGCGAACGCTCGAACGAAACAACCACTTTGAAAAGTTTCAAGGACGTTTGGACAGTGTCCAAAACATTTCTGCTTTTTTGATTCATAGAGGGGAGTTTAAGGTTGCTAATGAATTTAGTATCCTTGGCGACAAGGTGGGGGAAGTTGCAGTTCAAAGGAGAAGTACACAGAACCTATTGAAACAAGGCAATGTGATAGCTGATGCAATCAATAGCTGATGTTCAGGTTTTTCCTTAAAAATAATTTTTTTTAGAATGTAGATTACTGTACTTCAGTACAGTAAGAAACCAAAACGATCCATGTGTGGACATTGCTGCAACATACGATGATTGTTTTTTACGTACTTAGAAGAACTACTGTACACAAAGGGTACATAACTCCCGTTCTGTTAAGTTCTGTTCTGTTTGTAAAAAAGTTCTGACGCTCTTTACTTGCGACAACGGGTCTGAAAAAGGTACTGGAGGTAATGAAAATGAACACACATGTGACCCCCTTCTGTAAATATGGTTTAAAATAAAAATTTTCTCGCACCCCGCTACTACGGACTCTCGCTATTACGGACACCAAATCGCGGTCCCGAGGGTGTCCGCTATAACGGGAGTTGACTGTATTATGCCACTTTCTTGGCACATTCATGGCTGAGTTAGCCCATCTTAATGGCTCATTGGTGTGCGTAAATGTCCGACTATTTCTCCCGATGGTCTGATAGGGGGACTCTTTTAAATTTTAGTTCTCTTTTCATTTAATAGTTCGCTTGTTTGTTTGTTTGTTTGACTTATGGCAATATCTCTGAATAATGGCCAGCTAATAAAGTCATCGAACTAAAATTTCTTTTCAAGACCTTCCAACATTTAAATTTTGTGATATTTGAGTGCTGCCTATCAGGCGTGTTTCCTGCCGTAAAATTCTCCATCGGATTTTCAGCTTGTTAACGACACAACAATCGAAAACGACAACGACGACGATGAAAAACTACACCGCATCTTTTCCCCTGTCCTGCAAGAAAGGATAGAAGGAGCGTTCTGGCGACGGCGGGTGGAGCCACATCGCCCAGGAGAGCTTGACTATTAATAAACGACAAAGACCACACACTCCTTTGAAGCCGGTAACAGTAAAGTTTGCACTTGGTTATTCAGTTGATAACTTGAGCAGCCTAATGAACAGCTGTCTCCGAAATCTGTGAATAAGTCCCTGCTTTGTCTAAATCAGTGTCCCTAAAAGGCAACGTATGTGAAATTTTGATTTAAAAGGGGATTTTTAAAAAGGCTCTTGACCTCAGGTGCGCTGGTGTGCCTTGCGTTTGTATTGCTAACGCGGTCATGTTCCAAGGGCACTAGCCTGCGAAAACATCCGTTCCCCAGCGGCGAAGAGCGTGGAGAAACGGATGTTTTCGCAGGCTACAAGGGCACCCAACGTCAATTTTCGGAAAATATCTGTTCGGAAGACGATTTGAGATCTAGAATTTTCGGAACATTTGCTGTAAAATTTCTTGCTTGCCTGCCTCCCCTAGGATTGGTATAATTGCCCATTTTTAACGGATTTTTGCCCTAAAAAGGTCACCTAAAATTTTCGGGAGCCTTCTTTTTGGCAGAAATTTTCGAAAGGGTAAGTTTTGATCCTTATAACTTTCGGATCGCTAGACTTTCAGCTAGGAAATCCGAACAGATGAAAAAGTTTTAGGGGATAAAAATATGCCTATATCTACCGTTTAAATACTAAAATACTTTTAACAATGCTATGTTTAAGTGGTTTTGAACTATATTCTCGTTGGGTGCCCCTGATGTTCGCGGCTGGCGATGTTTTCAAAATGTTGGTATTTTATTCAGTCTTGGCACGTTAGTACGCTTAGTACGGCAATGTTCTATGTATGTGGATATTTTTTCGGTCTTAGTACGTTAGTACGCTTAGTACGGCCATGTTCATGTATGTTGTTATTTTATTCAGTCTTAGTACGTTAGAACGCTTAGTACGGCCATCCGTGTTCTATGCGTGTCTGTATTTCATTCGGTCTTAGTACGTTAGTACGCTTAGTACGGCCATGTTCTATGATGTATGTTGGTATTGTTTTCGGTCTTAGTACGTTAGTACGCTTAGTACGGCCGTGTTCTATGTAGGTATTTCTTTCGGTCTTCGTACGTTAGTAAGCTTAGTACGGCCATGTTCTATTGATGTTGGCATTTTATTCGGTCTTAGTACGCTTAGTACGGCCATGTTCTCTGCATGCTGGTATTTCATTCGGTCTTTCTGGTATTTCATTCGGTCTTAGTACGCTAAGTACGGCCAGTTGTTCCATTTTTATCGGCATGCATGCATGGCTTTCTTCAGTTTTACCACAGAGCACAGCATGTAACAAAGATAGTTGATATAACACTCAGTGACTAAGGGAATAAAACAGGCCCTCTTCACACCTAACCTTGTGGAGTAGAAATTAAAGACATCAGAATCCAGTATACACAAAATAGACTAACAAAGAACTTACTAAATTCTAAGTACACTTGTCCGGCGTACTAAGCAAAAAAAATTCAAAAGAGGTGCCTAGAACGGGCAGCATATGACATGTGTGTGTGAGAGGGGGATGCAATGCCTAAATGCATGGGTATGTGCCTGCTCTGAACAGAGTAATAAGGGGTTGGGGGATCTCTTGTCTAAAATTGAGTAGCAAAATGAATGGTTTTATAAGGCCTTGGTGGCATACAGGGTATATGAGGCAGCAACAGCTTTATCAACCCAGTCAATTTGCCACTTTCTCTGTATTTTTACACTGTACATAAACACATTAAATAATCACTTATTTTCCTTTTTCTTTAAGTTGCCCACGGTCTGGTCTTCTGCCACATTCTACTAGAATGGGGAGACAAGGCAACAAACATATTGGGGGAGAGGTGGATTAGCAGAAGATTTGACATGTGGATTAGACATGAGAGTGTAGTGAATAACAGAAATTATTACCATTCAGACAATAGCTGCTATAACATTATGCTCTCCATGAACATGCTACAGTACAAGCAGCATGCAAAAAGAAAGTAGTGTCCAATAGCCTGGAACTAATGGATTTTGCTATTGGGCTACTGAATTTCATTCTTAACTTGACCGACGTACAAGTGCAGTTTTTTGAGGAATTCAAATCACAGCCTAAGAACTGTGTAATCAATGTAGCTCACCAAAAAGTATTTGGCGCTAAGTTGAAATTACCTTTGCTGAGTGGGATTATGCTATAAGCCCAAACTAATGGCAAGCAGTAAAACTTACTTTCTTTGTACCCTATACAAGTTGGATGTTAATTCACATTAGACTATACAGTCTCCTATTATTCAATAAGATCCTCAAGTTTAAGAAGACTCTAGCTGTAACTTGCATACATCTGGGATGCAAATGTACTAAGAGGAGATGGCATCAGAGTTCACAGAAGTAAATGAATAAGGTGAAGGATTCCCATCAAGCCCCCTGAATGCAAGCTGCAGTGATGTGAGGAAAGTTCCGCAACCCCCAGTCCCAGGGTAGAATTGATATTCTTCCCTAGGTTACACTCAGTACATTGGCAACTTAGCTGGCTACCATTGAGGCAAGTGCCTACACTTAATGATCTTATAGGAGGCTGTAAGCAGTCTAATTAAGTTCACATGGACCAGGGTTGCAATCAATGTTAAGAGAGGACAATTTCATCCTACCTTGAGCAAATGTCTCAAACAGTGATAAATAATAATGTGAAAAACTGAACTGCTCAACTTTCATTGGTTCTGCATGTTACAATGGCAACTCAAAGTCTCGATCCCATAATAGTTAGACCCCAGTTCAACCCCAAAACTATAGCATTCTCAATAATTTATCAGATCGAGCTTGTTTTCTGGTTCAAGTACCACAAAATGCATTTTTGTCATCAGGATATTGTGGTATGCACTGTAGGTTAATTATTTTGTGCTACGTTAGAACTTAGTCCCTTTACCCATACAACAAATGCTTCTTTAGAACTTTAAAGAAGAACTCCAAACAAAATTTTCATCAGGGAGCACTAATTTAAACCATAATAACTTTTATGGTAATTTTTGCAGGCATTATAGCATTAAAACTTGAAAAAGTTGGCCCAGCTTTTTCAAGTTTTAATACACGTCCATCCTTGCCATTCGTAGCTAGACAACAGGATAAACTAATTAATATAGTCTCGCATAACAAAACTGGACCATTTTTTTTGGAATTCAATTGATGCAAAAACAATTGTCTTAGCTTTTAACAATTTAGTTAGCAAATAGTACAATTAAGTTAGTGTAGCATTTTAGATCCTTTAATCCTTCTGTTATGAGAATCTCACTAAGAAAATACGGTACATTCGGAAAGTCCTTTGTAGAAAATTGTTTGTAGTGATTTTGCTACTGAAATACGAATGTTGAGTCCTGGGACTCATCTTGTGAAAAATCATGAGTCCCAGTCCATGCCAGCTAGTACCAATAAGTCCCACTTCAAAAAACAATGATCAGAGTCCTATATTGAAAATACTTCTGCCTTTATGTTAAAATCTCCAGACAGTTAATCTGAAGACAGACTCCAAACCTCTGTATTACATGTACAGTATACTGAAATTTATTTAGAGTTCTTCTATTTTAATGCATAGCAAAGGCTAAATGAAATAAGCCTAGTTTAACAACAGCCACAATAACTACCACAGAAATCACATGAACAGGATATTCTACAAGAACACATCTCCAGATCGATCAACTGACTTTTATGCGTCAGGGATGCAGGACGCAAAGATTACAAAATCTCTGTGTTTGTAACAAAACTCTTACTATTTTATGAGCAACAATAAACAACAAAAGAAAGATACTTGTACAGTATGATTAAGAAATGGTCCAGAGAAGAACGATAGCAACAACGGCAACGAACATGTTGGAATGCAAAAAAGGTGCTAAATTTTCTATTGTCTGTACTTACTTCTGATTGGCTTAAACAGCAAAAGTTATAACAAAACTTCATAAAGCAGTACATATATGCATCCTTTAATACTTTCCAACCATCTTCCATATAACAAAATCTGGTCTCAGTTTGAATAACAAAGAAATCCTATGTGAGGAACATGTAAAATTGTAAACTTTTCTTGGCTATTGTTTTTAACTCTTGTGATTGGTCAAAATCTTTTAACACAAAAAAGCACCCTTTCAAAGTGGAGTGTAAATGCATTTTATTGCGTAAATGGCCTTCATGTAGGTTTACGCATTCTCTATGTAAACATGAGAACATTCCTATGTGGGGAAAGCAACGTTGCCGCATAACAAAAGAAATTGCTATCCACCTTACCCGGATCATTACTTAAACTGCAGTAAATTATAAAAAGGATACTATGAAACCTAGGAATGAATTAGTTAATTATTATAAGTGTTAATAAACACAAAACTTTGTAGATATAAGCATGAAATTGTTTACACTTTTTTTCTAGTGCTTGTCAGTCAAGCAATCAAAATAAATAAAAATAAATGAAACAGTAAGTTGCAAAGAAATTCCATTTCTGGAGATGCCCTGCACTTTTGTCCCTGTTATTATTATACATGCAGATCTTGATTTTACAAGGAGCAGACACAAAACCATGTAAGTATTTTGAAATAAAATATCTTACACATTCTATGTTGACTCTGACATAACTAACTTGCCTGTAAATAATTTACATGCATAGTCAAGTTAGTTCTTGTCAACAAATATCATTTATACATTCACATTTTGTCAAAGATGCAAAATGTTGAGTATCCATGACGGAAAGTTTAAATCTTCCTAATAAACAACGCTAAGCTCTATCCACTATTTGGGAAGTATTTTCTGTGAATGTTTATAAGTCAAAGTGACATGGCCAAGGTTCTTAGCTAACTTCACCATAGCCAAATGACTAACACTTAATTGTGCTTTATAAATAATATTTATGTCATCGGCATTTCTTGTGATTGGACCAGGTGGAGAAATTGCATGGTTTACTTTCCAATATACATACATTCTTCTTCAGTTTTAAAGAAAAAGATGCTCGAACTTAAAAAAGAGATGTGTAAACATTTAGCTAAAGATTCATTTAATGCCGATGATGCAGATGCTTGTTCGAATGTTTGAGTCACTGTACTTAATGCTGTAGGAAGATAAATGTATGTTTACTTGTTTACAGTTCCTTTAAGTTCCCCAAATCTCAATTCATTGATTAAGATTTACTGACTTACAATTAAAGTCCGCTAAAACTAACAACAAAATAAGAACAATAAGTGTACAATAAGCGACCTCATACATACTTAAATCAGACGATCGAGTCAGAGATGCATGTACACTCGATGCAGACGCGTATGCACAAATTGCGCACATGCATTTCGTCGCATGCACATTTTTGGATGGTTGTTTCCAAACTGCACTGTATAGCTATCTAGGTATATAGTGTAACTGTGAAATTGAAGACAATCTTTTGGCCAAGAGCATTATCCCCTTATATGCAGTCAAACCCCGTTTTTTGTACACCTACTTAATGAACACAGCTCATTAAAACAGACAGTTTGCTTTGTCCCTGGGGAAAGAAAGTTGTTACCCTTACATTATCTCTTTCAACCTACTTAATATGAACATCCTGTTTAATAATAAATACACTTTCTATGGCCCCCTCAGTGTCCGTATTAACAGATTTGACTGTACCAGCAAGCAGGGAAGGGGTTTAAACTCTGATCAATAGAAAGCAAAAACATCTTTCCATGCAATTCTTTATATTCCTGCAGTACAAATTGCTGAGTTTCATTTTTCATGGTTTCATCTTCATCCTTGACCAGGTTATAACATGAATTATTACATTCACTCAAAATATTTCTCTGTTTCTGATTGGCTAAAATCACAGGCATATTAATTCATCATAACAAGCTACTGTTCGACCAAATTTGGAAGAATTTTGCCATTAGTGAAATGATGACATCATGAGCGCAGGAAAGTTGCAGATAATTAAACCATTAACTGAGAAGACCTGAGGACGAGGTTGAGTAAACTTGTTTTGGTAGTGAGAACAAAAATGGAGGAACATCGTTTCACCAGCAAGAAATAGACAAACTATTGGCTAAAAACATAGCAAAAACAGCAAGAAGACAACTTGAAGGACAACATCTGCTATTTGGAGAATATTTGCGTAGCTGAACAATCTTATATCTCCTAAACTTGCCGATTAATGTGCAATATCAAAAATGCATGAACTTAACATCAATGGGAGGTAAGCATGTTTTAGCTTGTTTTTAAACTAGGAATTAAATAGAATGAATAATAAAATAACCATTGATTTCAGCTTTCATATCATCTGAAGAATTATGGAGGTCGAGGAGGGTGATGATACTCAGCCTCATTCAATAATTGAAAATTAACTACATAACCAGCTCCTAGTTGCCTTGCTAGCTTAAAATTGGTAGAGCACAATTCAGGGTTAATCAGGCTCATAATCTCTAATTAATCAGTAGTCCTTAACTCACTCACATGATATTTATATGTACTCACTGAATTGCACTCCACTTAGTCCTGCATAGCCACACCTTTAACTTAATACCATTTATAGTGTAATCCTGGATGACAGAAACAAGAAATGCATATTGTATTAGTTGTCTTGAAAAAGGTCCAGGTGAATTTCACAGATATAATGTGCAATATTTTCTCTCTGAACCACTTTTATAATCATCTGTTTTCATAAAACAGGGCATACGGTAAGGATTCAATAAATTGATATTGTTTGCCTTGTGGTGATCAAGTCTTTTGATTGGGGAAGGAATATTTGAATCTTTTCACACCTGACTTAAAGCACTTTACAATTGTCACAACTGACCATCCAGATGATTCCTGACATTAATAATGAGAATTTCACATTTAATCCAAACTATCCAGCCAGATCCGCAAATCCTAACAAGTGTGCATGGAGGAGATAGTTTTTCCAGAACAAACAATGACGACAACAAAAAACTCCTGAACAAAGCATATTTCATTTTAATTTTCCACTGACTGGTGCGACAATGGTCCAGCCGGCCAGATCTGACAAGTGAAAAATGCGCTGAGAACAATTGAAAGTCAACTTGGACTAAACAGCCTGAGATCGCTTCCTGAATGTGCCATTCTTTCAGTCCTTTCAATCATGAACTGAGTTGTAACAGTTTAAATAGTCCATGACATCAGACAAAATTAAAGGTGAGTGTATTTTACATACATACAAAATACATACATACATACATACAGTGAAATGCCGCAAATAAGAAGCTATATTTTTTGAAGTTTGTCAAAATAGATTCTTATAGTTTGGAGTACTTATTGGAAGTTTAGGCTAAATAGGTTCTTAATTAGGTTCTTTAAATTTTTATGAAGAAGGATACTGTCGTTGAGATTACAAGAAATATTGCTATATATGGTATTTGTCCTTCATAATAGGCATGTATTTACCAAAAATCTAACAAAACTAGGTTGTTGCTGCATTTTACATTATATTTTCAGTACTGTAATATAAATTTCCCTTATTAAAACCAGACTTTTGGTCAAAATGTTTATGATAATGTAGTCTAACCCCACATAAAAGAACCTGTTGATTTTTCTTGGCTAAACTGGTTCTTATATTTTGGAGTATTAAAATGACAAATTTCTGCCAGCAGGTTCTTAAATCCTAGGTTCTTCTTCGCGGCATGTTACTGTACTTAGCAGGGATGCCAACCCCTGGAGATCTAAAATCTGGAGACTCCCTTTTTTATAGCCCCCCCTCCGCGACAAATTGACCCAGCCCCCAATGGGAATGACTTAGGACATCATATATGAAGTCTTACATGAAGTACATACTATCAAAATTCGCAATCATCATTTTGTTGCTAGAGATAATCTTTGTGAGTGACTAAATACGTGCAAAAATGCCCCAGAAACCGTCGTGCGAATAACAAAAATTCAAGTTTTGAGGGAAAAATGGGCTAAATCTCAAACTAAGGCACTGAAAGCTTGAAAGATGATTTTATCCAGGAGATATGGTGACCCGCACAGGAGAGTGGGAGATCAGTGCCGTATCCTGGAGACTCCTAGATAATCCAGGAGAGTTGGCATGTATGACTTAATACATGTACTCTATTAAATTGTCAGAACAATTAGCTAAGAAGCTAATCGGGGACACAAAAGAAAAATTCCTATCTACAAATACATTTAGGGTGTAGACCAAACCTGAAACTTAATCCCCCACCACCCACCCCCTTCCTGGACCCCTCATTTAAAAAAAACAAAAGAAATAATAAAAAAGTAAATTAACAAAGCAAGCAAACAAATAAAAAATTCCCGTATTATAACTGTCTAGCACTTTTTGTTATGAAGCTCGAAGGGTGACCCAGAAACACATTAATTAATTAATTTTCTATGGTTGTACTAAGGCTGGCAAACTTCTATATCGCCAGTATCCCTGAAACTTTGCGTGCTGTTAATGTGATGACTGCTTGTGACTTGGCTCGCATCCAAAAGGATAGGGGGGGGGGGGGGGGGGTGGGGGTCCACGTTTTGTCTACACCTTCAAAAATAATGCTTATCATTGAATATGTACAATGAAATACAAAAACAATGCAAAAAATTAGATAAATGGATGGTTATGTAAAATAAAATATGATGTAAATGTATTTAAAATTTGATCACATGCATATAAATGCCATTAAGGAAAATCTGTTCACATTAGGACTTTTACATTTGGCTAAATATTGAGGAGAGTGTATCGAAATCTAAAAATACACAAACCGTCCGAAGTGTGTCTCCAAACATCCTCATACCCTGACAATTTAGGGGACATTGCAAGCTTAATACAGGCAAATCCGAAGCTTATTTTTTGTTTCGAAACAAGCATAATTCTAAACCCCTACAACGCGATCGGTAAAAGAATTTAAGCTTATTTCATTATTCATTATTCAATTATTGATTTTGCACACATTTCAGCAGACATTTGAGTGAGGTGAATTTGTCTTCAAATCAATTAAATAATTACAATACCTGTATTTTGTGTTTTCCAAGGATGTTTTATAAGCAGCTGTTGATATTTCGCCCAATCTCTTCTTAGAATACTCATTACGGCTTGCCATATATCTTATTTTGCGAGCTTTTAATAATGATCTGCCGGAATCGCGCTCATCATGGAATGCAATGGCTCCTAGCGACAGAGCCGTAATGAGAGGTACCGCTGACCGGTTCACATGTGGTTAGACATGGCTACACATGGCTACACCGTGTACCAACACCAGGGGCCCCCTGACCTGCACTTAGCCACACTTTGCCACACATAGCCACATATAACAACACATAGCTATACACACAGTCACACGTATCCACATAGCATGCACCCATAGCTACACATGGCTACACATGGCTACACATAGCCACACTTAGCGACACTTAGCCACATATAATAACACATAACCACCCATAGCTACACACCGAGCCCCACACATCCACACAGCCACCCATAGCTACACATAGCTACACATAGCCACAAATTGTTTTTTGAATGTTCTCCTCCTTGCTGTCATGGAGGCAGCTAGTTTGCGGCCATAACATTATTTAAATCCCTCGACTCGCATGATTATGTTAGAAGACTTTGAGTGGGTCAGAATTCCACCAAGTTGAGTTAACTTATAGTGGTCGCTAATTTCCCTTCGCTGCCCTTTTGTAGCCATATATGGATCGATTCGTCACGTCTTTGCAGTTTTCTGTGCGGCTATTTGTTATGATGAACAAATGTCGACTATACAACATGGTGCAAGTTGCTTCCCACTTCAATTAAGAAACAAAAATACATACCGTAATACTATGTCAGGCTTCAACATAAGATACTGTTCCGTGCAATGGTTGCCGCATATTAGCTTTCACAAGTCCCCAACCACAATACAACTTTGGAATCGTTTGCACTGAAATTGTCAGTTTTTTTTTAATTTTATCCTACTGCAAATTGCCTTAATAGTATTCTTCTTTTTCAAGCAAATAGCACTAAACAGCGAAAATGAACACCCAAAATGATCAGAACGGCCCTATTTACCAGGCCCAAAAAAGGTGTCTAATGGTTGCGAGTTGGTTGTGTTAATGCCATTATATATTGCGGGTAGCTTTCTTCACTTCGATTCCGGGTCTGATTCCATAAACATTTATCTTTTGGCATTTCCAAATAAAAAAAAAATTTTGCAAAGGTTTTGACTGAACCTGTAGATTCTCTATTGCTTCCTTTACTACAACAAGAACAATCACGGCCTCACTTCAACCTTCACCTCATCGACTATGTTCACAATACTGTTTCTTTCACTAAAGAATTTTTACAACCTGCTAAATTGCGTTCTATTATTTATCCTAAATTATGTAACACCCTCCCACACACCACATCTTACATTACAAACGTACAGAACGACAATGACGTAATACTTACAGTTTCTGACAAAAACATGGGTTGGGCTTTTGTGCCTACCTCATGGTTCTCCACCGAGTACGAACAACATTTCTCCAACCTTTCTACCTACAAACGTATCGACAACTTTAACTGTAAACAAACCATCACTAACTCCCACACACTACTTGGCCAACTCAAAAAATGATTCTCCACTGTTATCACTAACCAGGACAACTCGCGACTGTTGGACCCCACCCCACAAGACAAACTACAACTACCCTACATGAAACTACTACCTTAAGTACACAAACTCGACAAACCTGCATCATACGACAACCTGAACAAACTAACTGGAATACCTATTATCACTGCGCACAGCTGGAGAACATCCAACCCCTCGCGTCTACTGGGAAGTGAACTAGACAGTATTATTATGCAACTGAAAAACCTTTTTGAAGAACGAAACATACCATACCCATTAATTTACAACTCATATGACTTACTGCTTTTATTAGACAAACTACGTATTACCAACATGTACGAATTATGTGTCACAACTTTTGACTTCACATCACTTTACACAAACATTTCATACCATGGCACCACTCAAGCCATCATTAAGAGCTGTAAACTGCTTAATTTGCCTAATTTTTATAGGGATTATTTTACTTAACCTCAATAATTTTATTAACCAACGTAACTTTTTTAGGGCTGGTAATACCACCTACCAGCAAATTAAAGGGGTTGCTATGGGCAGCTACCATAGCCGGCAAATTGCAGACCTCTTGCTCCTACTAAGCGAATTTTCATTTTTTAACAATACTAACTGCCCTACCAATAGCATTTTTATTTTCTGCCGTTATATAGATGATGGATTTATGCTAACCAGCAAAGCTAACTTTAGCCTGTGAACAGGCTCTCTGTTTGGGGAAAAATAGCGAGGAAAGGGAAGGGAAAGGGGGGAGAGAGCCTGTAGACAAACATTTGAGGCCGCTATTCCGCCTCTTGTAATTATCCGGCCAATCATCTGTCAGTAAGATCGTTATCGGTCAATCAATTTTGCGCGTGAGTAACTCCTGGGAAAATTAACAGGAAATGAGTGGTGTTTTGCTCCGTCTGAAAACAAAGTGAAATGGAGCATTTATTGTTGATTGTTGATTTTGCAAAAAGTCGTTGATCTCCAGTAAGAGGATTAATAAGCCGTTCGTCTTGCTAGTTCGGTTTGTAATTTAACAAGCCGCTGCAGTGAGAGAACTTGGAATGCGGAAGGTACGGATACTATCATGACTTCTCCAGAACGTGAAGCTTCGAAGACAAGTACAAAGAGATCAGCAGCGCTTCGATCGCCGACAGGAATTACACGGTAGGCCGACACGACTTTTACTTTATGCCAAAATGCTGCTTGTTCCCATAAGTTTTTCCCTCTGCGGGGTAGATTATTATCTGGAAGGTTCTACATTTTCACTGGGCAAACGTGATTTTAGCCGCTTGTTTCACACTGAGAGGTCATGGCATACATATCGATTTACTGTGGTTTTTGTTTCTGGTCGACAGGATTTGCCCTCTGATTCAAGAGCATTTTCTTTGACCTCTTTTGAAGCGTAAAGCTTTTTATTGCGGCTGAATGAGGGTCTTACTTTTCTCCAAAGTGCCTTCTCGATCTGAATTACTAAGCGATTTTCTTTAGTCCGTGAATGTAATGTTTTTCTGCAATGTTGTATTCTGACGCTGGGCCCAGCTCGTCAGTGTTTAAAAAGATGGTTATTTATAAGATTGAAATGCAGCTTAAACCGAAGCTACATCAGCTATGGAGAATTGCATTGTGCTTCGGTAACTATAAACTCCAGCTTAGTGTTTTTTAAAAGACAGTTTGAGTCTTTTGACCGGAGTGCGTAGTTCCTCCCCATGGTAATAGTCTTTGGACTGTTTTGTTATTGCCACTCTGTGATCAAATCGCGTGCTACGTGCCGATCGAAAAGCCGATGTCAATCAGATCTGTCAACAGTCAGTGGTCTTGCCAATAGGAGCTTGCATCAGGATCTGATGCACAGCGGGTGCCGTGGAACGGCGGCCCCAAAGGTCTATCCACGGGCCTTTTCGCTTTTCCCTCTCCCCACCCCGCTTGACTAAAGGCCTGTTCACAGGCTAAGCTAACTTACCTAATATCATCTCTAACCTTTGCAACTCTTACCCGCCACAAATACCTCTCACTTTCACATCAAATCACCATACCACTCATTACCTAGATCTCACTTTATCACTCAACCACTTCATCATCAAGTCCCACAGAGTGCATCACCAGATCTACCAGAAACCACACCACAAATACATGTACCCTCATTTTTCATCTAACCACCCTCATCATATTTTTGCTGGTATCATTAAAACTGAAACTACACGATACAGTAGACTTTCAGCCACATTAGACGACTACAACTTCATTCACCACCTTTTCACACTTAGACTTTCTGCCTTAGACTATCCTTTACAACTGATCACTGAACATTCATTTCCATGGATCACACGCACTGCTCACCAGCGACGCCTCAAAAACAAACAGACCAATAACGTTACCAGACTCACTGTTTACTACAAGACTCTATACAACAAAGACAAACGAACAGACAAACTGGTCAACAACATTCTACTCAAATACCACAACCCACACATACCGAAACTCTCAAAAGCATACTGCAACTCTACTAAACTCCACACACTCCTTCTTACTAATAAAATGTTACACCATAAATTAATCCTATTTAATAATTCTACAACTTAAATTTATATATCTACCAGCAGCCAATTTTTCCTTTTGCCAAATCTTTGCTGGTTATTTATTTCATTTCAGTGGGTTCTTCATCTGCCACCATGTACATAGTTTCTCCACTTTTAATGCTGTTAGAGTTTTAACACTACAAATTTAACTTATTATACCCTCGACAATATACAACATCAATGAACATTTGAACACTTTCGCACTACTTCATTATAGAATTATGCTAGCTTCAAGCCTTGATAACTTTTAAATTTGACACTTGTATCTCATCGTCATCGCAAAAAGAACGATATATCATATTATGAATACTTAACTTCGATTCCTTACCTCCAACGACCAGATTGCTAGCTCAACCCGCACTCAGCTCCTGAACTCAGCTCCAGTTTTCATCCACAAGAAGAACAATCGATCATACTGAAATTGTTGTTCCGACTCACCGATTGCCATATAACTCCGAACAAAACCTGCTTACTACAAATCCATCCCAGCACACTACGATGACTGCCACTCCATAAATATTTCGACACCTGGCCTTGAGAAGACAGATTTCTACGCTTTATAGACACAACTTCAACCCTCATGGCCGCTCATATCCTTCGAAAGTTTGACTGCTATCCCATCAATCATTGCGACACCTTTCTCGTACGTCATTGGCTCGCGTCATTTTGGCGTCAATTTTAATTTGTTTTGAGAAAAAAATTTTTTTTTTGTTACGACAGAATTTTGTTCCGCATTTTTCACCCTTTTCTTACGTTTACCCTAGAGGAGCCATTTCTTCCCAGACGTAAGTATTTCTCTACGGAAATTCTTCTCATCCCTTATAATTGTTTTTAATTTTGGGCCTCCTTATTTCCAGGACTGACCTTTTTTCACTACCGGCATTTTTGAAGAAACCCCTTTGTTTTCGTGGTGAGATATTGTCACTTAAGCTTAATTAATTTGTTACTTTAAACTACTCAACTGACGCTTTCCGCTTTACCGTTATAATTCATTTCTTTTTTATTTATCGTTTCTCTCTTCTCGGCTACCTCCCGGCCATCTCTCTCCTCTCTTCTTTTTTTCTTCTCAAGGACTCGACACAGAGGATGTCGGGCAAAGGCTCGGCACCGGGCCAGAAACATCCTCGCTCAGTTGTGCTTTGCCCCTGAAGATTCACAACATTAGAGGAGCCTTGGTGTCGATGCATCCTTTTTCTTGCCATACCTGGGTATTCCCATTCTCCTTCACACTCTATTTGTTCCTCTCCTACTTCCTTTTTTCCTTTAATGAAAATAAGACAATTTTTGTCATAACTTATGACGCTAATTAATAGTTATTAATTACGAATTACCATCCTAATGCTCTTATCCCAGGGGCGGATCTAGGGGGAGGGTGCAGGGGGTGCACACCCCCCCCCCCCCCCCTGAGATTACCTGCAGTTTTCTAATACAACTGGTATTCTGCAAAAAAAAAAAAATTGGTTTATTGGTGTTGAAGTCAAGAGCAAGAGACGAGTGCACCCCCTCCTAAAAGAAATCCTGGATCCGCCCCTGTATCCCCACCCCCTACTCTATTGTTATCTTAACAGACTACTTTCAACTATGGATAACAACCACTCTACACTCCACTTTTACCATAACCATCTCCGCAACCTCTCCCGTGCATCAATTATCCAACAACGTCTTCAACTTTTTAATTCATTCAACGGCGACGCTTTTTATCTACTTTCTGTTTGGCCACAAGAGTTTAAGTTATTTTTTTGGAAAAAAACAATCAGCGACGAGAACACATTCAAACGGTTTTTATTTTTAATTGGCAATGGCTGTTCACCCCACCTCACTTCACACTGGATCATGACGTCACAATACTGGACCACTGACAAAAAGGTAGAAAAACGCGCCCGCCAGCTAGACTTTCTTCTCAACAACATGGACAACAAATCTCATGTCTGGTTTTACTTTGATCTGCACTGCGAAGAATGGTTATACCTCAACGGACAAAAAAGATCTACTAACAATTAACGACCAATCATTTTAAATTCTCTTTCGAAAAAATATTTTTAAAAATTACAAGTTGTATTCCTTATAATTATTAATGTCAACGAACACAAAAGAACGACTAACAACTTACCATTAAATTTATCTTTCTATTACATTTTTGTAATATTTCAAATTAAACTACTTATAATAGTTTTATTATGAAAGTTCTTATCCTGTACATTTCTTTCACCCCCTCTCCCCCCCTTTTTTTTATGGGAGCTTACATGTGACATTTTCCTTTACTTAATTCTAATCTTGTATTTTGTCCCATATCTCAAACTTTATTTTAAAGTATTATCCAACATTTTCAACTTTTATTGAAAAGAAAAATTTTCAGAGTCAATAATTCCTTGAGTTTTTTAAGAACGAATATATTTCAATCTCATCTTAACTATTTCAGTGATTCGATAAGTTTTTAAGAACGACTATACATCAATAATTATGTGAAGCTCATATAGTGTTTTTACTATATCAATTAACAACCATCTGGCTTATTATAATTTGTTTCCACCTAAAAAGCAACTTTACGTTTTCATTTTTTAACAAACATGTTTTTTACTTATCATTATTTTTAAAGAGAAAATTGCACATTAAAGTTATTGAAGTAATTCCTTTAATTGTTTTTTTTTGTTTTTGTTTTGTTTTGTTTTTCCTTTGTTTACCCCGGAGTCTCTCCTTATTATTCATTTATTTTATTTTATTTCACTCTTTCTATTATTTATTTTAGTTCATTTTATTATTACACATTTTAATTAGTGATTTTTTTTTCTTTTTTCTTTTTTCCTCCTCTCTCCTCTTTATTTTCAACTTTCCAAGAGGTTGACATGACTGCTTTGCAGTTTGCCGGACCCTCTTTTCCCCTTTCATCTTCCTATCATCCTTCATATTATTTTTACCTTCTAACCCCTCATCATCTTATACTTATCCTAACTCTATTTTGAGGTTGACATAGCTGTTCGACAGTTTGCCAGTCCCTCAATACTTATTCTTTTTATTTTTCAACTAATATATTTTATTTAATCCTATCCTTATTAGAATTTCAGTAATTATTACTTCCTACTAAATAAATGTTGCACTTCTTTGAGGTAGACATAGCTGCTCTGCAGTTTGCCCGTCCCTCATTATCAGTGCTAATCTTAATATCTGACATTTTTGTTCTTTTTTATACACACAACACCCTTGTATACACGCATCCTCCCTCCCCACCTTACCCACTATTTTAGTGGAGACTTGGGAACCCTTTCATTAGGCATTCCATACCACACCTGTAATGCCACAAAGGTTGCTAGATATATCTACTGTCCTGTTTTTTTTTTTTGTTTGTTTGTTTTTTTTTTTACAAAGCTAAGGTTTTGACTGAACCTGTAGTTTCTCTATTGCAAGGTTTTAACAATGTGTCAATAGAAAAGAGGTGGGGGTGGGGGAGGGGGTATTGCCACATATGGGCTATAGGTATGTGCCGCTGTGAAGGGTAATGGTTTTCAAGCAGTTTTCTCTGGGATAGAGTATATAACAGAGTGTTTGGGTCTCGAATAGGGTATCATTTTCCAGGAAACAGATCAATTGGTTCAAGATTTTAGCCTAGACTAAGGAAACCGGGAATTGCCACTAAAAAAATGTTTAAAAAAAAATCAAATCGGCATCATATCTAGGATAAAGGGCGGGGGATTTGAAGAGTTTAGTCCAGTATAGGGTAGCAAAATTCAGCTGAACTAGCTCTGGTGTAGGCTAAGGGTTCCAGGGTCCCAGCGGCACATCCCCACCCAAAAATTCCTGAAGTACTCCCCTCCCCGGGCCTAAGGGTTATATTTATTTTGTTAACTGTGTGTATATGGTTACTCCATTTGTTTCTACTTCATGGTAAGAATAGCATCGCAAGCAAATGCCCATCAACGAACAGCGACCTCCGAAGCTCAAGAAAACTCGAGGAAAATACTGAAGACAAGACAGAAGCCACGCTTGATATCTCAGCGAAACCACAGACTACAGAGAATACTTCACAAACAACCATTTCAACAACTGTTCTATCGTGCAACTGCAGAAAATATTGTCCATACTAGAGGTAAGTTACCGCCGTTTGTTTTCGTATATGGTGATGTGCGAAGTTGTTTATTGAGGAAATGCCATATGAGTAGCAGTTGAGTTATTTCTTAGGTCAAAATGTAAGGCAAGACAAAAGAGTAAATAATCTCAACTTAGTCGCGAGTACGTTTCGCCATTTTGAAACGGTAGAGAAATCTTTATCTGAAAAAGTCAGTTCAGGGTTACAAAAAATTCTAGGCCACGAGTGGTCGTCCTTCTTTCCTCGGAGCCACGCGCGGTGAGAGAAAAAGTAAAATTATGCGAATAAATTATTTTTTCTTTGCTTAACATGGGCTTCCGCCCTTGTTCCTCGCTGCTTCGCCACTTCCCCCACCCCCTCCAACGCATGTTCTCGATGTACTGTGTCTCACAAGAAAAATAAGAGACTGCTCGCAGTCTAAAAAAAATTATCAAGAATCATGGCTCTTTCATCCTTTACATTTGCTTCACTTTGCTTGTGGTAAAACCTCGTTCTTCCCTTTTTCTATTTAGCGTTTTTGTCTGACATTTTCTCAATTATTCATGAATGATATCAGTCTATTTGAGCCGAAGGATGCACATGCTTAATTTTTTGTCTAATGTTAATTTGATTACCGTCTTTTAAAGCTTGTGTGGTTTGAAAACAACCCCATCTTCTGTAAGAAAAGCTGGACAACTTGAAATCGAGAAGAGACCTTATTTGTAGCGTTCTGCTCCTTCGATTGCTGTCGGAAGTGCAACTTGCAGTACTATAACTGTGTGTTAAACCCAGCTAATAATCAAGCTCACTAGCCAGGCTTATGGTTGTGCGTCAAAATACTTGACCGAAAGTTCCATGAACATAACGATAGAGGGACTGGTGACATCAAGAATCTGAGGACAAAAAATTTCAAATTAATGACTAAAATGCCGCGGTATGGTGAATGAAGAGAAGATCACCTGGAAAACGGTCGCGCAAAGAAACTGTATTTCTAAGAATAAAGAAAAATGCCAAACAGCTCGTCAGTGTTTTTCTAAAGGTACTGTTGTACCTCTATTAAGCCCCCCACCTCCACCACCCGTAAGGGAAATTTTTTTCGAGAGTATTACCCAGATACTATAGCGAGAATGTTTTGTCAGGAATTTTAGGAGTTACCCTAACAAAAAAGTTTGACAACCTGCTATAGAAAATAGCATGATTGATTAAATCATTTGTTGGCGTTGCTAACAGGGAACTTAAGGCTATGTTTACAAAGTAGCGGATAGATTTGACGCCGGCACAAAAATCGTACTACTAGTTCAAACATAAAAACGGTGATTTCGGCGCGATTTATGTAACGGAGCGATACTGCGTTGCGCCAATGTTGAAGATTGGGAGTCCTCGAATAGGTGTTTATAAATCGATGAAGCGGCCGATTTAGCTCTAGCCTGTTGCAGGTGTTTAAAATTTGGAATGCGGCACAAAGTCAGAGCAGCTGGGAAAAAAAATAAGGAGGGAGAGGTGGAGAGAGGAGGGAACCTTCCTTTGCTCGGCTCAACCCACGCTGTTTTTCTTTTCACATCTTTTTGTGCTGTCCACAGAAACTGAACGCCTGGAACAGGCTTACACGGCTCAGTTGACCCGGGTAATGACTATTTAACGAATAGATTCCATGTTGCAGTGCGCTGTGCGCCTGTTCAGTAATTCCAGATGACTTCAAAATGTGGCAAAAACAAAAATGCGGCACTGAGCTGCACTGAGCGGCATGCGAGTGTGTCACTGATGTTTTAACCAAATTTTGACGTCTTCTATGATATTAGTGAACAGACCCAGGGTTACATGGAATCTATATAGTTTACATAATGAGCAGAGAGGAAGCAACGACATACTTGCCTCGTACCGCTTTACTGTTCGAGGATTTGTCCTAGATTTTCAAGTCGTTCAAGAACTTGTCTCGGTTTATTGTTTTTTTTTTTCTTATCTATAAACAGCTCCTGGTAAGCCACTTTTAAAAGGCTTTCACTTGCTTCAAACGAACTGCAAACAATTTCAAAATCGCGTCCGTGTTGAACAAAAAATAGAAAAGCAAGTCTCCACTTCATCCATCATGGGTCTGTACTCTAATATATCATCACCACATTGTAAAAATGCGTGATCAATACATGGATATTGTGATTGGTTAGATGGGTACATGTAACTTGCGAACCAGCACCCAGGTATGAGATCTTGCGCAGGAGAATATTGTGGTCCACGCCATCAAAAACGTTTAAAATATAAAATAGTATAAAGATAGAAATCTATTTAGCGTCCGTGGCCAGTCCATGTCCATCCTTGTCATCCGTTGCAAAAAAGACAACAGGAGACAGTTTAAAAGGCCAAATATGAAGTTTTTAACAACAAATCTCGGGACCATTATATTTGGAATTCAAATTATGCGCACTAAAATTGAAAGGGTTTTGCTTTTTAAATTGATAGCCCTGACGAGACCTTTTAAGACAGTTTTGTTTAAAATAATACAAATTGTTTGACTGCCGTTGTGATCATGAGTCGAACGTTAAACGAGCTTATCAAAGAGGATTGATCATATATATAATCAAAAACAAGCTTGCTTGTAGCATTTACGTTTTTTAATGATAACAAAGAAGAAGGAGAAGAAAAGAAAACACTTAGACACTTTCTCATAAGTAAGTAAACTTTATTAAACTCGGCCTTGAATATACTAAGGCCGATCTGTCGAGACCTTTGACTGATTATTTAATTAAAACTATTTTTTTTTTTTAAACTTGCGTTTAATTTTTAACTGCACGTCTAAATAAAGAATGTCAATGTATATATCAATGTCTTAAACACGGCAGACATGCACCCGGACTGACTTTCACTACAACAGGGGCACCCAACGACAATTTTCGGAAAATATCTGTTCGGAAGACGATTTGAGATCTAAAATTTTCGGAGCATTTTTTTCCAAAATTTCTTGCTTGTCTGCCTCTCCTAGGATTTTCGAACATCTAAAAAATGGTATAATTGCCCATTTTTAACGGATTTTTACCCTAAAAAGGTCACCTCCAATTTTCGGGAGCCTTTTTTCTGGCTGAAATTTTCGAATAGGTAAGTTTTGATCCCTATAATTTTCGAATCACTAGCCTCTCAGCTAGGAAATCCGAACAGATGAAAAATTTTTAGGGGATAAAAATTTGCCTATATCTACCGTTTTAATACTAAAATACGTTTAACAATGCTATGTTTAAGTGGTTTTGAACTATATTCTCGTTGGGTGCCCCTGCTACAATCTTCTATGAATGCTAAAGTGAAAAGAATAAAACCAGATTTTGCATTTGACGGGAGCGTTTTTAAGTTGTAATGCAAAAAGATTTTCATGGGGATTTGCGAGTCGGGGGTGTGTTCGAGCAACTCGCTCGCTTAGTTATAGCCATGAGATACCAGGAGTCTGATTTACATTGGTCTTCACTAACAATCTTAATCTTAATCTTCTTACTCCTCTTCTTTACTCAATCCTTACTCGGCGGAGAGTAAGTAGTTCAAGTGTAGTAGCGGTTTTTATAGTCAAAGCTGGACATGTTTGGGTAACTGACCGTAGGAATAAAAACAAGGTAAACTCGCGGCCGTGTAGGTAATGTTTTGGTATTACTGAACATACGTGGCTGCGATTTACAAGAAGCTACAAACCGATGAATAATTAAAACGCTTTTTAACAAACCCAAACAGGAACTTCAAAGAGACTAATGAATGAACCAAGGTCAGCTCTGACATGAAAAACACGATTACGTATATGAAAAACTAACATCCGACCATGGCAAGAGAACAATATTCCTAATTAAAATGTCATTAAGTAAATCCGCGAGCTAAGCAAACTTTCAAGTAGAAGTCTGAAAATCACAAAATAAAAAAAAGGAAAATGCCTATGCGCACCAAATCCAAATTAACCTTGACTCACCTAGTAATAGAAAAACGAAACTTAGAAGAAATACAAATCTTAAAAGTAACTATTAAAATACTTCACAGCAGTTGTAAAAGTTTTATTAAATTGATCTAAGCTGACGTGAGTTCTTTTGTTATAACAGTGCAGGTTCACGTTATCATTGGGGTTCATAAATGCGTTAATTTCAGTCGAAATTCGCTGTTTCCAGACAGCTGGCTCGGGCTGGGAAAAAATGTGCCTTAGTTTATTAAAATCTAAAAATGGTTAAACAATTAAACTTATAATGAAATTAAAGCTTAATTACTCCAGTAAAATAGTAATTTACGCAAATCACAAAAATCATTATCAGTTTTACTTTCCTCGACTAAAAATAAAATAACGTAAAAAAAGAAAAAACTTAAAAAGGTAAACAAGAACTATATTCCTGTCTCGTGTTTAACAAAGATCAAGAAAAGAAAGAAAGAAAGATTTTCTACGTTGTCGAGAAATATACATTGGGAAGTACATTTTTTTGAAGGTAGTAAGTATGTTAATATAGCTGCATGTTTTTTGGCCGTAAATAATGAAATGGTTCTTTTTATATTTATTGAGTAGGGTCAAGATAAAATACCTCAACCTCATCAGGTGAGAAGCGCTCAGTCCCGGCCAGGATTGTATCCGGGTCCTGCACTGCAGCAGGAGCAGGGTAGACCCTGCCAAGGCGTGCGAATGAGCGGCTGTTACTGTTGGCATTATTAGCAATGTAGATGTCTGAACCAAACGATGGACCAGACCCTGACCACCTGTAAATTGCCCAGCCTAGATTCCTCACCTCACTTACAAAGGGATCCAGTTCTTCTTTATTGCTAATTGAAAAAATAAACGCCTTGCGAGTGAATCCATAGCCACCACTGGACTCTAACAAACCAACAAAACGTAAGTATTAACTTTTGAGTAAACACTATCGTGTAGTTACTCTGTAGTGTATTTTCCTTAGTTTGAATTTTATTTATTTATTTATTTTTATTCTTGACTTTAAATGCATTATCATAAACTAAAACAAAACAAATTTAATAAGAACCATGAGTGAAATGGAATCACACATTTTTTTCAACTTTCCTTTTTTTTCTTATTTTCCTCCCTTTGTTTATTGTATTGCTATTCCTTACAGTTAGTTATGAAAATGGACATAGCCTTTAAAGACAGATATACAGAGATGATGTATGATATACGCCAATGATAATGCATTTCTTATTTGCATTGACATGTGATGACTAACCTTTCAGACCTTTTCCTTAGGGATAAGGGAACCAGTAAGGGATAATTGACAAAATAATTTTTGGGGATAATTGAATTGTTTTAGGGAGTAATGAAAGTCCATCATGGTTCTACATTAATTATGATCTACACTTATTTTTCTCCCCTTTACTTTTATTGGTTATAGGATCGCAAGCTGGATAATAAGGTGGGAATATCTTTGCCGCCAAGAAAACCCATTTTACTATATTCGCAAAACCCACGAGACAACGGCTGCATGGTTATTGTGTTTTTGTTAGCACTCGAGAAGAGTCTTTGTGAAATCGCCGCTGGTTTACACGCGTAAAAAGTCGCCTCTGGAAACGGATTAATCGAGCCTTTGCAATGCCATAACAATCACAATGACTATTGCATCTTTTGAGCTACAGTTATACCTTCTTTAATTCTAACATGAATGTAACTACAAAAATTTGTGTCAAACATTTTTTTTTCTTTCCCACAAAAAGTGCGCGGAAAGGGGCACGTTTTTCCCCCAGCACCTCCCCCTGCGTGTTCCCTGACTTTTAGTAATAACGTTCTTACAACGTTTAGGGATAAGGGATATGTCCTCTTAGATTTACAAGGATAAGGGATAAGAACCCCCGCCCCCTACCCCCCCCCCCCCCTTCCCCTCCCCGACAGAGCCTCGTTGAACCGATTCCGGGATCATAACAAGTTTGATACCTGTTTTGTGCAGAAATGATTATAGCTGTAGTAGGTATTTAACTAGATTCAATTTACTAAACTTCAACTTGACTGCTTGGAGGGCTGTGAGAGGGGAGGAGTGGGGTACTCCCATATTTTGGCTAGATAGGTATGTGACGCCCGAAAAAGTATGGTATTTGAGGGTCTTATTCTTCCATACTGAATCAATTTTTCCCTTGTTAGTGTTGTGTTCCCGCCGTTATCATTTGGTTAACATTCAAGAGTCTACAGGTATAAATGCCCAGCTACACGAGAAAAAAAAATGGTCTGTTAGCTGAACTTTACCTTAGAGTATCATGAAAGCGACTTAATGAAGACTTTTTCGGCGTTTCTTTACTCACGGTCTTTTCTTCGCGTGCATGACTGACAATTAATTTACGAAAAGGCTTTCTGATCACGCAGGGTATGTGTTGCCTTTAAATTCTTAGTTTGTGTTTTTTTTTCTTGAATTGGGTCTCATTTTTTAGTGGTGCGCCTCTGAACAGCGCGTCCCCGTAAGAACCGACCAGTGATTTGGGATCAAAAAATTAGTTTTCTTTATATTCTGGGATATTAAAGTCTTTACATAATTAGGTACAAAAATGCATTTTGTTTGACCGAAAATGCGAAATATAATTTTTTACGAATTTTTGAATTTTCGGCCGGTTAGCACCGACGCAATATAGCCTTTGAAACTACAAAAATCGCCTACATTACCGGCGCTACAGAAAGCAAACAACTCGTTCAAGAAGCCCGATTTTCTTTTTAAAACATGTGTACGGATACACCACTCTAGATGTCCTAGCCATATCACAGTTCCGAATTATTTATTCATTTTAACGGCATGAATCTTTTTCCTGGCACGTATCATCAGCCTTCAGTCAAAACACGAAAATAGCTCAACTTTGAGGGCAGTTTAAAAAAATGTGGCACCCGTCTGAACGTTGCTATCTGTATTAATACAAACTAGAAATGATAGTAAAACGTAAAAAGGAATAAACACGAAGCAGACAAGAGGGTCTCAATGGGGAGGTGGCTTTTACGGCTTTCGGCTAAAATTTTGGCTCTTTTACGGCTTTCGGTTAATTTTTTTCATTTACGGTTAACAAAAATGTAAGTTAAAAATTAATTCCTTTTGTTTCAAAGAGTTAAATATTAATAAGCCTCTATTTTTGTATCTTTAACGCAAAATAAAGATCTTAGGACCATCTCGGGGTAAATTTATAGAAAATGTAAGGATTTTCTTTCCCCAGGGACAAAGCAAACTGTCCTTAATAACGAGCTGTTGTTGCTGTTGTTCTTTTTACCATAGCGAAGGAGTGTACAGACTGACTGTCTGCTGTGGCCTTGGGAAAATCTACTTGTAGAGATTTTCGAGGTTAGACATATTCAGTATGTACGTTGCAGAAAGAAAGAAAAGATATAACGAACCACTTAAAATACGAACTGATGTTCGTCAGGGCGGGTCTGTTCGTATGTGTGAGACAATTGATCGTTATTTGGGCTGCAACTGGCTCGAAACTGTCGCCCTTTAAGGACGTGTCAACATCTTTTTTTTTTAGGAGCAACAAAAAGCTAAAAAATGATCATGTAACATCACTCAATTTTTGGAAACACAAGTCCCACTCGGTCCGGTAGGCTTTCTACTGCGCTACTTTGCGTTTTCACTTGCTTTTGAGGAGAAAGGATTGGTACAGTTGGTTATTGCGCGGCCTTCTATGGGAGAAGTCTAAAGGCCGATCCCCAAATGTGACCTCCAATCCCTTTTTCGCCTTCTCTCCTTTCCGTGTAGCTTTAAGTAGCTGTAAATACCCATAACAAGGAGCATTAATGGGGGTTTAGAAGGGTGGGTGTAGGGCTCAGGTTTGCTACGAGGATAGTCATGTCTCTTTCGAGGTACGGACTTAGACTGCAAAACAGTCCGTATTTTTGCGTATTCAAGTACGCGCGAGCAGTCAAACAAAAGGTCTGGAATGAGGCTGAAAACAGAGAGCGAGACTGGGGAGAGACGCTAAAAATACGGTTTTTTTTTCTCTCGCCTCACACGCTTCGCGCGCGTAAGACTCTTACGCCACGCTTTACCGATTTCTTTACTGATTTTGAGGAAAAAACCGACTGTTTTGCAGTCTAGTACGGACTTAGCTTTTTACCTTTCAGTTGAAAAAAAAAACTACTCATCAAGTCATGGTAAATGTAATAGTATTCTTAATGCTGATCAGGAGCCCATAACATGTGCCGACTGAGTTGTCTAAGAAACTGTACATCCAATTTTACATAAAGAGAAGGTCGAGCGAATTTCTCTGGAACGTTTTCCTTAAACCTTTAAAAGGAATTGTTCCATTACGTGTTTGATTTTTCCGGTTATTTATTAGCCTGCGTAGTTTTGGTCTGGCGCGCAGTACTAGCTTATAAGGCGGGCGAGGGCTGTGAAACCGCGAGGAGATTGGGGCGGGAGCAATGCTCGTTCGCGCGAGCTTCGCACGACAAGACCGCCATTCTAAGCAGGCTAGTATATTTTATAAAGTAGTTCTGGATTTTTGCTTTATGTAAAATGTGCACGGAAGGTTTTTACAAACTATTTATTTTTTCTGCATCCAGATTTCTAGTATTCTTGAAAGTCAATTTAATATTAATAGACATTTCGCTTTTAGTAGAGAAGATGCACGTGACCCAGGAAACAACGCGGAAATTTGGCAATTTTTCTTAATAAAATCAATTTTTATTCTAAAAGTATTTTTGACACCTCGAATCCTACTAGGGAATAAGACTGTTTTGAGTTTATTTTGCCATCTGTCAATCATCCCGTCATAATCAGTGCAAGTCGCGATTGTGTTGGTCCGAGAAAGTACTTCTCTGCTATGAGTCGATATGAGTCGAAAGTCAAGCTCATCATTGTCGTGATACAGCTATTTGCAGTACTTCGGTCAAGACGCAAAAACAAAAATTTGAGGAAAATAAGCATTGCAATTGGCCAGAGGAAATTACTCATGGAGCAAATGTACAGAAGAACAGATGAAGAGACAATGTATTGTAGCATTACAAAAATTTCTATTCAATCGGTAATTGGTATTACAAATAATTTTGAAGCCTTATGCACATCATTGCTCAGAAACTCCCCGTGGTATACCCGTCGCATCTGGATTGAGCCACAGTCTGCAGTCACTGGTATTTCTGTAGGTAAATACGCATAGAATGAAGTGAAACCTTTTTAGTGGTGATCCGCATTAGGGGGGGAGGGGGGGTGGAATTCTTGTTGGGGCTGTGCCGCTCGGACCCTTTTTCAGACCAAAAAAGGTCATTTCAGTTTGACACTGTTTTTCAGACCTGGCCTCTTAAATCCATACCTGTTTTTAGACCTGGCCTCTAAGAAAGAAGGTCGTCATTACTTAGATTAGAACAGCAACGAGATGGAAAAGAATGAATGAGGGAACAGACATGGAAAAAGAAATATGCATTGCTGAAGTAATAGGGCCAAACGCTGGGTATCAACGATTTAGATCATGCGCTCCATGGTCGGATCGAAACAACAAAAATCCTTCCAGTGACTTGCTTCTTCTTTTGTAGGCACAAAAATATGCGCTAACAAGGAACTCTAAGACCCAGGTTCTTAATCTTAATGCTTACCGCTACCCGATGGAAAAGCTACAAAAGCTACATGAGCTCTTCGGATGCATAATTATGTGGTAAGTAAAGAGGGCAAGAGTTCACGTTTCGTGGCCACGGCCCAGGTACGTTAGCCCTTGCCCTTGTGAATCATTTTAAAGAGCTGTACACTTTTTTATTGGTTTTATTGGGTTTCATTACCTATACATAATCACGTAGAAACGTTTTAAAAAAATCCTGGACGTCTTAATCTTGTCCAATGATTTTTCGAAAAACAGTGGGGCCTGGAACGAACTTTTGTAGCTTCACCTCATTCTCTCTTGGTAGCGTTTTAGTGGATTCTCAATTTTCTTCTCTAAAATGTGTTGAGCCAATTTTTTCAATGCATCTACGTTAAAATGAAGAAGTAAATTTATCGATGTATGGCGATTCAAAGGCAATTACCTCTAACAAATAGCGGAAAAAATTTGAATGTCACGAAACAACCGTGTTACGCTCGCGACCAGCAACGAGTGCCATTACTTTTATCACAAACAGGACAAAAAATTCCCTTGGAGGACAAATGATAAAAAAACCAATATTTTAGTAAAAGCGATTGCTTAATTAAGGCACAATAGTATCCCGGCTCTACAAACCAAGAAGGACATTACAAACAGCGAAGTTAAAAGAGGAGAATAACAAGGCAAGTGTTCGTTGATTATCTTGTCTTCGAAATTTCTGGAAATTCAAACGGTGCTCATATTCGAAAACGTGAAAAGCACAAAAATTTTATTCCTTTTTACGTTTTACTATCATTTCTAGTTTGTATTAATACAGATAGCAACGTTCAGACAGGTGCCACACTTTTTTAAACCGCCCTCAAAGTTGCGCTATTTTTGGTTTTGATGGCAGACTGATAACACGTGCAAGGAAAAAGATTCTTGCCGTTAAAATGAATAAATAATTCGGGTGGTGTATCCGTATATTAAAAAGAAAATCGGGCTTCTTGAACGAGTTGTTTGTTTTCTGTAGCGCCGGCAATGTAGGCAAGTTTTGCAGTTTCAAAGGCTATGGCGCGGTGTCAGCCGGCCGAAAATTCAAAAATTCGTAAAAAATTATTTCGCATTTCCGATCAAACAAAATGCATTTTTGTAACTAATTAGGTAAAGACTTTAATATCCTAGAATACAGGGAAAATTAATTTTTTGATCCGAAATCACTGGTCGGTTTTACGGAGACACGCCCTTAAATAAGGTATCAGTTTTCGTTTCTCTCATCCTCAAGTAGGGTCAGTACTTCAGGCCCTCGGAGACAAACATCTATCCGAAATTTATGGGGGTACCCTGCCTGGAACTTCACACACACTAACTTGATCGAAAAAACTAAAAGTGTAAACAACAAAATCAAAATATGTAACTAGAAACAATAACCAGTGGAGATGGATTCCTCGAAGTTATAAATTTTAGCGGCAGAAATAAATAAATGAAATGAAAACAAAATAATAAAGAATTTCTTTTCATCCCGTAATAATCCAATGTAAATAAGAACACATGATGTCGACTTGTTCGACTTGATCGTTTTACCAAGGTACAAGAATTGACATACCTACAACACTCGTCACAATAGCTGGGACAGTAGTGGTATTTTCTACCCCCGTAATGTTGGATTTTGCGAGTTGGAATGACAGAAGCAAAAAAAACAACAACAACACTGGGAGGGAAGGAGCACATTTTTTTTGTCAGGAAATGGGTACAGCACGGGGTGTCGCAACATAATGTGACGAGGATTGTAGGTAGACATTAGGTATAACGGCGGGGCTCTCGTGCTCGCGAAACACTAGCAGCCGGGCACTATGGATAATAAAATTTGGTTATCTATGCATTCAAGAAATTTTAATTGTGACACAATATTCCGTCCTTACGTCCGCCCTTTCATATTAGCGCATGTAAAATGTCACACTCACTTGTTATTAGCGTTAATCTAAGGTATATTCGATTTGTGATTAACTTGATATTAGACATCCACTTGTCAAAATAGGGTATCCGCTAACAACTGTCCGTATCGAAGCCTCAGGTTTACAGCTTTCTTCAAAGGCATTACTTAAAAGATCAAATGAGAGCTTCGTTTTTGGCCCTCGCTAAATCTACATGTTACCTTGGTAAGTGCCACTGAGGAAATAAGAATTGGACTTAAATGAAAGAATTAATAACCCTGTAATCAGACATGGCCTACTGATGGTGAAGAACGCCGCGGGTAAAGACGACGTATCTAATATATTCCATTCGACGGGTATCCCGTCAGGTAAGTATAAAGTATTTTACCGCAAAAATTGCTGTGAGTTATTATAATAAGGTAGTTTTCACTTTTTTGCGCGGGTATACTCTGGTCGGGTACACAGGAAACCAAAATTGTGACACCCACAGGCATTTATGTCTGATTTTGGCAACATAGGTATTCTTACTAGCTTGAGTACGCTGATTTTGAAAATCATTGTTGCCAAACTCAGATCTTGTGCTAAGGTGGAGTTTGGGGGATTTTCACTATGACGTCATTGTCCAAATGAGGGGTTTTCTTTCCTTTAACAATTCCAAATTTAAAAGAGACAGAAATTCTTTTAAAGCGTTATTAGTGTTATAAAAATTATATTCTAAGAATTTCTGATTGTTTTTACGGTGCTTATATTAACATACAGCCATCACGTGACACTTGACCACGCCTTCTTATAGAAAAATCACCTTATCACTTGTATATTTATCACATTGGTAGTCTTTACACTAGAGCCTAAATAAGCTAAGAAATATTTCAAGAGCAGCAAATTTTAATTACTTCAAGTAAAATAAAGCTTCACACACAACCGATTCTTTTTTACTTCAGGTTAACTTAAGGCTATTTTCCCACGCAACATAACTACGATTGATTGACGTGTTTCGCCTTTCTCAAACCTCAAGGGTGCTTACCACTTGACAGAAAATTTCGGAAATTCCGGATGGATGGTAAATGGTAAGGTCACTTTTCGGAAATTCCAACCAAAAATTGAGGAGTACGTTTTGAGGTAGTCCGTTCATTCCAGTTGGTACAAACCAAACGCAATGTTGCTTACCAACTACCAATTTCTCGGTTCCAGACGCATTCGCCCCCTTTTTGGATTCAAACCGTAACGGATGTGGCAACTCTACGGTAAACTGGTAAATCGCTTACCATTATGCTTTCGACACCCCAGCCAGATTTTTCTGTCAAATGGTAAGCATCCCAAGAAACCGCAAGTAAGTCGGTTTTAAGGATGCTTTTCAAGTCGCTTAAAACTTTCTTGAATCGTTTCAACTTTCCAACTTTAATGAAATGCAAAGTAAAGTTACTTGAGATTTCACTTAGGCCTTCACACACGAATTTTTGGTTAAGTAAAACTTAGCAGCTCTTAAGTCTTACTTAACAGCCTAGTGTAAAGACAGCAATTATTTTTTTGTAATGTACTTAGGAATACATATACAACTTTTTGTTTTTCTTGTGCAATGTTGAATCCTAGTTATTTCACAATTCACTTTGGGCCTCAAGCTTGCTAAATGCTTTGTTTTATTTGGGCCTTTTTGTCAACCAGGTACCTGTGTTGCGTGGAAAGTGTCCTTTCCACCTAGTAACGAATGGTTGATGTCAATGTTATTAGCAGTGAACTGCATCAGGAAGTTGTCCGGGTTTAGAACCAGTTAGGACAACGGTGCCATTTATCTCTTTCAAGAACAGACTGTATCTTGCCCCAGTGAGGGGTCCAACTTAAGGATTTGGCTGTTGTAGCTGTATATGGCCCGCCTGGTGCAGTAGATCTACTAACAGCGTTGAGTAACTAGGAGCGTACATCATAACTTGTATGATGTAATCCCCCATATCAGTGCTTAAGAATTCGAGCAAGTCTCCAATTTTTCTCATGATGCTTTCCTGTTGATAGATGACTGCGATATGTTTGTATTGGTTTTTTGGGCTAGCTTATTATATCCCGGCCATACGTCAGATAGCTGGAGTATTTGGTTTACGCACTGCAGTATAGTGGCCGAGCTCAAAGCAGATAAAATCATAACGATAACTGCCTGTTGAGATTCCTCTTTCTTTTTGCCAGTCTGGTACTAAGTGCTCAGACACTTTTTGTACCTTCCCGGCCCTTTGCAGCAATGAGATCGTTACCTCAGCTAGGCGGAATTTTAGTGCATTATCCAGATTAGCCTGAATTTCAGACGATTACTTCGAGTCCTTTTTTACTCTGTTAGCAACGTCTGAATCGACCGGCCGCTAATCCCGTCCAGTGTGGCGTCACTACCCGAAAACCGGGTAGTGTTTGATTGGTTGATTCTTGTCCAAACATTCGCAGAATTATGTATAGTTACGAGAAATTTTAGCGGGATTGCTGGGTCGGATGCCTGGCATGTTTGCGTGGAGTTAAAAAAATTCGAAAGCGAAAATTTCTGGGATTTAAGTCTTTTAATTTCCACCGTCGAGTGTAATGATTCTGTTTAACTTTTTTTTTTTGTTTTTTTTTTCTTCTTCGTTAAGCACCAAATAGCTTCTTTTTTTATAGCAAATCGTTGTGTTTTTGAAGTGTTCCATGTGTGTATTTTAATGAGCTTGTTTTATCTGCGTGATTGCGATCGAGTTTGAGTATTGAATTAAACGTACAACAGACTTCGTTCAGAGTACTGCATGCAGTTGACAGTTTAAACGTTAAATATGAATTACATTCAAAAAGAGTAAAGCACTTCTGTATCATGTAGACATTTCCAGACGATATTTCTTTGTTTCCCGGTTGAAAATCGTGTTTTACTTTTTGCATGACTTAGGAATGAGTAGTGACGTCACTGGACGGTATTAGCGGCCAGTCAATTTAGACCCTACTGAGGAAGTAAAAACGACTCGAAGTAATCGTCTGAAATTCAGGTTAAATCGAGATAAGATGATTTAATTGCTGGAACTGAATTGCTTACATTGAATGATGTAAATGATTTGAGCGCCTCTCGGTGTTTTCGAATTTTTGACAAAGTACAGAAAGACTCCATTGTACAGGTGCGACACTTCTCCTACTACTTCGTGCTACTTGCCCTTTTAATGAAGTGGAGGCCGCCTCGTTGTCAAAAGAAATACTTTTTTTCTGCGTTAGGGGGGTATTATTAGGGACCTTAAGACCCAAGGATGGCGACGGCAGAAAAAACGTCGCTGAAAAAGTGAATTCGCGTTCTTCCAATCTTCATCGAGATTACTGCAAGTCACTAACTTTGTCAAATGTAGGCGAACCCTCCTAAAGTTGAATTCCTAAGAACCATATCCAAGTTCAGTAAGAGAGAGGAAATTTCGACGTCGCTTGTGTACTTCTTCTGTACATCGTGAAATTAGGCATTTTCACGTCGTAGTCGTGCAGTGACGGCAAAGAAATGTACAAAAAAGCGTGATGCACGTGCAAAACTGTTGTTTTGCTAATTACACCTATTGCTTTTGTTGCGTTCTCGTTGCCGTCGCCGTCGTCAGATCTTAAGGTCCCTATTTAATAGCTTTTCCCACAAAAGCTCAATTTTCACTTTGTGTATGAAGTCACGATAACAAATTTCTGTGCCACTGTGAGACGAAGTGAGTCATGAGTGGTTAGGCTTTCCACAAGCTGCTCGAGATTTTTCAAAAAGTTTCCTGTATTTCTCAAAAAAGTTGCTCTAAAAACAAACGAAAGTTCCTCAAAAGTTGCTCGAAAAAAAACAAAAAAATTTTTTTTGGTCTGATGCTAAAATATGCAACTTGTACAACAAAAGTAAGATTTCTAAGCATTTTGTGCAAGTTTGCGGCGTAACCAGCGTTGCTAAATAACTTTGTCCTAAATAAAAACCAGAAAGTCTAATGAGCCAATAAAAATGTTGAAAGACCTTCTTCACCCGAGACACAAGTCAGTCGAGTGTGAATCTTCGTCCACCATTATGAATTTTCTCTAAAAACAGGTGACCTAGCAGCCCGGCTACTTTTATCTTGCGCCCATGATCTGCCCCAGGAGGGAGGATTTGGCTTCTTTTTTTATAGGAAATTCAGAAATTGTTTATGTAAACATTGTGAAATATGGAAGAAAGGCCAATTTGAAGCACTAAAAGCCGCTCCGATATCTCAGAATTAGAAGATAACTCAAGAAGTTTCTCGAAGTCCGAGAAGTTGCCAAAAAGTTGCCGAATAACTGGTGGAAAGCCCTAGGAGTGGTTACATCTCTTACACTTTCTCTTTTTATTGTCTCTTTATTTTGTTCATCACAAACACTCTTCCGTGCTTTTGCGCTTCTAGCAGCTTTGCACATCTCTCCTCGAGCCTTGTGGAAAGCCACTCCTCAGCGTCTGTACTAAGAAAATCGCTGCAGCTCGTTTTCTTTTTAGATGCAACTACATTTTATTAAGCAGTCTTGCTATCCTAAACTATTTGAATTTACTTGAGTTTCGAAGTTCCCTTGGTCTTGTAACATATTTAGTGAGAGGAAAAGTGCAGGAATGGGAAGGTTTTGCAATAATTGCCAAGAGCACGTGCAATCAAAGAATGGCTTATTTTAATATACTTTTTAATTATCTCAGTAAAATTATTACGATAAATATCACATCTTTTGCCATTATTGTGTGAATTTTGTATCAAAGGGTGTGGTCAATTGTCATGTGACGCCTCGAAATTCGCGGAAACAGCGTTTCATAAATTCTCTACATGGTCTTCAAAATTGAAACCGTTTCTGGATCTATTAAATTTTATAATTAGGGAAGGAAAGAAAACTTCTTATTTGGACAGTGACGTCATAATGAAATATCCCAAAACTCCACATTAAAACAAGCTTAAGACTGGCAACATTAATTTTCGAAATCAGCGTACTCGAGTTGGTAACGTAAAAATAGCTATGTTGCCAAAAATCAGACAAAAATGCCCGTGGGGGTCACAGTTTGGTGGCCTGTGTAGCAGACTAGTAAACTTTGAGTCAATATTATCATGGTCCGTGTATTTTCTCGCCAGGAACCGAGAGGATAGATATTCAACATATCCGCAATTTTACAGAATCGTTAATACGTAACAACCAGCCCCCCTGGTTCTTACAGCAGTAAAAATTGTTAAGAAGACTGGTCTGGCTTAACTTTACGTTTTACTGCTATTTGCTTTTAAACTAAGCAAGCAATTTTCTTACCCCAAGGAATGTCCGTGTAACCTCCAAAAATGTATTTACCCTTTTTTATTACGGTAACTGTGTCTCTTCTTCCATCGCAGCGTCTGTGAAACTGTGTACGGACATTCCAGCCGTGCAATGTAGCCCGCCAGCACAGTAGCCAGTGAGAATTGTACCCAACCGCAGGCTGCAGAAATTTTCCCAGATGGTACAAATAAGAAGAATTTGTTTTCAATATGTTTGAGTCCATGAACGCTAAAAATAAGAGGCGAGTAACGTAAAGACCTAAACGATTGCAAAAAGAAGTGGTTTCTTGTGTTTTACATGTTTTATCGCTACTGCAGGTACCAGGTGTCTTTAAAGATGGTACAAGAAAGACTGACTAAAAACCCTTATCGGTCCCAGCGTCAGCTTCTTCCCCGTTGACCCAGAGACGCAAAGCTTTATTGGGGCGGCGGGGGCGGGGGGGGACATGGGGTGCTTTCTTACTTACACAATTCACTTGAATCGATTGTACTGGCAAGCTCTAAGTTAAAGTTGCGCAACAAGTTAAGTGAAAATGTTGCCTTTATTACTTGACCTTAAAGATCGTGTCGGAACTTATTGTTCTTATAAAACTGAAACCTAAGGAATTGCACAAACCTTTCTCGTTTCATTTTTTTCTTTAAAATAGGTTTCAAGGAAAAAGGGAAAATATCCGCGATACCAATGATGACGATAATGACAATGATTTCATAATATGACAGACCCTGATCACACTGCGGCCTTTTTTTATCAGAGGAATCTACAATCTCAATGTACAGTATATTTACCTGTGCAATTAACGCCGTTCCAGAAATATCCTGGCTCTCTGCAGATACATAAGAAGGATCCTTTGGTGTTATGGCATATAGAGCTGCCGTTACAGTTATGTTTTCCTGTTGCACATTCGTTTACGTCTGAAAAACAGGAGGCGTGACTATTGGATACTATTCAGTTTGCCTTTTTTCTATAGTCGTAGCCCATCAGAGGACTACTGAGAAACAGTTTTCTCTAATCACTCCGATGATTACAGACGGAATTAATTCCAATCTGAGTCCTATTTCTAGTCCTATTACCACTACTAAATGCTGTTCTAATTATGATTATAATAGTGTAATGGGACAGTGCCCAGGGGCAGTGTCCGTCATATATACCTAGGTAATGGTACAATCATCACGCCATGACGCGTGAGCTCTTCGATGTTGTTGTTGGACTTCAGCTATGTGGTCTCCTGACTCCACTCAGTCCTATTTCCCTTATTAAACTATATAAGTATTATTATTCTATTATTATTATCTTTCAAATTACTATTAATATTATTATTATTATTATTATTATTATTATTATTGTTATCATTATTATTTCTTGCTTTGTGTGCTGGCTGATCTCATACCTTTGTACTTACTAAGGGAGCGAGTCATAACCCATGAAAAAACGACCCTTAGATTTCGACTCCTTACTCTAGACCTCTAAAACTTTTCTTAAAATCGTTTCCCTTCCTAGTGGCGTAGTTTTTTGGGGGTAATGAAATACTAATTATTATGTCCAACTTTCCAGCCAGTTCTCCAAGTTCTTCGTCACACTTGCGAATGATCCTACAACAACCTTTATCTCCTGCACAGTTTTCGTGTTCCACATCCTTGGAATTTTTTGTTTAAACAATTCTCTTATTCCCTGGTACAGCAATATCGACAATGGCGCACTCTCTCTCCTGTTTGTTGACAACCACATGATCATGTCTATTGTAGCATTGATGACATGATCACATTGAATGTTCATTATCCCACAGTAGTTTAACTTCACCTTTTTTACCCACACCGTCAGCCATGTGTTCGTACCACTTGTCCTTCTTTCTCAGATGATATTTCTCACATAACTTCCAACGAACTACTTTTGCAATATTGTCATGTCTCTGTTTATATTCCCTTTTGGGCTAACTTTTTACATTCACAGACAATATGGTTTACACTCTGGCCACATTACCTACATAAGGGGGATTCGCACGGTCTTTCAGTTAACATGGTATCAGTTACATGGTTGATCCTGAGAGCCTGTTTCTGGCCTGCACAAATAAGTGCTTCTATTTGGATCTTCGAGTCTACTTTTCGTAACCAGCTCCAAGTTTTCTTACATGTGTTGTTCCGGGTATTCCTCATAAAATTGACCATGCAGCTTTTTTTCTTTCCAACTGTCGAGTTTGTGCTCATTGTTCCAAGATGTCTTCAATAAACCTAACTGACAATTTCCTCACTTTCAGTATACCTTACCCCTTACCCCTTGCAGTAAAACCTCCCAAGAATTCTTCACACACCACCCAAAACTGTTTTACTCACCTCTCACACACCCTTCACAGCTCATAAGTCCCCGACCTCCATCCTCCCTTGATACATACAACCTATCAACATCTCTTTTTGAATGGAAAGCACCATTCATTGTCGACTCCTTTCTAGTCATTTTATCCAATGTTTTCAGTTCTTCGTTTGCCATCTTGCCTGCTCCATACTCGATCAGCACTGACATTGCGCAGGTGTTAATCGCTATAACCTTATTCTTTCAATTCAATCTTGATTTCAGCATTAGTTTCAGCCTTCTTTTTTACTCTCTTTAATTTTTTTTTTCATCTCCTTTTCGTTTATTAAATCCGCCTCAATAATCCCCAAATATTTATACCTTCTTTCACCGACTTCTCCCATTATCCGCCCATACAAAAGAGTTAAACCCTCAAACCTTACTTTCTTTTCCCTTGTCATTACTAACACAGTAGTGATAGTGGGATGAAATTAAGCCCCGTTGGTGTCGAGTAAGTGTCTAGTAAGGTTGAGGTAAATCATTGATATGCATAAGGGTCGAGTACTTGATGTCACCCATTGGTTTAACCTAGGAAAAAAGTGGGTTCACACTGATAAGTGTCTTCCTCCACATCTAATGAGCGTCTCTCTTATACAATAGGAACAATAGGCTGGCCTAGAATTGCCCGGTCTCTTTTAACCCTGATGATTGGCTCATGCAGAAATTATTATGTGTTCAAAATGAAAGCGCTCAGTTGTTGAACACGCTATCGTTACAGAGTGTAACTGAAACATCTTTATTAAATAATCATTTCTTTAAATTAACATGACTAAACACAGGATATAAACAAAACTCAAGCACAAAATTCAGGTATTCTATCTCAAGGAGACGACTAACTCTCAGCGCTTAGTGAGCTTATGGCCTTGTCATTTTCACACGCCGTTAGTCAGTTAATTAAGCGAGTTAACACGGCGACATTTGCATACAAATTGGCTCAGCTATACAGTAAGAACACCAAGAGAGAACCTTGACATATTATTATAAAAACAACAACGAAAAAAAAAACAGTTAATAACTTAACAACAGAAATGTGGTAGTGGTGGAGGAGGCCGAGGAAAGCAATAGAAATGTGGTTTCATGGCTTGCCAAACCTATATAAACGCGCAACATTCTACCTTTTTCTCAGTCTACATTCTGCTCCTGAGAAGTTGACATGAGTTGGTTCTGTCCCGTTTGCGAAAAATCGTTTAGTAGAAAGAGTAGCATGTAAAGGCATGCGATGTCTAAACACCGCAATGCTGGTCTCACCCCATTTCAAACAGTTCCGATGTCTTCACAGAAATGTCAGCGGCTTCGCTTTGAGCATCCTTTCACCTCCAAAACTTCTGGAATGACCAAGTCCGGAAAAGCGGCCTGGGTTCTATCTCTATTACATCTAGCTTCAGAGGCAATTTACCTTCCCCGAGAGAGGATCGTTTGGTGTTATTCACAATGGCAGCCTGCGTATACAGAGATGCTAGTCGCCGTGCCACACATTGAATTTATCAAGGGAATTCCTACGGCTTTGGAGCAGGATTTCTATTTTGATGTGAACAAACGGAATTTGATCGTGTTTGACGATCAGATGACTTATTTGGTGCTATTCAAGAATCCACGAGACAAATTGCAAATCTTGACTCTGGCAAAGCAAATGTATCCCGGGAAAACTGATTTCTTTTTAAATCAGTACAAGGAGGCTGTATAAAAAGACCTTTTGGTTATCTGCTGAGTAATCTAAAAACTACTACCCAAGATAATTGCCCACTGCGAACAAACCTCCTGTCCAGTGAATAAGGCTTTAACCAAGCAGGGTATGAAGAAAATATACCTTAAGAGCTTTTAAAATACCTACAGCAGCAAAATCTTTCTCCCGTCCTGCTTCTTCCAGGTTAAAACAATGGGTGACGTCATGGACTCGACTCTTATCCTTATCAATGATTTATCTGGACCTTACTCGACACTTACTCGAGGCTTAATTTCATCCCTCTATCACTACTCAACACACTACACTTTTTCAATCCAAACTCCAATCTAATGTTTTACTAAGCAACTGTACAGTTTGCACCAACGAATCTATTTGATCTTTACTTTTCCGAAACAATTTTAAGTCGTTCACAAAAAAAGAAGATGGTTAATCTTAAATTCTCCGCAAGATCATAACCTGCTGTTGATTTTCTCAACACCAATGTGAATGGAATCGTGCACAAAACAAATAGCCCTCTGAAAAATGCCTCTCCTTCTAATTATAATGACTTCCAACCTCTCGCCTGATAATAATGACTCTACTTCCATGTCTGCATACCATTAACAAAAGGGCCTTTTTACATTCTCAGCTATTTCAAACATCTCCAAACACTTGACAATCCAGCTATGCGGTATCATGTCATATACTACCCGGTAAACACTCAAAGCCAACGCCACAATGTGCCTTTTCTTGCAATTCTTTAGAATAGCTTTGTCAATTAACAAGTTGATTGTTTCTCTCAAATTGCCGTTTCTTGAAACTCTCAATAATTACCGAGTATGGTCTGAATAAATTCGGCGCCTAAAACTACTGTTAACTTTTAGAAGTGATATAGTATGTAAAAGTATAAAAGCCTGGTTAGTACAGGTTATAGGGGTTTGCTGGCAGGATTTTGCAAAGTAAACTGGTAGCGAACGCAAAAAATCCGGCCGGATTTTTCATTTTGGCCCTATTACTTTAGACAGAGGGATAGTTCTCCGTAGCAACTACTACGCTTCAAAAGTGAACCACCTAAAGCAAACCAAGCCTAGCTAGTGGTGGAGTGCGGTCAAGTGGATCGCTGACATGGCTCTCGCTCCTGGCTCAGACCCTTTGTTTGCCAACTTATAGATCGAGGTTCCGCTCTTCTGTCTGACCAATAGATTGCCAGCCAAATCAATTCAGGTTTCCTACAACCTATGGAGTCCTTCCAGAGGCTTGAATTCCTCTGTCACACAGTGAGGATTTGTCACCGCTGACCCTATCCGAACCCGCCGTTTTATCTGCTTTAAAAAGGCTTAACCCTATGAAGGCGGCAGGACTAGATGGGGTAGTGTGGTGAAGGCGTACGCAGGCATTCTTGCTTGCCCAGTTAGCTGTGCAAAAAAGCAGTTTCGCGGAGCAGAGACGGCCATCATCCTGGAAGATGGTGCCTGTCCCCAAGCTAAAACCTGTTATCGACATCAACAAATATCTTCGTCCGATCTCCCTAACCTCCGTTATATCTAAACTTGCACAGGACTTTGTCGTCGCTCTTCATTTCGGCCCTGCGGCTCTGGAGGTGATTGATCCAAATCAGTATGGTCGCATCACAGCGTCCTCTACCCCACACGCCGTTACCTACATGGTACATGTACCTGGTTGCAAGCCACCGATGGGTCTGGGGCTGCTGTGAGAGTCGTCCCGTTTGATTACAGGAAGGCCTTCGATCTCAGTGACCACGCCCTACTTGTGCGCAAAGTTTTCGGCCTATCTTTTCCTCGCGCTGTTACCCTCTGGGTGGCCGACTTCTTAACGCATAGACAACAACGCGTAAAGTTGTCTATAGAGACTGTTTTTATGAATGGGGCCCTGTGCCCGCTGGTGTGCCTCAGGGAACCAAACTAGGCCGATCGTCATTCCTCAGCGGTTTTCAGTGTGGACACACACTGAAGAAGCACATTTTGTACGTTGATGATACTTACCAGAGAGATTAAGCATCGCGTTTACGGCAAACGGCAAACGTAAGCAAGTTTCCCCTTCACTAGTCGTTTTCTGTTCATTATAAATACACGAAAATCGGTAGATTCAGGTCAATTTTATCCATAAGAATTGTTTTAAGCAGCTTTTATCTGCTCATTTTAAAAATTTCTCAACTTGAAACTCAAGTTTGCCGTTTGCGGTAAACGCGATGCTTAATCTCTCTACTATTGATGAGTTTGTCCCGCGAGGTGCACAGGGTAACATTCAAAGCGCAGTTAGTGCCGTCGAGGAATGGTCACGTGAGCAATGCATGCAACTAAACGCTGACAAATGCAAGGAGATGATCATCGACTTTAAAAATAACAAACATGTCCTCAGCCCTGTTGGGGTCGACGAGAAGGAACTAGCGGTTATAATAGTGCCAAACTTTTAGGTATAACACTGTCGTGTGGACTATTGTAACAGCCTGCTCTTTTTGATATATATATATATATATATATCAATGACATACCCAATTGTTTAGAAAAGGCAAATATTAGAACATTTGCTGATGACACCACTCTCTTCTACTCTTCCAATTCTCTACAGGACCTTGAAAAAACTATAAATGAGGAATTCAACCATCTTCTTAGCTACTGCTTTCTATAAACTTTAAGAAAACCCACTATATGACAGTCTCCTCCCCCCAAGAAGCAAATAAACTTAAGCTTAACTTACGCAATATTGAAGAAAAGAACTACATCAAATACCTAGGTATCTGCATTGACAAAAATCTAAATTGGGCTCCCCACATTCAGCACATTGACAGCAAAATATCTAAAAACTTGGGAATCCTTTTCAGATTACGCCATTTCTTAACTTTAAACACCCTCAAACAAATATATTACTCACTTATCTAGCCCTACCTTCATTATGGAATTATGAGATGGGGAAACACATACCCAAGTAGATTAACTAAGTTCAAACAAAACAAAATAAATGTATACGCTACATATTTTTTGGCCATAAGAGAGAAAGTAGTGCACCCTACCTCAAACTTCTAGATATACTTAACATAGATAGCATTTTTAAACTCAAAATCCCCTTGCTAGCTCACAAAATCTCACAAAATGAAGCCAATATCCCTGAAGTGTTTCAAAACTACCTCGTAAAGGTGTCTGATATTCACTCACACAATATCAGATATGCCTCAAATCTTAACTTTCATGTACCACGTGTAAGGTCAAATTACGGCAAACACACATTTAAGTTTGCCATAACCAAAACTTGGGAAGGGATTCCTACTAAGATAAAAACACTTAGCTACCATAAGTTCAAAAAAGAATATAAGCGAATTCTAGTTAACTCTCAACGGTAACAATTGTGATTTGAATGTCTCACATAACCTGACTGCTGGCATCATCGTCCATAGTTGCCATGGCACCAAGCGCACGTTTATTATGTATTTCCAATCATAATATAGCGGTGGTTAGCTCGAAAGCTAAGCTCCTCTGACCACCGTACACTTCTACCCAAGCCATTAATTTTCTTTTTTTTCTTCTCCTTCTCCTTTATTAGTGTATTCCTACCTTACTATATATAATCTAAATATTTTATAAAGTGTGAGTAATAAAATTGAGTTAAATTGAATTGAATTGAATTGTGGCCTGCCAGCCTACCAGCTTAATAAGCTACAGAGGGGCCAAAATACTGCCGCTAGGTTAATTTTCCAGAATTTTCCAGGAATCTAAATACTGCCACGTAAGACCGATGCTGTATAATCCGCACTGGTTGCCGGTTAAATTCAAATTTGACCTTAAGATACTACTGTTAACGGAAAAGGCTATCACTGGCTTAGCACCTTTTTATCTCCAGGAACGTAATAATCTTAAAGAAGCATACAATTTACTCTCCGATTGTGATGGACTGCTACTAAACCCTGTGAAATCAAGACTTTAACAACGTTAGGAGATCGATCTTTTGCTGCTGCTGCTCCTCAACTATGGAATTCATGGCCCTATGCGATTAGGAGTAGCCCCTCAGTAGCATCTTTTCAAAAGACATTCAAGACATTTTTATTTCAGAAAGCTTTTTTGTAATTTTATGTGCTTTTTAATCTCTTTTTTAGTAGGTTTTATGCAGTTTTTTACCATTTAAGTAAACTAAGTAATTTTTATAGTTTTAGTGTTGACATAATTGTTTTAACTCTTTTTGGTAGGTTCATTCACTTTGTATATTTTATGCAGTCCTAGTAATTTTTTTTTTAATATTTTTATTTTTAAGCGCTGATCAAAATAGCAATATATATCGGCGCTGTATAAGTTTTACTATTATTATTATTATTATTATTATTATTATTTCCATTCCTTGTAGACTCAGGCAGGATGTTCGGCCTGGTTTATAGTCCTTGGAAGCAGGTTACAACAATTCACCACGGGTCCCAGGTCTCTCTTTTCCTTCTTCTTACAGGGACAGTACTTTCCTTAGTATCTTTGCTTTCCCCAACAATGCTGTTTTCTGGATAACTTCCAGCCTCACGTTCACACCGATTCTCTTCATGTACTCCTTAAAGTTGAAGTGAATCGGCGTGAACGTTATCCAGCAAACAGCATTGTTGGGGACAGCAAAGATACTAAGGAAAGTACTGTCCCTATCATCATCATATACATTCCCCAAAAGTAATGATAGCAACATTTCAGGTTAAAACACCGTAGTTTTCAATTGTATTTTTGTCCTTAGTATTGTCAGGCCGTTATTTACATGAAGAAACTTTCAAAGTTTGATTTTAAGTGACGCGACACGAGAAAACATCGATTTTTCAAAAACGTAGTGTTCCGCGCGTTTTTGCTTTTTGTTCCTTTAATTGATTTAGGAACAACCTAGGAACGCACAATAAAGGAACTTTATTTGCACAATAGGAACAAAGGTCGGCAAATTTCGGAACAATCTGGTCCGTTAGCAGCAAATTGGAACACAAAGTTCCTTTTCGTTTTAGTCAAAAGGAACAACTGGTTCTTCTTTTATCCTTTCAGGAACAAAAGGTCCTCTTTCAACAGTTCCGATTTCCCTTTATGTTCCTTTCGAAGTGATTGGGGAACAAATGTTCCCAATCTAATTTCTTGCTCCACACAGTAAGGAACAAATTGTTCCTATTTACTGGCATATCCACTGCTGTTCGGAACGCCTTGTTTCCTTTCGGTTCAAATTGTTCCTATTCATGCCCAACAGGAACGGAATTGTTCCTAATCGAGGTGGTTTTTTGTTCCTCAAGATGAGTGTTATGTTCCGCTTATAAATGGGAACAGGTTCCGAATTTGTGACAAAGGAACTAGTGTTCCATTTTGCGCAAAGTGTAAAAAGGAATAGGGAACAATAGTTCCTATTTATCGTAGGCTATCTGAAACTACTGTCCATCACCTCCGCTATACAAATTTATCAAAACATGTTTCCGTCAACAATCAAGTTAAGTACGAGACTTGCCCGCTGCATGCTTAATCTCGTTTGGGCTTGCCCGCGCAAGTTCAGGCTTGTGTCTTTGTTCCTTTTGATTAATTGTGTACCAAATACGGACAAGAAAACAATGGGACAAGGGGCAAGAATGACCGAGTGTGGGCAGAGATGGGCTAACAAATATCTCATTGGTGAATAGGATGATCTCTTGGGGACCCTTTTGCTAGTATAAAAACATGCATACTTTAGAAAAATATCGATTTCAAGCTAGTGCTTAAGATGAACAAACGAGGCAAGGATGTCGACTGGTCAAAGTTAGCAAATGCATCGCCTAAACCAAAGAGACTTCACTTAGAAGAGGATGACTCTGATGGTCTTTTTCACTGCCCAGTGCAAATTTGTAACCACGATGGATTCACTACGCAAAGAGGCTGTAGAAAACACGTAAAGAACAAACACAGTTGGTACTATTACTTCGACGAGAAGCCAGACAGTGCGCAAATCGATACGCTTAATGTCGATGAAACCGACAAATGTGAAGCCAGTGATCAGAAGATTACGCCGCGTAAAAGCAGGGCAATTGCCTCTTTTGATTCTACGAACAAAATTGCCAAGAACTTTTTTTCGTGGCTCACTGGCAGCGGTGGGGGCTGTAAAAGTGATCGACAAGCACAACAGATCGTGAGCAAGTGCTTAAAGTTTCTCAAATTTTGTTGTGAAGACGAAGAGGAGCTCACATTTGACATTGTGGACTTTAGTTTATGTTCACCGAATCTCCTTTTCAAGTTTGTTGATACCATGCAGGATGATTGGAATCTGGGACACGCGGGACGCATAGGCTACTTGGATGCCATTGCAGAATTGGTGGATTATCGAAAAGTGAATGGAGCATCGGAATCAGTGTTGAGAGGGCTGCCTTCAACAGAAATTTACTTGAAAAAGGTGCGCAAAACCGTTTTCAAAATGATGCGCTTGCAGTGGACCAGCGAGCTCGACATCGATGCCTTAGAAGCCAAGGGGCACTGGGCCACACTAGAAGAACTGTTGGAAGTCGTGGGGCGCTACTTGCCGCGCTACGAGAGCGCACTGAAATCATGCAAGGAGAAACTGGGTGCTGTTTTGCCAATAGATTTATCTTTTGCTACCAAATTTTTGGCCGTCTATTTATTTATCAAGGTCAAGGGCTCGCGCCCCATGACATATCAGTACTTAACAGTGGAAATGTTGAACAAAGCCAAGACTAACGGTGGCTTTATAGACCAGAAAATGTTCAAAACGGCTGGAAAATTTGGCTTCGATTCTCTTTACCTGACTGAGACGAGCATGCAAGTGTTGGATGGCTACATCAACCACATTCGCCCCCTACTCAGACCGACCTGCGACTTTGTATTGGTAACAAGAAATGGAGGGCAGCACAACAAGCTGGGAGAGCTAATGAGTAAACTGGTCTTCGATGCAACGGGCAAATACGTTCACCCGACTCGCTATCGACAGATTGTGGAGACCGCGAGTTGCAGGCAGCTGAGCAGCAGCGCCCAGAACACAATCTCCGAGGACCAGAAACACAGCTCCGTTGTTGCAAGGGTTTACTATCAGAAGCAGCGATCGCGCGAGGTGGCGAGCAAAGCACATGAATATTTGGAACGATTGCACGGGAAAAAGGGATCAGAGCTAGAAATAGACGTGCGCTCGAGGCTTTCTGGCAATTCTGCGTCTTCTGAAGATCAAAACGGTAGCAAAACCGATACTTCCTCTAACGACGAGGGAGAAACGATCGCAGAAACACCACCCGAGCGTCTTTCAGGTGTCCCGAGACTAAAGCGGGAAAATGGGTTCATAGCGACAGATTTCCCGGCGAGAAAAAAGAGTCTGATGTTCACCCCTGAAGAAGACAATCATCTAAAAGCAGGCATCGAGCGACACGGCTACGGTCAATGGAAAGCGATTCTCAGGGATCCCGAATATCGTTTTCAAGAGGGAAGGACAGCCAACTCCCTGCTAAGCCATGCAGCGCGAAGATTTGGATCACTTTCTAAGTTATCCTAGAACTTTGCATTGTGAGCAAAACATAACTTTGCGAAGGGCACGAGAACAATAAACTGTAGTTAGGTCATAACACAAAACTTAAGAGGGCCCCCCCTCGGAAGTTTTCCTCGACTGGACAAACGCAATGCACTAAGACTACGATGTTTTAACCGGAATTCAAAGTGGAATAGTTTGAAAGTTATAAAACGGGACAAAAATGCGTTCTTTTGGCGGGCGACACTTAAAAGCTAGTAGTGATCGTAAAACAACACATGTTTAAGGACAAACAATTTTTATTTGGACTTGATCACGAACAAATGAATCATCTTGAACAGGCAGTTGATCATGAGCACGTAGGACACCCAACTGACGATAGGCTAAACTCGAGTTAAACTGAAGGACCTACGAATAAAGGGCAATAATGCAAAATACAATGTTCTGTTCTCGTCCACTCTGAGAGCAGGCCTACTTCTGGCTGGAAAAGTACTTGAGGATTGTGTTCTCACTGTTGCTGCAGCCCCTGTCCTTCTGGCTCTTTGCACGAACTCGCCCTTCCTGTTTTCTTGCCCTCTTCGTCTCTTTCTGGAGTTGCTGCTCGCCCTGACAGGTCCTCAAAAACTCTAAGTGGTTCGTCTGCCAGCTAGGAACCTGGGTAGATACCTCATCGGCGCTGTCGTCCTCGGTACCCGCTTCGGCTTCTGCCACACCTTGCTCTTCTGTCGGTCTTGGCAAGGGTTCCGTCACATTTTTTACCATGAGCTGGTCTGCTTCGCGCAGTATTCCCAGCTCCACGCAGACTCTCCTACGTTCCGCCACCGCTTCCTCCGTGTTGAAGGTCCCAAGATTCTGATGGTGGAGCTTCAGCTTGTCGGATAGGACCTCCTGGTACGCCATCAGGCTACTTCGCATGTATGGATCGTCTGTACGACTGTACTTTTCTACACACTCGTCAAGTTCCTTCTCCGTGGAACGCAGCCAAGAACCAGCGAAGACTAAACGTGCCTTCTCGCGGCGCTGCTGTACCAGGTGTTCTCTCTGTGCTCTTCGATTCTCTTCGAGATCAAGAACAATTGGAGTGGGCATCTCCTCGCCCGGGTCTAACGGAAGCAACTCTGCGTTCTGGGTGCTCACTCCGTTCTTCCTCAGCATGGATTTTCCCCTCAGGTGCTGCTGTCGTTTTCTCTTCTCTTCCTCGGCTCGTTTCCTCTCCTCCTCCATCAGCATCTGCTGCACTTGCCTGTGTCGTAGACTCTCTGGGTGCGATCTGCTTACGGCTTCCCTCAACAAATCGAGGCGGTCGATCGAGGTGCTACTTACACCATCTTCATCGGAATTGTCCTCTTCTTCGTCTGTCGAAAGTGCAATGTTAATCTCGCCAGTGGCCAGGGGATTCGCAAGTGACAGCGACCAAAGTGCTTCCTTTTCCGTCTCCTTCAAAAGACCTTCCTCGTCATCTACGTCGTTGTCATCGTCGCTCTCGGTATCGGTTTCGTCCTCGCTGTCGTCGTCACATGTTTTTGCCTTTTCAGCAGCCCAAACAACGCATTCCATGGCGTGCTTTTTGAGCCACGCTGCCGCCTTTCGTCTGGGATTCGGGAGGCTCTTGAACTGATACGTGCGCAGACGTCTATCCATTGCTGGCTGGTCGGCGGGACCGAAATCAAGCTTACGCTGCGCGGTCACTAACATCGGGCACTTGTTAAGGAATGCTTTAGCCGTCTGATACTTAACGTCGTGAGCAGTATATCCTCCTTGCGTTAAGATTTTCCAGTCAGCGACGTCGAGTGTTTTCTCGCCTGCCTCATCGATGAAAATGACTTCTGTAAATGGGGTGATCATGGCCTTATTGAACGCCCGTTTCTTCGTGACGGTGGCGATGTTGCCATGGTGTACGAGCCCTTGTATCGGAAAAAACAAACTTGTTTTTCCGCTATTCGCATCTCCAACGAGACAGGGTACTTTATCTTTGTGCTGCTTCCCGTTGTAGTTTAGCAGTTTTAGGAAATCACCGCAGAATGTTGAAACTTCATTTTCAGACAGGCTATTCTCTAGGATTTCCCGAAAAGACTTTGGATCAGCATGTTTAGATGGATCATATGCGCAAAATGCCCTGGGAGATACTTTTCCAATTTGGCACTCTTCAATGGCATTCTCTTTGAATGCACGATCCTTGAGGGACCAGCAAACCCCATCGTTGACTTCTATCAGGTCGTAACTTATGACCAGAGGATGAAACAGTTCACAGTTCGGGTCTGACAACAGTTCAATTATCCTCTTCATGTATTGGATAAGTCGCGATTTAAAATGCTCATTAGTGGCGAGAGTGTTGATGAAATTCCTTGCTTCGCACTTGTACGTGTATGTGTAAATTGCCCTTGGATCCCTCTTGTACACTTTGCCACGATAGCTGGCGTATTGTAACTTTTGCATTGCGATGGTGATGTCGTTGACGAGAATCGTGAGTTTATCTGATAAATGTTTCTCTTCGCGTTCAGAAACCGGCAGCGTCGTGTCGCGTGTAAAGCCAAACTTGTCAATTTGTAGCTTAGCTTCCATCATCTTTTCCAGAGCGTTTGATAATGGCTGTTGAAAACTTGGCTTCACGATAGTGACACGAACGACATTTTCTGTCCCACAGCCTTCCAATTCTTGTGGTTGCGATGTTGCGAGTAAGCTTGATAATTCCTCGCGATAATTGTGCTCGTATGATGCTGTCACGAGGTCTTGCATATAGGGATTTTTATGGTCTTTGAGTAGATTGTACAGTTCTCGAATGGCAATACACTCTTTTCCATCTTGAAATTGCACCTGGTAAAGTAGAAACTCAAATTTAGTGAACGGATTTTTTTTTGGAATTGTCATCGCTAACTATGTCGTATCATTCGTAACTCATCCCCGTAACAGCTTGACTCTGATCATTCTATCAGCTGTAAGGTATTACATAAGTTGTACGGAATAAACCTGCTCAATTATAAAAGTATCTATTAGTAAGCTTTAACTTGCCAAGAATACGTCCCATACCTGTTTCGCTGTGACACCCATTCCACACTCGAGCAGGGTCCGATGAACCACCAAGGGATTTGCGGGGGCGCCATTGGGTGACGTGAGTGCAATCCAATAGGTCAGCGATGGCCAAAGCAATTTATTCACACGAGTTCGACTGCCATCAAGCCATTGTTCGGAAGACGTGCTTGGCACAGGACTTGGTTCGGGTTCTTCTTCGCTTTCCTCGCTTTCCTCTTGTACGTTTCCCTTCTTTTTCTCGTGTGTGGATATCGCACTGAAAAAAAAGGCTGCATTCGGAATACCTGAAAATAGACAAGATTCGTTTTAATTTTTTTTGGCAACCAATAATTAGCATGAAATTTGATGAAAGCTAACCTGAAAGGGCTCTGTCACACAAATCTCGCTTTTTGCAGATGTTGTTCCACGATTTGGCAAGCTCCTTTTCGCTTACGTTCCAGACACATTTCGCGCTCACAATGCTACATTGGCCGGCGATTACGGGACTCATGTAACCCAACGTTGCTCCTTTTATCCCCTCGCTGTTAAGTTGTTTGCACGGTCCTGTGGCTCGACGCATCTTCGTCAAATGTGCAGCAATAAATGAGGCTCAAACGGCTGCTTATATAGCTGTCTTCGACTTGTGAAGTTGATAAGAATAAATGTCACTCGCTGTTTTTGACACTGTTACAGTTTCAACCATAATGGTCAACTAATTGCAAGCAAACCTGGCCATTATTATGGAATTTATGTCGCAGTTTTCTCGCAGTTTTTGTCCCTAGGGTTGATAGGTGTTTAAGGGAAAACAAGTGGACAGAAACTAGCGATAATTGCAACACAAAACGGTTACTTCAGAGTTACGTAATTCTGCGTTCTTCTGCGTTACTCGAAACGTATCTGGTGAAACCAATTAAATTTTGTAAAGAGTGCTGTTAATTGGGCATGGAAAATTATTGTTCCAAACCTTACGTGGTTTCAACATTCATACTATTGATAGGCGGCTTTGTCTTATCACTGAGAGAAACACAAAGGGAACAGATTTTACTCGTTAACGTTGTAAAGAACGTTAGCGATAATTGTGAAATTGTGATAATTGCGCAGTTTTCTCACAGTTTTTGCCCCCAAGGTTCATAGGTTTTTAAGGGAAAACAAGTGGACAGAAACTAGTGATAATTGCAACACAAAATGGTTACTACAAAGTGACGTAATGCTGCATTCTTCTGCGTAACTCGAAACTTCCCTGATGAGAACAACTGAATTTTGCAAAAAAAGTGCTCAAAATTGGACTTGGGAAACTATTGTTTGAAAACTTACTTAATTAAACCATTCATACTTTTGTAAGGCTTGCTTATTGTTGATAGAAAAACAAATGAAACAGATTTGAGTTGCAAACGATTGTCATGTACTTTGTGCTATTCCGAGTTTCCTGAAACGTAGGTCTGAACAAAAGGTGCTCAAACTGATCAAATGTAATACATTTCTTTTACCTCAAACATCTTCTCAAACAAGGACGGGAAAGATGGATCTGATCCCCGCTAAATCCGTGAAATCCGTCTTTCCCGTTGACTTTAATAAGTTTACATTGAAGAGCACTTACAGTGCTGTTAAGTGAATCAATTGTAATATACTAGCTTAGGAAACATCTTCTCAAACAAGGACGGGAAAGATGGATTCCACGGGTTTGACGGGGATATGAATTTTTAATGAAATAGTTAATCATATACTTCTCTTTAAAACTGTAAGTATATATTAAAGAAATATTTATTAAATATTGCTGAGAATTTACTTACAGTATTCAAGAGTAGTTTATAATAGAATATATCATTAAAAATTCATATCCCCGCTAAATCCGTTAAATCCGTCTTTCCCGTTGAATTTCACAAGTTTACATTGGAGAACACTTACAGTGCTGTTAAGTGTATCAGTTGTAATATATTAGCTTAGGAAACATCTTCTCAAACAAGGACGGGAAAGATGGATTCCACGGGTTTGACGGGGATATGAATTTTTAATGAAATAGTTAATCATATACTTCTCTTTAAAACTGTAAGTATATATTAAAGAAATATTTATTAAATATTGCTGAGAATTTACTTACAGTATTCAAGAGTAGTTTATAATAGAATATATCATTAAAAATTCATATCCCCGCTAAATCCGTTAAATCCGTCTTTCCCGTTGAATTTCACAAGTTTACATTGGAGAACACTTACAGTGCTGTTAAGTGTATCAGTTGTAATATATTAGCTTAGGAAACATCTTCTCAAACAAGGACGGGAAAGATGGATTCCACGGGTTTGACGGGGATATGAATTTTTAATGAAATAGTTAATCATATACTTCTCTTTAAAACTGTAAGTATATATTAAAGAAATATTTATTAAATATTGCTGAGAATTTACTTACAGTATTCAAGAGTAGTTTACAATATTATATATCATTAAACATTCATATCCCCGCTAAATCCGTTAAATCCGTCTTTCCCGATGAATTTTAGAAGTTTACATGGAAGGAACTTACGTTACGTTAACTTATGTTAGCTTCCGAAACTTCTTGTCAAAGACGGGAAAGACGGATTTGACGGGAGTAATGGGAGAGCGACTACCTAACAACAGAATTCACTATAAAGCGGTTTTTTTTGGCGTTAAGCATCTTTGTCATCACTGACAAAGAAGGAACTAAATTTTGGGAAAGCCTTTAAGGCTAACATATCTTCACACAGTATAGGAACAAGCGTTCTTTTCAATGGCCGTTCCTCTCACAAGGAACGCTTTCGCGGAAAAACATCCAGATATATTTGCAGTTTTTAGCAAAAGAACTGAGAATGTGCTTTTTAGCTTTTTCCTGCATAAAACTACTAGGAGATATAGTTCTAGAAAGATCTTCGCAGTACTTAGTATTATTTTAAGGCTTCAAAAAAGGGAACTGAATTTTTGGGAAACGATCATCATCATCATCATCATCATCATCATCATCATCATCATCACCACCATCATCACCATCATCATCATCATCATCATCATCATCATCATCATTAACGATCTCAAGTGGAAAGCTTATACAATATACAACTATCCCCTGAAGGGGAGGTGATCAGAATAGTCAGGTGGGATATACCTAGACGCGAAGTGTCGAGGTATATATCTAGCGCTATGAACCGACCCTGAGTGGGATAGTTGTTTTAGTATTTACCAAATCAGTTGGATAAAAATCACTTAGTTCGAGTTTGTTGACGTTTCAATTTACAATGTTTCGGGGATCATTTGTTATGATCTTGTTCCAAATTCAGTAAGAAAATTCTTTTCTAGCGACCAGTAAACATCAAAAAGCCAAATTTTTTCTCGTTCTTGGTATTTGTTGGTGCAGCTGCTTCATTTACCGTTAAAATTTCATCTTTCGAGACTGTCGCGAAACGAGAAGCAGAATCCCGTCATGAACAAATGAAACAGTGAATATCCAAGGATATTCCTAATTACGGGAGCCAATCAGAACGCGCGAAAATTGCTATCCACTGATTTGGTGAATACTAAATGAAACTATTAAGAAAGCAAATAAGCGTTTGTATTTTTTTTTGGTTCAGCTTGAGCTGTAAAGATATTGTTGACTTCCACTGTACAGTAATAAGACCCGTACTACAATATTGCTCGCCCATTTTCCACCATAGCCTACCCGACTGTCTAAGTGAGCGTGTACAAAAAAGAGCGCTCTCCATAATAGCGCCTGATAAATCATACAAACAGTGTTTAGTTAGTTTTGGTCTCAGCACTTTATATGATAGGCGTAACGATCAGGGTATTAAGGTGTTTAATAGTATATCCTCGGATCAGCACAAATTCGCTTGCCTGCTTTCTCCCAACCACCACGGTTATTACAATACCAGACATGAGAGAGTTTACGACTTGCCCCACTTTCGCTCAGACCGCTGCAAAAATTCGTTGAAACCAGCCATGTGCAGCCGTCCAAACATGTTATTATAATGTAAGATTAAGTGTCATTACGTTATTTTCCCTTCTTTTTCAGTTCTTTATTATCATTATTTCTAGTTAACAAAATTGAATTTTATACTTTTTATTGTATTGTAAATAATTAAACAATTCAGCCTTCAGTCGGTTGGGATTTGATTATTTTATTATCTATGATCTATCTTTACTGGGAGAAGTAATGCTTTCAGTGGATTGATCAAATGTACTAAACTTCGATCAAGCTGGATTGAGTCAACGCAAGATTGAGGATAACATCCTCTTCGCTCTACATAAAAATTTTTCAAATGCAGCCTACTCAGCCTCATTCAGTAATTGCTATATAATTATGACAACGATCACTTTGTCGATCAAAGGCTAGACTTCAAACTCTTATTTGTACATTTGGAAATGTCACTTTTGGATTCTACTCAGGGACTCAAACGCGTGAACTCGAGACAAAATAATACTGAATTAATAGCCTTAACATTAAGACGATCCAGGTCTTTACTGAAATATAATCACCTGTACAGTTAACTCCGTTCCCCGAATACCCTGGCTTGCAAGTACACTCGAAAGATCCTTCAGTGTTATTGCAGACTGCATTAGCGTCACAGTTGTGCTCTCCTGTTATACACTCGTTTACGTCTGCAAATCAGATGCAGGACTGAATCATCAAAACTGATTTACTTAACCTTTTATTTTCTAGGATTGGGTACGATCAGAAGAGAGGGAGCGAGAGATTTCTGGCTATACTGAAAAGCAAAAACATTTTTGCTATATATTGAGCAGGTGAGAAATTCAGAGATGACATCAAATGTATAGATAGAGGATTCGCGAGACCTAAGGAAGCAAGATATTAGAGAATACAGAATGACTTCCTCTCTAAAGAAAAATGGCCAACAGAATGAGGGATAAAAAGGGCACGTTTCCGCTCATACTCTAAAGACGGAATTATGTACATTGGTTTGATATAATTAAATGTAGTAAGCTCACCCAGCGTGAATGCGTGTTCGGACATGACAATCTTGAATGGGCACAATATAATAATACATAAAAAAGCTTAAATAAATATCTCAAGGATGTATAAGGCTAAAATTGCATACAGATACTGCAAATCACAAACTTTTATAATGCAAGAGCATTTCCATACTTATTCAGCTTAAAAGAACAAACTGCACTACCAGGGACTAAGCTGCATACTACCTTGTGGCTGAACTTGGCTCTAATGCGAGATAAATGGAGTAGATTAGAAAAAGATTCATTATAAAGAAGACCGAAGTATTGTTTTCACCTGTGCAGTTAACTCCATTCCCAGAATACCCTGGCTTGCAGGTGCACTCAAAGGATCCTTTAGTGTTTTTGCAATTAGCGTTTGCATGACAGTTGTGCTTTCCTGTTTCACACTCATTTTCATCTGCAACTCAAAAGTCAGGCACTGAATAAAAAAAACTGATTTAGTGTTCTTTTCTTTTATTGCAAGTAACTTTGGCCTACCATAATAACAGTTATCTGCCTTATTACAGAAAATTAACGCTTTATGAAATTACGTTGTTGGAAACTGACGCGACTTAAAATTAATTGGACTTTGGTGAAAACGACTTTCAAAAGAGGAAATCAGAGGAAATCATAATGCAAAAAAGGTTGTTTTGTGTTGTTTTTTTTTTTTTTTTTTTTGGTTCGATTTTCATTGACCTCTCAGGCAGGCGCTACTTCCCTTCCTGCGTGTCTCCCTCGCGCGCTCCGACCTTCCTTTCGCCCATACTAGCTATTTTCTGGATTAGGTTCAAGCCCCTGCTAAGCAGGCTAGAGTCATTGCTAGTCCCAGGTAACATCTGGTACTTAATTTAAAAAATTAGCCTTCCACACAGGCCTTTCTAGGAGAGTCGCATTCCTCCCTTCCTCTTGTGGAGAGGAACTATATATATGACTCACCTAATAACTTCTGCGTGGGAGCAGGATAATTATGATATAGGGAGTTTATAAGCAAAGGCGTTGGGCAACGCACCCTGGGCAACTCACGTCAACCAGTTGTTGTCTATTTTCATTCTTGTTAGGTAGTTTCCCCTTTTTTTTTCGGGCAAACCGCCACTATAATAGTTAATTAAGACACTGAAAAGAGGTAGGCAATACAGATTTGGTAGTTTTTATGTATATTAAAAGGGATAAGGATTTACTTCCAGTTGGCATGCGTCGCTCAAAGAAAAGCCGTTTCAACTTAAGGCGCCAAAAAAACTTAAAATAGATAATTGCAAGGACGCTAACTTAACATAAACAAAAGACGTGGCTACGAAGCATCTGAATGTTTCAATTAAGAGATCTTAAAGTGGATGTTACCTGTACATTTATGTTGTCCACTTTTGAAATACCCTTTTTGACAGTAACACTCGAAGGATCCTTTAGTGTTAACGCACAATGAAGTAGCTTCATCACATTGGTGTTTTTTTGTATTACACTCGTCAACGTCTGGAAATAAATAAGGGTAAATTATCAGACTGACCAAGTTCGATTTTTATTCCTATCGAATGAGAGATAGTAGTGCAATGCATTCGAACGGTAACCCTGAAATGGTCTACGCTTGAATTAATTTTTCCAAAACAAATTCAGTGGCAAGGAGTACTTATTTTTTTTATTTTGTTTCATGCTACTTACAGCAATATGTCACTTAGATAAATACGAAACCAGTTTGCAGCTTTCTTATTGGCTTATTTCTTATTTCTGCTGCGATGGCGTACAACTAAAGTTTAGATCCTGTAAGTTCACGCTGCGTGTGTAGCTTTGTTACCTGCACAGTTGACACCATCCCCAGAATATCCTCGTTTGCAAGTACACGTGAAGGAACGCTTGGTGTTGGTGCAGTATGCATCATCGTGGCAGTTATGTAGTCCTGTTTCACACTCGTCTACAAGTCAGCAAGTAGAAGTTACTTATAAGAATTTCTTTCCTCCTTTACCGATAAAGTTAGTTTTCACACTTTTTAAAAGCTAGCTTAACAGTTGTTTTGATTATTTATATTTGCAACAATGTTTGAGCTCAAACAACTGAGATCATGATCTCCTGGTTCAAATTATTATAAACTATGAAAAATATATATATCTGTTGACGTGTTTTCAACAAGAATCCTACTGACAAAACGTTGGTCTCAATACTCCAATCAAGAAACGTTGCATGCCTTAGGGCCCCTTGTCGTATCGTCTTGCTAGGCTACGTGGTTGCTATGGAAGTGAAATTGAACTTCTGGTCTTAGTATTTTGCTTGCTTTTGGACTGACCTCCGTGCGGGATAATTGTGAGTTTACGCAACAGGATGGCAGGAAGAAGAGGACACCAAAACGCTTGTGCGTGACAAAAGTGACAGGACTATTACGTACGTGTTTAGTCGTGATATATTCACCTAACATTAACGTTTACTAGCTATATAGTCTTTACAAAAAAATTCCGTTTAAAGGAGAGTGAAGTTTGGCGAAAAGTTGTTTCAAACAAAATTATTGTCACGCTTGTTTGCCGTCTTCTTTCCTCTCCCGTCCAGTTGCGTAATTAAGTTCACCAAGAGTGAGCTTACGCAACAGTACGGGAGAGGAAAGAAGAAGGCATACCTTGTGTAACAAGCGTGAAAATAATTTTATTCAAAAAACGTTTCCGCCGAACTTCCCCTTTCTTTAAACGGGTCTTTTTGCAAAAGACCAGAAAACATTAACTTAAGTGAAGATCACCAAAAAACACGTAAGTAATAGACCTGTCACGATTGTTGCATACACGCGTTTTGCCGTCCTCTTCTTTCTGCCGTCTTGTTGCGTAAATTCACTAATTTGTCGTGCTAATAGCGGTATTGGCTCTTTTCCGTTTACGCTAACGTTTAGTCTGAGCTCCGCTGTTACTAGTCGGCAAGTTTTAGTTTTACAGCTAAGTTCTGCTTTTATTGAAAAGCTGTTCTCAAGATCAGTTGTCTTGCACGCGGACAGTTTTACAAATCTTTTTTCGCATTTCCTAATAAAACAGTAATACTGGAAATCCATGAAATGCTGATTCGGATTTATTAACAATCGGACGTACACGCAAATTCATACCCTCACCGTGGTACAAGGGGAGGGGGTTGATGGAACCCCTCCTCAGGAGTTTTTGATATGTTGCACTATTTCGAAAAGATTTTGCCTTTACTGGAAAGCCTTTGATCTTCTCTAAAAGATGAGGAAAATTTATGTGTGGTGGTGCTGCTGGAGGCCTGTGACGTCACCAACAATGAACGCCATCTAGGCCGCCGTCTTGGGTGGATTTTACCAAGAATTAGAAGTCAGGTTAAAATCGCAAAAAAGTTGAAAAAACATGCGTTTTCACTCCAAAATGGCTTGACCACCTGCAACATCAGTGGCTTTATAGCTTAGTTGGTTAGAGCGTTGCACCGGTATCGCAGGTCACGGGTTCAAATGCCATTAAAGTCCTGAATTTTTCTCAGGCTTCTTACGTAATTGAAAATATAAATTGCGGTCACTTCCGCGAGGATCATTCTTCATTTGATTTCATTTCCGCAGTTCTCCAATATGATTTATTTGATATACATTTGTCACAAGGAAACTATGTCTAATCAGAGGTTACTACTACATTGCATTTTTACCCACTTCTCACAAGAGTCACAAAACGGCTCATGGACAAGAAATCATTTGTCAAAAATGTTTACCATTACTGGTTCCAAGTCCGAAAATTTTGTGCGTTTTGAGAAAAGACTAAAACTGGCATAAATGTTTTCTGCAGGTTTCTTGCTTGCTCTCTTTCATTCCTTTATTATCTAGTCCAACTTATAGCCTTTTAATCTATGGAATTGTGCCTTGTAGTTAGCTTTCCGGAATAGGGGGAAATCAAATTGAAAAGAGTAGTGGACAAATAGCGAAATTAGCAGTGGATTTTTGCCCAAAATGTTTGTTTATAACTCTGACAGGATAAGTCAAGATTTCCATAATAAGGTAGCAGTGTGCCAAGTTCTTATTAACCTCCGCCGTCTGGTTAGCTCAGCCGGGAGAGCGCTGGCCTGCTGAGCTGGAGGTCGCGGGTTCAAATCCCGACCGCAAAAACACTCAGGCTCTTTAAATTACTGAGAAGCAAGTGCGGCCTTTGTAATGACATTTGCAAACTAATAGACTTTCTTGAGACTTCTAGGATATAAGGAAGAAAACCCGTTGGTCCCATCTCACACAGCACTTTCACTTATCTGGTACGAGTAAGAGTAAGGGACGTTGACCCCGTGGTGTGCCCAACCTCTCCTGGGCTTTGTGGGTTATCTGTAAAGAGAGATATCGATCTTGTAACCTGATGATCCTCCTTCTGGAGTCGAAATGACTACCTGCGGACATACAGTGTATGTATGTATAACTTCCTGGATTCGCTGCTTACCAACTAAATGGCTTAAACTAAAAGGGTAAGTCAAAGTGGTTTTAGATATGCAAACTCTACATTGTTCCATATGGAACATTCCCAACTGCCCCAAAGGGTTCAGCTATTCAAAAGGGCATGCAATTCGCGCGGAAGGACTTGCTCATCCAAGGTTTTTATTATTGTTGTTGTTGTTTTTTTTTTTTTTCATTTTTTAACTTACCTAAGCAGGTCATTTCAATTTCTCTGGCGATTTCTTCCATTAACTCTCTGTTCCTTTCCCGCTCTTTAATAAACTCCTCTTCCTCTTTTGTCTTTGGAACAGGACAAACTGCAAACCAGCAACACATATGAACAGTAAATTTTAATTTATAAGCTAATGATACTTTATCAATTGTGCAAAACAATAATAAATTAATATAACGATTAAAATAAATTATTATCTAATAATAATAAATAACAACAATAATAGAAAAATGACGATAAAACAATAATGACAATAATAATAATAATAATAATAATAATAACTCTTCGTCTATTAAAGAAAGGTGTCCCGGTAATAGAGAGTCAAAGTAAGATGGCGCCAGTAATTACAAGAAAATAAAGCTAAACTTATTCGCAATAAATACAGTCCACATATATTTTACTTGTGCAAAACAATAAAAAAAACCGAATCAATGTACTGGATAGGTGGAATTGGAACAAGGCTACAAAGTACTAAAAATTCAGTATTTGCTTCTTTTAACAACAGTTTATACTCAAGAAAAACAAATAGTGATATACTAGAACCCCGATAACTCGAACTTGGATAACTCGAACTCCTCGATCACTAACTCAAACTAAGTCCAATTTCCCTTGGATTTCACCCCACTTTCTAGTCATTTTCACTCAGTCAACTCGAACTAGGAAAACTAATATTCCTCGCCATTTCGAACTAAAATTCCTTTCCCTTGACCAAAAAATAACTGCAACATGGTAAATCAAATTTTTCAATCGATCCCGATAACTCGCTAACTCGAACTGTTCTTCGTTTCCTCTCAGAGTTCGAGTTGCCGGGGTTCTACAGTACATCACTGTAAGTACTTATTAAGCTTATGAAAATTAATTCGTTATAATGGTTTGTTTTTGAAATCACCATTTGAAGTTCCCATTAGGCGCAAAGAGTTCAGCTAAAAGACGGAGAAGATAGCTGTTTCACAGGTTAAGAGGTTCTCCATAAGGCGTTTAGAAGATACGAGCTGTAAGAAAATGCGTACTGTATTTGGATGGGTATGTAATTTGCTTATTTTAATTGCAATTACTTGTCATGTAGTGCACCTACATTTCTGTTTTGCGGTATTTTTCACTACCTAAAGCACTTCTCAAGGGACCGTTGACGGTTTTGAAAGTGTCAGTTGTCAGTTGTCAGAGAGGTTTCGGCATTATAGTTAATTGTCTTCAATTTCTCTTATGATGTCCGCTTACTCACAGGAAAAATTGAACACAATTCTCATGCAAATGTTTTTATGGACGATGTAAAAATTATGGTGAATAAATCCGCGGAATGATGCTTTTGATAAAGTGTAAAAATGAAAATGTTAAGCGGCTTTCTGTACATGAAGGAGAGACGGGATGTTGAAATAAAATGGTGACAATCCGCAGGTGCGCAATTAAATTTTTGTCGTAGTTATTACCCCCATGATTTACATCTTCCTCTGTTATCATCCCGACTGGGAACATCACTACGAAAATAATGAATAAAGTTTTCATGCCTGCCATCTTCCAATCTGTTGAAAACAAAATAATCATGGTTCATAGCATGTCACTGAATTTGTTTCGTGGGTGTTAAAGGGTTATGCACGCAAAGTTTAATAACCACGAGTAAGCGGGGGGGGGGGGGGGGGGTGGGGGTAGGAAGAGGGTACCCCTGGGAAATAAGCTTTGATAGATTGTTCTCGCCAAAGTTGCATGATATGCTATATGCTACTTGCAGTGCTCGTATATTTCTAAAATTATGCCAATAATTCTGCTAGTTTTTTAAATTAAGCTCGTCGGCGTTTCAGCAAAAAAAAGGCCGAAATTATGTTTCTCACTTTTTACTTTAAATTTGGTAAAAAAAAAAAAAAAACACCTCAATGCACAGGTAAATGGCAAGCTAATTTACCCTGTTTACATCAAGAAACTTTAAGAGTCCTTAATTATATTCATTGTCTGACAAGTCTAAAAACTCAAACAATAAACAACGAACACGCGGACGCCACCCCAGGTAACCACAGACAAATAAATGAATTCGTTACTTAGATTTGCCTGTACCACAGATCTCGGACCAAAAACATTGGTTGCATGTTCAATAAATGACAATTTTTGTACCGGGCAAAATTATATCAAAAAGTGCAAATTATGCTAGCAGTGCTTTTTTTTCGAAAAATAGATGAAAATTATGCTCGTAGTGACTAATTGAGCCAAAAATTGTGCTACTCCAATCTATCAAAGCCTACTGCAAAATGCCGGTGATGCCACGAAGAATAATTCCTTAACTCCCTTACTCTATTTCACAACATAAACGATTAATCCCATATATGCATTACCCTGCTCAGGCTAAAACGTTCATTATCTATGCAACTTATGTACTTAATTATAGTATCCAATCAGTAACTTCAACAGATGAGTTCCCACCGAGACGGAGCAGATATCTTATTATAGAGAAGTACCCCAGGGAATTCTATAGTCCGATCGCAGATCACCCTACTGTTTATTTGATCAAACAAAAAAGAGACTTAAAAAGAGACCGGGACTTACAGCGGTTACCACTAACACTGCACGCGCCCTCGAAGGGTTTTTTCCTCGGTTCAAACCTGCGTTTTGGTGACGTCAATCAACAGTTACCATGGTTTTTCACGCGTTGGCCTAGAGAAGATTCTTTCGCCGTTTGTCGAGCACTTGGAAGAGCATGTCGGCGTTTAAGCCGCTTTTGCAATATTTTGCTACAGGATCTGACACAGCTTCATGTCAAGACTACGAGGAGTACGAAGTTGTTGAGTTTTTGTCGGAGGAGTCTCAAATTATTGACTTTTTTACACACTGTAAGTTGCAACCACATAAGCTTTCTCAATACTCGCTCGCAACTCGTCTGAGTTCTTTCTAGTTCTGGATTCTATTAGGTAACATAAGAAATGATAAGTAGATCTGCAGGTTTGAAAATTCGTTTTCGAAAACAGCCTCCATTCACAGGAAACTTTTTTATTTTGTCGTGTGATATCTTTAGTTTCTTGGAATTCATACTCTTTGGTAATTCGTCCACGGCTCCCGTATTTTCATTCAATCAAATAAATAAACTACCTAAACAACCTTTAAGTTACTATAGGGAGTGTTTCGGCTATTTCAGTCAGCTCGCAGAGACCTCGTTGTTTTAACAACATAATCCGTTATCATAATGAAATAATTAAAAAAGCCCTGGTCATTGCAAATAATTCTTTAAGTTTTCGCCCTTCATTCAGCGATGAGAGAACCTTCTCTGTCAGAGCGCTTGAGAAAACCATGGAAACAGTTGATTGACGTCCACGAAAACCCAGGTTTCAACAGAGAGGAAAAATATTCTAGGGCGCGTGTTAGTGGTAACCGCTGTAAAACAAAACAAAAACAAACACGAAAACTAAACAACAACAACAACAACAAAAAAGAAAACTAAGGAAAAGCCAATTACGTTGCAGTCTTCAAGTACTTTTTTTACATTTTAAAAATGCACTGGAATTTATTTCGAAATAGTTCCGCTCTATTTTTTCTGTTTTTGTTTTTCTTTTCTTTTGTTATTTTTTTAAAATGTTGAATATATTAATACACTTATTTTCCTTTTAAAAAAATGCATTTTTTTTAGAAAGATCCGAGCAGCTGTTCGCTCAGTTGTTTAAGTTTGATTCTAGTGCAAGTTGCAGAAATAGAATTTCTTATTACTTAAAATATATCGTCACTTTGCAGGGAAGAAAATAATTATAAGATAGATAACTAAACAAACGAGTAAATAAATAAAGAATGGATCGGTCGATACCGGGCGAGAAAATAGAGAATCTGGCCATTAAGGTTAATATAAATACAAGTTACAATTTAGGCACGTCTTGGCACCGAGTATGTGTTCATACAAAACAGGTCTCTGATAAGGCGCAGGGAAAGTCCCCTAAACTTGTATCTTGTCTCCATGATCATTCAGTGTTCTTCTGTATCAAGTGGTGTCCATGCAACACCGGATATTTTTTCGTTCTTTTTTTTCTCGCAAATGCCGCTGATGGAGAAAAGAATGGTCAAGAATTGTAAAAAAAAAAAACACTTTCTGAATGCAATCCAATCACTGTAGCTGAAATCATTCTGAAATTCTGAATGGTGAATTCATAAGATTGATACATCGAAGTGCTTCTATGAAGTGAGCGATGAACATGCTAACTGTAAAAGTAAGTCTACTATGAAAGAAAAGATACAGTCTCGTGTATACAACGACTGCCAATTGATGCGTTGACCAGAAACATTGGTGTAACATTCTTTTACTGAATTAAAAGAAAGCAAAATGAAGAAATATAATTTTAAAAAAATTAAAAAACAATGTTTAAAAATGTTTCTTTTCCAAGGACGTCTAATATTTGTAGAATATCTTCAGGAATTGACGTAAGATATGCAGTTGAAGGTAAGCTAAGTTTTTAAACCTTGGAATTATTTTGAATAAATGATAAAACAATTATTGGATCCGGGTAGGTTTTTTAATCGCTGAATCGAATCTAAGGAAGGAAGGAATTAAGGTCAGGAGCCGTGGATGAGAAGTAACCAGACGTGGAATTAATCTTTACAATATATATATGACATGTATATGTTGTAGTTAATTTTTTTTATCTCAATCGCAATGTATGCTAAATGAAGTTGAAAAAAAGGCAATTAAAATAGAAAATACCTGAGATAAAGGATTAACTACAACATATATAACACATGAATATTTTACATATAGCAAAGTGGTGCCGAAATAGGCAAGAATAACTAAGAAATGATGTCAGTAGGAAAAATCACCTCTCATCTTTATATCCATCATTCTTGTTATTACGTTTTCAGTCTGCTTTTCTCACCTCAAATTTCCCAGCAGTTTTGAATAGTTGTATGCCTCCTAACTTTTGGTGACTAAAAGCCTCCTGCTGTTCGCTTCTTAAATTATCTGAGTTGTTTTCCTGTGAAGATCAAAATTATACGCTCAGCAATTAAAACTCAAAGGTAAAGTTTAACACGTAGGAAAAAGACAGTTGTTTGTCACCCAGCTGAGGTGCCAGCTTTTCGCGCTGACTGATAGAAATGTTTGACCAAAAACAGCAGGTATGCTGATCTCCTATTTATCACTGACGATAGCTGGCTATTTCAAAACGTCATCGATCTATTTCTAATTAATGCTTCAGTTTTCCGGTCTTAAGTACACTAAAGGGCATAAATTGACAATTTCCGCCATCTGGTCGCAAAAGTCAAATGCATTTTCTTTTAACAATATGGGTTATTAACGCTATGATTGATGTGTCATGGTCATTCTACAGGCTAGGACGAACTAGACTGCAAAAAAATCGGACGGTGTTTTTCTCCAAATTGGTTTAGAGGAGAGTATAGTAAGAGCAGCGTAAGAGCCCCACGCACGCAAAGCGGGAGAAAAAAACCGACTGTCCGTTTACCATACAATGAGTTCGTTCTGCCCAGGGGGCTCAAAAAATGTCGTAGAGCTGTCAAAAATCTACTCACAACTCCGTCCTCTTTGTAAATTTGATACACCTGCTGATTGATTTCGCGAGAGAATAGCGCGTGTTACTTTTGTTTGCACTTGGCTACGTACGAAACTTCTGGAAGATCAAAAATGAGTGGAAGTGGCAGTACGCCGACAAAGCCAGCTCCTTGAAGAGAGAGAAAACCGAGCCGAGAGCTTCAGATAATTGTAGAATGTGCTGCTGTTGTTTCAAACCGCAGTTCGGCAATTTTAAGAGTGGATGGATAAGCTCTGAAAATATGTTTGATTTTTTTTTTGCCCCTACTGGAAAAAGGTGAAACAACGTTACCACTGTTGGCCGACTTTCTGATAAACGAACTTTGCGTTGTCCTCGACGACGGAGAATCTTTCTCCACAAGAGTTTTGTCGCCTTGCGGAACAAGGTGTTTCGCGACTGAAAACGCCAACGTACAATGAATTCATCACGGAAGGGAACATTACAAATGACTTGTTGCAAACATAACTTGACAGTTTGCTAAGAGCTTGCGTCAAAATTTACCCAATGGAAATTGCCCGTGGCTGGGAGAAGTAGGTAACTCGAACGTATATAACGTATGCAAAACGGACAGTAGGTATTTTTAGCGTCTCTTCCCAGTCTCGCTCTCCGTTTTCAGTTCTACGCAAAAATACGGACTGTTTTGCAATCTAGACAAACTGATACAGAGATGAATTTATTTTTCGGTCGTAATTTTTAATTCCTTTAAATTTATGGTAATGACAAGTTTCTGTTATTTTTTACAGTTCTACGAAACTTAGATAATAAGCAATTAAGGAATCCTATTTAAGCAAGTTCCGCCTTTAAAGATGTCGCATATAGTCTAATATATAGACTTAAGCCCTTTTTCCATATGATCGCTACGATTGCTACGATCGCTGAGAAAAAAACAAAATTTCAGCGATCGCAGCGATCATACTGGTCACTTTGTTTTTTCACTGCGGCTCATTTTAACTTGGTAGCCGCTAGCATTTCAAACTTTCTTACCGCCGCTATTTTTTTTCCATGTTTTTCTTCCAACAAAATTTGTCACCGTTGTTATTTATTTCTAGCTCTAGCTCTTTCCCCTTTATCCAAGTTAATGTCGACATTAAAATGTAATGAAAAGAAGGAATCTTTTGTGGCTGTTTTTATTTTCTCTCTAAATGTTAGGGCGGCCATGTGATTTACCGCCGAAACAAGCGGGGTGCTTGAGATACAAAATTTCGCCTCAGCTATAATCCTGCCCGGTAGGGCTGACTCTTGACTCCCTTCCCCCTCCCCTAGCGTCTGTACGTACGTGCGCGTGTACGCTGACGTCATAATCAAATTTTCTCGGATGGATAGATGACCATTTTTTCTTAGCTATGGGGCTCCGCTCGCGCGCACTTCTCTCCACTATAAGATAACTAACTGGACTGCCTAAATCCTTGAGACTCATATATAAGGACATGTAAGGGCAAATAGAAATCTAGAAATTCGAGTTCCGACGAAGACCGCCAAAAACTCCTTCGTATATCCGGTACTAAACAGATGGAGATCTTTGCTTTCCGGATAAGTTAAACTGTATAATAATCACCCCTGTCACAGAAACATTTTATTGACGAGATATATATGAAAATCACTCACTCAATAAACGCTGACGTTGGAAGTAACGCTCTTGGGTCTGTCTTGGCTTGTCAATTTTCGAATACATCCTTGTAAAAAAAAGTAAGTAATCTCCGATTTATTAATAAAGAGCGAGACAAACTAATAAAGTCGATAATTCCCTAGGGAGACGTCTGAAAGCTTCAGGGCGTTCATACCGTTCAGAGACGTCACCATCCGAAAACCGGGAAGTGTTTTGATTGGATGATTGTCAAAACATTCGTATAGTTATACAAGTTATGATTAGAACTTTTAACAGGACTGTCATTTGATATTCCGCGGATCGCATGCTAGCGTGAAGTCAGTGTGAATTTCAAACTTTTGTCAATCTTAGTGGAATTGTATTCCCATTTTGCAGTCCGGAATATCCCTAAATTTAAGGACAGGGCCAACTGGTCGCGCGACACTTTTCAACCAATGAGAAGGCGCGCTTGGTTTAATTATCAACAAACAAATCAAAACATCGCCCCAGTGATTAAAAATTTTCAAAACAGCGGACGGAGTCGGACAGAATCAGTCATCGCTTCGAGGCTTTCAGGCATATTTTTAAGACTTTTCATGAGGTATACACAATTTTTTTAGGTGGACAGCGTATGGGAAGCCATATTGGAAGTGTCTCGTGAAATATTCAGCACATTTTCTGGCTTATTTCTTCT
>OZ037781.1:9188403-9300903 GCA_964035525.1 Porites cylindrica | reverse complement strand
TGCTTTTAAGCAAAGATTGTTTACTTGCAGGTTGTGTATGTGAGGTTCCACGTTGTCACTTATAAAAGTTCCGTATACTCTTGGAAGCCTAGCACTGATTGTGAACATAGAGATTAGACCACGGATCAGTTGGTCGCCTACAATAGGTTAAAAATTACAAAACTGTCTCGCCCAAAAGTGGTCCGTAGCGGTCGCTTACTAGAGGTGATCGTTTTCTGCTTAGAATAAAGTGGAGATCGTCTAAAAGCTCTACAGAGCTTGCTTGATCTCCTGCCTTGTAGTAGTGTAATAGGTTATGTGTGTACAAATGAATTTATGGTAAATAATTACAGGGCTTTGATTGGGAAAAGTTTTGATGTTTTTGGATAGATGGTCGCTTATGGAAGGTGATCGCTTATGAGAGGTGATCGCACGTGGGTGCGTTCAAATGTATTTTACATTTTATCCTTAAAAAAGTTTATAATTTGTCCTTCAAAGGTTTTGTTCTTTTATTTAGAACGTTGAAGCGATGAAAGAATTGAGTCAAAAGCAGGCCGAGTGTGCTATATCGCCAGATAAACTAAAGACGATGCTGAATAAGATGAGACCATCTGAACGTTTGGATGCACCTTTACTTGAAGATGAACTAATTCCCGCTTTACCGAGTGAAATCAAGTCTGATCATGAGGAGGAGATCATTGATCAAAGGCTAGTTTATAGATAAATACATAAATGAACTAACCCATTTTTTTAATAAAAGGGGCAAAAGCAGTGCCATTCTCATCACGTGTGACGACATTAGTTGTCCCATGGTAATAAAAAACCGTGCTTTACGTGCTTGTCAGGCGCGGATCCACACGGTTTTCACTGTTTTACTGAAATCGGTCAGATTTTTCATAATAGATGTATTAAGTTGCAAGGCTTCATCCGAGGAGAAGGAACTGGCCAAATTATCCTGTCTGAATGACTCAGAAACCCAAGAAAGGAAACTTTGGGAAGTTAAAATCGAAAAAAAGTTCCCATTGGTACATGCCCCCGGACCCCCCAAAAGCTTTTCAAACCATTAACGGACAACTGAGATGTGCTTTATGTAGTGGGAAACCACCTCTGACTAGGAAAGTAGGTGCTCTACATGACACTAAATTGCAAAATGTTTAAGGGTATACTGTTACGCGTTTAGACCAAGAAGCCGTGAACGTATACTTGTCATGAACGTTTGATGATGATTGCACAATAAGAAAATAGTTTCACTTTCCTGTTACAATGTTCTAGTTATAATCTGTTTGGAACAAGTTAAACAGACGAGGTCGTGTGTTCATTGCTAATAGGTACCGCTTTCCTGGTAAAGCCACGTTACCTCGAATCTTCCGGACACCTCTCCAAGATGGACAGTTAGTGCCGGGGCCCGAAAGTGTTCTTCTTAGCGAGAGTCTACTGTACCTTTTTAAGCAAACATTAATAAAACAATTATGTCTCGAGGTCACAGAGCCACCTTAAATTTTCGAAGATTATAAAAGGTTTTGAAAAAGTCTTGAGTTTAATAGTGCTGATAAAATCGACTGATATATAACGTGACTGATTGACCGGGTAATATAATTCAGCTGTAATGTTTTTATTGCAGGGTGCTGGACACTTTTGACAAAATAGAAACTTGGGACGACCTACTGCAAGCCGGAGAAAAACCACCTTCTAATCCTCAGGCTCCATTGCCGGGAATGGCGCGCAGTAGTGCAGCTAATAAAGTTGGTGCGAGAGGTGGAGTTACAAGAACAAGTTTTCTAAACACAGATGGCTGGAAGATGGTCTTTGGTGGAATTAGACAAAGGTACGTTTAGGGGCTATTAATACAACACCGGGATGACTTTCAATTTTGAGTTTACTTCATTCTTTATATATTTCTCTATATATTTTTTTTACATGATACCAAAACGACATTTCATTTCCGTTCATTTCCTCCGGAATGAGTTCATTCAGGTTTTCAATCGGAATGCAATGCTCGTTCTAATGCCAATTTCATTTCAGTATTATGTAAACTGAAAACGAACTTTGTTCTGGATTGAAAATCGAACATGGTGTATTCTGGGGTGAATAGCGCATGAGTACCTGATCTGGCGAGAAAACCAAGTGAGGGATAACGCCTTAAGCTAAGCCGTGAATATAATTCGTACTTCATTCCGGAACGAAACTCATGCCGGAATGAAAGTAATTTCGGTATCCTATTAACATCCCCTTAAGACCGCTGGTCGGCGAAAGCATTCTTTCTTCTGGTCGAAATTCTCTCTGTTCGCCCGCGCACTTGCATATCATTCCCGTTCTAAGAATTCCGAGCAACATGAGACTGGCTCACAGTATAGGGCTCTTCGAAAACTGATGTCTTGTTAATAATAATTTCCTATTAACTATTCACTATTCTTTTGTGAAAGTGTACCTATTACTTCGCCATAGTACTTCCATGGCATTCTTGATAATGGCTAAGAAAACTGATTTAAGTGCTTTCGAAACACCACTGTAATCAATGGCAACAGTGACTCAATAGGGGCTTGACTCGGGAGGAAAAACTTTTGATAAAGCCAGTTGAATAAAATGCATGGAAGCGCGGGTGGGTAGTTGAACAAGATTTTCATCATAGTTTGTGTGGCCATAATTAATTTTTTTTGGCCTTTTTATTCAGTCACCATGACTGAATCGTACTGATTTTATTTAGTGGAGATTGAACGAATCCTCTTCCTCCAGCACTTTAGTAAGGTGAAAAACTTGCCCTTAAGGTTTTGTTTATTAAACTACTCAGTGATTAGGGTTATTCTTGATTTGCATCCACGTGAAAAAGCGGCCATTTTGGTTAACAGTAGTACTAGTAGTTGACAGTAGTAATAGTATAGTATTGCTAGCAGTATCTTTTTTATTTTACTAAGAAAGAGTTTAGAAAAACGTTTTTTATTTATTTAGCTTCGCCTAACTAGAATCTAAATAAATAAAAAACTTTTCTAAACTCTTTCTTAGTAAAAAAAAAAAGATACTGCTAGCAATACTATACTATTACTACGTCAACTACTAGTACTACTGTTAAGCAAAATGGCCGCTTTTTCACGTTTGTTTGTTTGTTTTTTATAACTAATATGTTAAGTAATATTAATGTTGACCGCTTAAACAACTTTCCTCCAAATAAGTCAGTGAAATTCGCAAAAAAGATCGTCAGAGAATAATGAGTTTCTTTTCTCTTTTTTCTACTCTTGTCGGCATCGCCGACTCATGCTCTGATTTGAACTGGTTATGCTTTCAGACGATATGGAATTCTGCAGTCATTGGTAAATCAAACCCAGAACGTTGCAACTGTTGAGCAGACGCCTCTGTGGCACCAAGTTGCCACATCTGAGAAAAGTAAGAACTTGAGCCGCAGAGGTTTTATGTATTGTAAGAGGGGTGGGTAGGGGGGAGGGGGGGTGAATGTTTCACTCCACGAAAAAATTAACCAACTAATCAACTGCTACTTTTGCAACACAGTAACCACTAATAGTTGACACTACACTTTGCCCCCGCTTTGTATATTGCCGGTCAATAGTGTTGTCGTATTGAAGATTTTCACACAGGTTCCATAAAATAGGTGAGAGTAAAAACAGCAAACGCAAGGTTCCATACACTGTTTCAGTTCGATTTACACAGCTTTGATCAAAACATTCGCAGTTTCGAGAATGGTTTATTCTAAACCATAAGAAAAGATTTAATCAGAAGTTGTAATTTTTCGCTATTTCTCCTTCACTTTTTACATACCGTTAATTTTATTTGCCGGAAAGTAAGCCTTTAGTTAGAAATTCAAAGGTTAAATGAATTAACACTTGCGCGTTCTAGTCTTGTTTAAACTTTATAAAAGGACATCTGTGAGCTGGGAATAAGTCAGCGCAGAATTCGATTGTCGGCAAATTTCTCTAATCTTCCATCGTTCTGCTAGAGATAAGCTAGCCGTTAATTCATTCGTCTTGCTTGTTTGGGACTGAGCCTTATTCCCCCAAAGAGAGAGGAAGAGTGTCTGGCAACAAATTGTTTCCAATCAAAGATTTGTGAACTCGTTCTAGCAAACTCTCCAAGTGTTCATATATACACAATAGTACGGACCTTATGACTTCATCGAGTGTCTTTTGGTCGTCCATAACTTTCAAAACAGCTGCTCCTTAGAATGACACTGATGACACTTAACCCTAATGAGTATCCAAGTGTGAATGTACAATAAATGTCACAAAATCTACCTAAGCGGTCCCTTACTTACGGGCGCGAACAATAGAAAACGTCGTCATTACCCACCGATTCCTCGCGGCCCCTGTTGAATGCAAATCGAGATTTTTTCTGGCGTACTGCCTGTATATTTCAGCTGTAAGTACTTTCCTTAATATACGCACGAGTTACTTGAGTGCCTCCTCGAAATTTCACCTTCTGGTCGAAATCTCTGTGGGGGAGGGGATGGGTGCAAAAACACGGGACTTTAAGAAATTGTTAGGCTAAAACTTGCCAGTTAGGACCCCTCTATAAATAACCTTTTTGGCCTAAAACTTGAAACAGGTTATTATTTTCTAAAATTGTATGAAAACATTATGTACTCTTGGGCAAATAAGATATTTTAGTCAGCATTCAGAATCCTAATTATTGGAGACAACGGGGCAGGTTGGTCTGTCAGCTGCGTGATAAAGTAGCTTATTAAATAGTTTCAAAGCTGTTTGTACTTATCCCGGCAAGTGACTATCCCCCTTCCCCTAAAATTCAAGTAATATTCCCATTACGGGAGGGACGGGACACGCAACGCCCTCTTTGTATGCGTGCGCAATTTTGTCTTTTCTCCACATACACGCTACTGGGAACTATGTTGGGCTTTGCCACAGGCAGCCCAATAAGTACCAGCTTAGCCTGTTTCATGCTCTAAGTTAGTGATATACAGAGATCGTTAAAACTGATGCGATAAGCCCTCGGAGGCTATAGGCTTTGACCTTCTTCTCGCTACTATTTGAGAGACTGGCAGTGGCTACTAAACTATTTAGATCGGATATTTAAGTCGTTTTTGATGATCATTTGTAGGCCTGGAATAGTTCCAAAAACAGTTCAATATAATAGCCCTGAAAGAACAATTTAGCTGTCATGTTTCTTTCTTTCTTTTATAACTTGTGCGGATGCTAAAGACAATGGAACCAGTGGCACATTTACCAAGAGAAGGTGACTAAATGTTAATTGTAATAAATAATACGAACACGCATGGGTCGATGAGGTCTTAGCGGAGCTCCATGGGCTCCATTGAGTAGTTCCAAAAAATATCCATACCCCTCCCCCTCCCCCCCCCCCCCTCCTCCCCCCTCCCCACGGATGGCACTTTGCTTTGCTTTGCTTTATTAGTATTATTTTTTTTAATAGATTGAAATCACATTTTCTGGTGTAAAATTTACGTTGCTTTTTATGTTGTTTTGTTTTTCTCTTTTTAATTCCAGGAAGAAGACAACTACCTAAGCTATGAAAGTTTCCCGGTGTTGTGTTGCGATGTCGCCTCATCCTTCACTGCCATCCAAAAAGTATGTTTGCAAACAGCCTTTTGACTGCTGCCGTGAATGCAAATGCATGTGGGACTGTATCGCCCAAAAATCGTACTCGGAACTATCATACATACAATCTTCCAACATTAGCCTACTAATAAACCCACCGCGAAACCCTGAATATTGGTATTCAACGCTAAAATCAGGCTCTATGTGAATGCGACTATCTGAACTTTATTTTCTTCTATAAGAGAACTTTCAGGGTCCTGAATGATGACAGGAACTTTTAATTTCACTAGTTTTGCTCTTGAATATATATTTTTTAATAATATGAGCCGCTTCTTTCTTTTCTTTTCTTTTTTGTTTTTCTTTTGATGGCCACAAGACACTTTTTGACAAAGTGACAAGAGTAGGGTACAGAACAATTTTTGTCATTTATGTAATACAACCTGCAAAATCAATAAACTATCTTATGTATATTTAACTGCATGTTGTTTTGGTCATTATTTAAGTTGCTATCCTTGCTTCCTTGCCATCTAAAATTAACCTTTCAGTAGCCTGCGTAACAAACTTTTCCGCTCGAGTTAATGTGCGAGAGCTGGGCTTAGTTTTCTCATAAGTGGAATGTTACTCAGGCTAACTTTTCAGTTTCTCTTGAAGCACTACGATAACTGTACAATTCGTATCATAGCAATTACTCTAAAACATTCAGTCTGAGTTCCTTAGCCTATCTTTATCTTAGTTTATATTGTTGTTTATTTAGTATCTTTAACTTTATCGAGGAACGTTTGCCGAGCCCTCTGGCTCTTTCCAACGTTGCCCAGAAAGGGGCTTAAATGCCAATTAATAACTGTGCTGGCAGGACAAACTATATTAATGGAAGGCAAGAAAAGTGATACCGAGGGGTCAGTTTTACCCGAGGGGTACCTTCTATATGACTGGGGGGCAGGAACGCTCGTCAGGAAATTGGAATTAAACCCCTAAGTGAGATCCACCCGGGTGTGTACTAAACTTTATTGATCCCTAAAAGACACCATTCTAAAACAGAAAGCACGATAAGCGCTATAGAAAATTAAATTGTAATATTGAGTCTTTAAAGATTGCTTTTCTGCTTCTCTTCTGTTCTCTTATCAATACTTTCAGTTTTTTTAAGCTTAACCTGCATGGTTAATCACATTGGCTTTCCGTCCTGAAACTAATTCCTACGTGATACTAAAAACTGTAGTTTAGACCTCTAAACGAAATGGCGTAATGTCTGACAATCAACCATAGAATTTGTGGCTGTACCCCTTGTATCGGCCCAAGGAGTTGTCGAGCTAAATATATGCCCATGAAATACAAACATACTTTTTTTTTGTTTTGTTGTTTTGTTGTTTTGTTCTCCTCTTCGTCTTCTTGGGGGCAGCTAGTTTGCGGCCATATATTTTTTTCCCATTTGAATCCCTCGACTCGCATGGTGTTAAGAAACTTTGGGATCAGAATTCCACCAAGTCAAGTTACCTTATATCAGACTGTGTGTATAATGGTTGCTCCATTTCTTTCTACTTGGTGGGAATAGCATCGCAAGCAAAAGCCGATGAACGAACAGCGGCCTCCGAAGCTCAAGACAACTCGAGGAAAATGTTTAACATTGTAATCGTACTACTCTCGCCAATGGTCTTTTGTAATAACAACTCGTTCGAATTCGGATTTTTCGCTCGCCATGCGGAGCGACGAAAGACGGTTGAAACTCAGTTGCTGTATTGTACGATCTCTCATTAATGCGACAATTCAAGGTTTCCATCGTGATGAGGAATTAATGCTCAAAGCTCGTCGGTTGTTTGCTAATCATTCACCGTGTTAAACATCTTCGAAAACATGGTATTATTAAAATTCTAATTTATAGTTCTTTCATTGACATCAATCAGATCAATGTGATATTTTTTGCAATAATTATAACTAGCGGCTAGGAGCAATTTGCGTAGGGTGCTTCACGCGCGAGTTTGATCAGATAATTAACAATTATTCCTCGAGCCCGAATGGGCTCTGAGTCAATAGCTCAGAGACTCAGAGGCCATGAGGGCGAGAGGAATAATTGTTTTAGTAAAATCCAACTAGTTGGTCAAAAATACCGAGAATAAAAAAAAAATAGCTAGTTAAAGCTAGACTTTAATCCTTTTTGCCGCCAAAAAGCCCACCCTTTTCGCTACTAGGGGGTTATAACATATAGCCTAGTAGTAGCTCAACCAATCAGAACGCAGCATTGATAATAGACCACTAGTTGGATTTTACTAATTACAGATTTCCCACAAATGTGGTATTCTGCAGCTTATTTGCTGGAGAATGTAATTTTGGTGTTGTCCCGGGGTGGGGCGTTTGCACCCCATTTTTTAAGCCCACCGTGCGGCATTTGTATGAACCCCCGGCTCCACTGCGGGGCATTTGCCGTTTTTCCAAAACAAAATGACAAATGCCCAACAAATGCCCGGGGGAGGGGAATGGGCACGCTTGGAATTAACTAAGCCGTTGTATTAATAAACTCTTCCAATCGGCAGTGGTTTTGCATAAAGGTTCTACGCCAGATAGCGAACAGAAAACACACGAGAAAGTAATGGGCAAAATTCTGGAGGCAGGGAAGCGCTTACAGTCACGGGAAAACCGTGAACAATGGAAATATTTCTGAAATATTATTGTGTTGCAAGAAAAAAGCCAATCGGGCGTGAGAAAACTAAGAACGCTGATTAGTTTCTGGTTTTGTGGCTAGTTCGTGTGTGCTGATCTTTGCTGTGATTGGTCATAACACAATAAACATTCCTGAAATATTTCAAGTGTTCACGGTTTTCCGGTCGCACTACAAATCTCGGGGTAAGGGGACCAGGAGAGAAGTCCTCGGGGGGGGGGGGGGGGGGGGGGGAGACAAGATTGAGTGGTACCAGCGGTAGCCACCCTGGACAGGAGTCCTGACAAAAGTCCCCAGGGGTGAGGCTCATATCCCCTATCAAACTAAGGGGAATCAGGAGGGGTGGCCCTCCTGGATGGCTTATAAATCAGGTGGGATCCCCAGTCCCACCTGATTTATAAGCCACCCCTCCTCCCCTAGTGTAACCTCTTTGATAAGCCCTCTCTTCCCTTTGAGTGATCCACAACGTTTTTCTCCTAACAACATCACTACATCGTCAAAAGGAAAAGCTATGAGAATTATCAAAAAGATCACAATCAAGGAAATGTTTTGATCTTTCAACAAATTATTCTCTAAGAAAATGTAGGGAGGTCAATCTGGAAAATTTGTTTGTTGCTATTAGTAACACCCCTCCCCCCCCCCCCCCAACTAGTAAGACCCCTAATATTATTGTCACAAAGTGATTTGTTTCGCAGCAAAAATATCGTTACTGTTAAATTTAGAACAACTGGCCGTGAACTGCACCTAACAATTTTCAGCAGCATGTGTTGGAACCAATGCATGATTACAATTCCCGTGAACTTTAAGTCACAAAACCAGAAACTAATCACCACTGTTGATTGTATTTTATTTTTCCCACACTGCACTTGATTGGTTTGTTCCTTCAAACACAATAACATTCCAACAATGTTTTCAAAACAGCCTTATTATTAAGAATAAATTACCAAAGGCTTGCTGCTCCAGTCTTAAGACATTCCCACCCAGCCCCTCAGAATATGCATGAAGAAAATTAATCAGTAATGGTAACAGCAGCATGCAGTAATAAAAAATCAAATGCTGAAATCTGACCTTGTTCATATTTGGGCATTGTGACAGACTATAATTTTTTTCTCTTGTGACTTCAAATTAGGACCAAAGTAGAAAATTTTATCTACACTATGTTTTTTTTTTTAATAGAACTGAATTAGTTGAAGGATTGTCTGTAGATGTGAATTTCACCCTTGTAAAAATTTATTAGCGATCGCGCCGCGATCGCGCCGCGATGACCGCGATCGCGGAGCGATGGCAGCGATCGCGGCGCGATTGTGCATATCGCGGCGCGATTTAGATTAATCGCGCCCGCGATAGCGACGCGGTGATCGCGATCGCGGCGAGGTTATAGCGATCGCGGCGCGGTGATCGCGATCGCGATGCGATGATCGCGATCGCGACGCGGTGATCGCGATCGCGGCGCGATGATTTTGATCGCGGCGCGATATCAGCGATCGCGATGCAATTGAAGTAAATCGCGCTTGCAATAGCGACGCGATGATCGCGATCGCGGCGTAGTGATCGCGATCGCGGCGAAGTTATAGCGATCTCAACGCGATGATCGTGATTGCGGGAAGATGATCGCGATCGCGGCGCAATTTTGAAAAATCGTATCTGCGATCCCAAGGTCAGGATTGCGATGCTGGCGATGAAATCGCGATCGCGGCGAAGCTATAACGATCTCAGAACGATGATCGTGATCGCAGGAAGAAGATTACGATCGCGGCGCGATTCAGAAAAATATTATCCGCGATCTCAGAGTCAGGATTGCGATCCTGGCGATGAAATCGCGATCGCAGCGGTATTGTACTTATCGCGGCGTGGTGAACGCGATCGCGGGGAAGATAGAGCGATCGCGGTGAAGTTATAGCGATCTCAACGTGATGATCGTGATCGCGGGAAGATGATCGCGATCGCGGCGCAATTTTGAAAAGTCGTATCTGCGATGCGATGCTGGCGATGAAATTGCGATCGCGGCGGAGTTATAACGATCTCAGCCCGATGATCGTGATCGCAGGAAGAAGATTACGATCGCGGCGCGATTCAGAAAAATATTATCCGCGATCTCAGGGTCAGGATGGTGAAGATAGAGCGATCGTGGCGAAGTTATAGCGATCTCAGCGGAATGATCGTGATCGCAGGGAGATGATTGCGATCGCGAAGACAGACAGTTTTTATTTTAGCTAGATGATATTAAACGCTAAGCAGCTGATGGGGTCGTGCAATTTTGAAAAATAGTATCCGCGATGGCAGCGACATTGTACTTATCGCGGCTTGATTTAGTAAAGTCAAATCCGTGATTTATATGTCAGGACTACGATCCCGGTTTGGTAATCGCGATCGCAGGGGCATTGTACTTACTGCGAAGCAGTGATTGCGATCGCGGTGCGATTTAGTTAAGTTGTAATCGGCGATCGTCGAGTGCCATATTGCTCTCGATCGTGGTGCAGTAATCGCGATCGCCAGGTGGTGATCACGATCAATTCTAATTAAGTTCGCGTCCGCAATCTCAGTGCCATTTACATCGCGAAGGAGATAACCGAGGATCACAGTTATCGTCGCGATTTCTGTTATAAGTTAGTCGTATGGTTATTATTCTGTTTGAGCTCTCACGTCTTTTACGCCCCTTTTAGTCTGGTTACTAGCTCGTCTTGTTATTCCTTATCGTTCGTGACTCGTTAGTTGTTTTTTTTTATAACTGGCTATATTTAATTTGGTGTTATCAGGGACCGCCTTTCCCGTTTGTTATGGGCCGTAATTCGCACTGCGTTTGCCTTTGCACCCTTTTTTTCCACACGTTAGTTGATTCACACAGTGTATTGACTCTAAGTTTTCATAATGAAAGCACTTAATATTTTCGTTATTGCTTTGGAAAACTAATCGAGGCTAGTATGCATCCTTTGGCTTACTAACAGGCTTTCTAACTTTCCAGATGGCTTTCAAACTGCCGGATATTTAGCCTGTGCGAAAACGTACTCGTGAGTCTCGAATGTTTCTAAGTGTCGAAACGGCGTCGACTCTCAGGCTCTATGCCCAAGAAACCACAAACGCTCTACTGCTAAGCCATTCCTGTTTTCCTAATCCCTTGGTAATTCTAAACGAAGATATAATACTTTCAAACGATTATATTTAGAAAAAAAGATTTTGAAGAAAATCAAAAAAACATTCTGACTGCCGTGCAGCTTAGACCGTTCCCGGCTGCCGGGCATATTATTTTATTTTTATATTCCATTATGTTGTTCTTCAAAACTTGCGATTGTGAAAATTATTAGGGCAGGCAAAATAGTAATAATATTATAATAAAACGCTGGAAAGTTAAGTAACTAAAAGACTACAGAAATATATCAATATCGGGAGGTCGAACATTCGGAAAAACTATAAGCTTATAATAACAGTCATTTCAGTTTGTTAGAACTTTATCGGTTTCTAGAGAAGGCACGGTTTTCCTTGTGTTTTTGACCAGAGTTACATTAGCAAAAAGCTAGGAAACCTTTTGTCGCTCACCTCTAATTGAGTCATTTTAAGCCCAAGGATGAATTTCTGTTACGCTCCAGGCCTTAAGCTGCTGTATATAAGGATGTAATCAACATGATTTTTACTTAATGGTCCTTAATAACAGAAATGAATCCTGCATGTACGTGACGGTTTAATGCAGAGTATTGGGGTGCGATCCATTCAACCAAAATTCCAACCGGTCCGACCGGGAAAATTGGTCCACCTAAAAAGGTGGACCCGTTTTTTCGAAACTTTTCCGGTTGGACCGAACCGATCCATTGAGTTTTGGACCGAAATATCCCGGAAATTTTGGTTGAATGGATCGCGCCCTTGGGGACTGGATTCCAAGATCCGATTTCCCGCCACTGCGACGCGGGTGGCCAAGATTCAAGGCTGACGCGTACCTTGAAAAAGAAAATTGCTCTCAATTTCACTTGTCATGCAATTGGCAATGGCCGTTTATTGCTGTTTAAACATTGGAAAATTTTTCTTCATGATTCTTTTAACATGTTGAAAGTTCAAACAAAGAAACATACTTAAAAAGGTAAGTCTACTCACTTCTTATTATCACTAAGTTTAATTTTAAACCTAATTAAGGTTAAGCTTGATATTCATTCGGTGTTGTCGATTTTATACTTTCCGGCACTTTTCATAGTTTATAACACAATTAAGGTTAGCCTTTTTATTAGGCTTCTCAAACAAACAAAAGCTAAAAAAAATTCGAGCTACCTTTTAATAGTTCGAGAAAGCAAAACTTCTGATTTTGGAGCCTTCGTTTTTTAGCTCATTTTTTAATATCCTTCGAGGGGTGTAAGTCTTAAGCTACTTGAGCTGGACAACTCAGTGATTTGTCTTAATTTGAATATTTCAATACTCTGATTTCGGGAATAACTCTCTTGGTTAACTGGTTTTAATTTCTCAACAGGAAAACCGCTCTGGACGTACTGTGGGGCATAAACATGGCAATATACCAAGAGCCATGATAGCCTCTTGAATATTCTGCAGCAACAATTAATCTGGCAAAGACAACAGTTGTGAGTACTCAGTTTGTACATTATGTAAATTTCAAAGTTAACGTTTAGGCTGAAGACAAAACATGTGGGACGTCACATTAAATTGGCTTAATAAAGAAGTATGGAGAATTTCAGTGAGAATATTTAAGCACGGTAAATGAACATGAAACATATCATTAGTGTGAGGAAAAAAGAAAAAAATATTTTTATCCCTAATAGGATGAACCTATCTGAAGACATGGACAAGTGGATCAAAAGAAAAGAAATCAATGCATATAGGCGGTTTCATTATCTCAATACTTCAGGATATAAAACGTTTTACTCTGCTCACACTTAGCTAAAAATAAAAAACACGATTCACTGAACTCTCAGATAAGACCTTTCTTTTGAAAATTCATTCCCTATTTAGATCCGTTTAAGTTGAACATTTAGCTTTATCTTGACATGATTTATACTACCCTGCTTGCAGACTGAGTAGCTTCGATCTTTCCTAGATGAGTTCTGATAAGTTCCGGCCCGTTTTAATTTGTGATGTACGTAATTTTCGGGAAGAAAATAAGGTTAAACTACAAACGAAACTTTCCGATTTTTTATTGATCTGTTTGCCTTCTGAAGCTCGATTGTCGTAGGTGAATTTTGTTCTGTTATTTTTGCTTTTTTATGGCGCCTTAAATTACTTGTATGCAGGTATGCAATTAAGTGTTAAGAAAGCTAATTTTTGGTGTACACGGCGTACAAGAAATGTTCTTTCGATTTGCAAAAAAAAAATTCGGTCGACTGGTTGAATTTTAAAACCAAAGTTTAGATAATATTCCAAAATTAATTTTGCGTACTATGTCCTTGGTCCGGCCAAACTAGCCAAATAGTGATTGAAAAGGGAAAGCCTGTTTGAAAATTTCCCAGTAACACTGCACTTTATTTATTAAGCAGTGATATAGAAGGCCATAAAATGAAACTTATATTTCATTTGGGAGCTGTAGCATTTAGCAAAGTCAAAAAACTTGGCAAGCAATGGGCCTAACAAGGAAAACATTACTCTGCACGTCCTGCACGTGCATTATGACGCACGCTTTTCGGTCGCGGCATGACTTAGACAACATTTTGGTGATGGGAGGTGTTTCTTGAGGACGTAAACAAGCGACGACAAATATTTTTTCCCTCTAAACTTTGATTGAATTCATTTAAAATGGTGGCGAATTGACCTTTTCACGGTTTAGTTTCTTCGAGAGACCAAACGTTAGCTCTTTACACAGAAATCTCAGTTTGGTTTCGAATTTTAAGTGAGCAGCCTATAAAAATTATACAGGAATTTAGATCAGATGGTGCTTGGAAGGTTTCTTTTTACGCACTTTTGATGTCGGCTTCCAATTAAAGTAGCCAAAGTGGCCGGAACCACTGGCCGGACCAGGAGCTTTCAAACGGAGCGGTCATTTTCTATGATGCACGATTTTCGGCAAAGCTCAGAAGCTCTCCGTTTGTCACAAGTTAGTAAAATGTTACTGCAACTTTCAGGACAAATTTCAGCTCACTGCTCTTCTTCTGAGATAAGAAATACTCATTTATGTCTTTTTCGTTCGGACCGTGATCGCAACGAGAAATTCGGCCGAAAACCATCTGCGATCAATGACAGCGATCGCGGCGCGATTGAAGCAATCGCGCCGCGAAATTCGGCCAAAAACGCTAAGCGATCGAGAACAGCGATCGCTGAGCGATCACTGCCATCTCGCCGCGAAATTCGGCCAAAAACGCTAAGCGATTAATGACAGCGATCGCGGCGCGATCGCTCTCATCGCGCCGCGAAATCCGGCCAAAAACGCTAAGCGATTGATGACAGCGATCGCGGCGCGATCGCTCTCATCGCGCCGCGAAATTCGGCCAAAAACGCTAAGCGATTGATGACAGCGATCGCGCCGTGATCGCTCTCATCACGCCGCGAAATCCGGCCAAAAACGCTAAGCGATCGACGACAGCGATCGCTGAGCGATCGCTCTCATCGCGCCGCGAAATCCGGCCAAAAACGCTAAGCGATTGATGACAGCGATCGCGCCGCGATCGCTCCCATCGCTCCGCAAATAACGCAGCGATCGCGCCGCGAAATCCGGCCAAAAACGCTACGCGATTTTGACAGCGATCGCTAATAAATTTTTACAAGGGCTGAATATTTCAAACATGACTTTTGTATAACTTGTGTCATTGAATTGTAAATACTTTTATATAAGTTTTGTTATCACAACAAAATTAGTATTTACAGTGTAATTGCATTGGAAATATTAACATTATCATTAAAAGATAAACTTCTTGTTGACCAGCTCTACTGAATGAACTAACCATACAGAAGGTGCTGACGTGAGTCACATCACTGCACCAGCTCCAAAGGGTCCTTAACAGTTAAGGCTGCAGCATCGGGTGACGGCTTGTTAGCCATTCATGACAGGTATGCATTCCAAAATATTGCTACAATTTGGACAAAGCCAACACGGTGCTTAATGGGAACAAACGTAAAATTCAGAGTCTGTGCAAGGAGCCAGATCTTGTAATTTGTGATCATGAGTGTCTGTATGTACCATTCCTGGAGCATATCTCATTAATTTCATGGGGTTGTTTTCCAGCAAGTGTCTCTCAAACACTGAAAAAGAAGCATTTATCATAAGAGGAGCAAAGAGACTCTGATACAGCAGCATCTTTTTAAAGCCAGCAGTTTTTACAGCCCCAGGGACAATCCTTTCCAGTGTTAGATATCATGATCTTAGCACAGGGCCAATAACTAGTCCAACCACGCCCATACGAGCAGTCTGATGATTTGTGCCGCTTCGCTCACCAAATTGCTCGGGGTTATGACATCTCCGGCAGCAACAAGGATGCCTAAGGAGAAAAAAAAAAGCAATGAAGAGTTAGACTCGTCTGTCTACCGTATTTATTCGATTAACCGCCCTGGGCGCTTATTAAATTTTTGGACCTTGAGAGTGGGCGCTTATTCGAGGTGGGCGCTTATTCGAGGCTGGGCGCTTATTAAATTTTCACCAATCTCAGCAAGTGTATTAGTATATTTTGCAACAAAACAGTAAATGCTAATAACAAAAAGCGAAGATGTAACAAAGCAAGGTCTCTGTACAATACCCTGAAGAAAACTCCGTCTTCGGGAGGGTCTCTTATTATCTCTTATTGGAGTTTTTGTCGGAGGGAGTGGGGTGGGGTGGGCGCTTATTCGAGGCTGGGCGCTTATTAACTTTTTCTGCCTTTAGGATGGGCGCTTATTCGAGGTGGGCGCTAATTCGAGGTTGGGCGCTTATTCGAATAAATACGGTAATTGCAGCCCAAGGGGAAGTACTCCCAGCTTTAATATTTGGCCAAATAAAGGGTATCACCACTGAACAGGGTATGGTTTTGGGGTTTTAGAGTCTTCAACAGACACAATTTTCCTAATTTGGCCTCTCAAACAGCATGTTACCTTGAACAAGGTGTAAACTTTGGGAGAGTGCAGTGTACATGAGGGTGAGGGGGGGATGCAATGCCTAAATGCATGGTTACATGCCTCTGAACAGAGTTAAAGGGTTTGGGGGATCTCTTGTCTAAAATAGAGTAGCGAAATGAACAGTTTTTATAAGGCCTTGGTGGCATCCCAGTCAATTTTCCACTTCCTCTGTATTTTTACACTGTACATAAACACATTAGATAATCACCTATTTTCCTTTTTTTCAAGTTGCTCATGCACAGTCTGGTCTAGCCACATTCTACCAGAAAGGAGAAACAAAAAAATTGGGGGAGACTGGATTAGCATAAGATTTGACATGTGGATTAGACATGAGAGAGTAGTGAATAACAGAAATTATTACCATTCAGACAATAGCTGCTATAACATTATGCTCTCCATGAACATGCTACGTACAGTACAAGCAGCATATGTAAAAAGAAAGTAGTGTCCAATAGCCCAGGGCTAGTGGATTTTGCTATTGGGCTACTGAATTTCATTCTTAACTTGACCGATGTACAAGTGCAGTTTTTTGAGGAATTCAAATTACAGTCTAAGAACTGTGTAATCATTGCAGCTCCGATCACCAAAAAGTATTTGGCACTAAGTTGAAATTACCTTTGCTGAGTGGGATTATGCTATAAGCCCAAACTAATGGCAAGCTGTAAAACTTACTTTCTTTGTACCCTGTACAAGTTGATGTTAATTCACATTAGACTATACAGTCTCCTATTATTCAATAAGATCCTCAAGTTTAAGAAGACTCTAGCTGTAGCTTGCATACATCTAGGATGCAAATGTACTAAGAGGAGATGGCATCAGAGTTCACAGAAGTAAATGAGTAAGGGGAAGGATTCCCGTCAAGCCCCCTGAATGCAAGCTGCAGTGATGTGAGGAAAGTTTCCCAACCCCCAGTCCCAGGGTAGAATTGATACTCTTCCCTAGGTTACACTCAGTACATTGGCAACTTAGTTGGCTGCTACCATTGAGGCAAGTGCTTAAACTTAATGATCTTATAGGAGGCTGTAAGCAGTCTAATTAAGTTCACATGGACCAGGGTTGCAATCAATGTTAAGAGAGGACAATTTCATCCTACCTTGAGCAAATGCCTCAAACAGTGATAAATATATTAATGTGAAAAACTGAAATGCTCAACTTTCATTGGTTCATGGCAACTCAAAGTCTCAATCCCATAATAGTCAGACCCTAGTTCAACCCCAAAACTATAGCATTCTCAATAATTTATCAGATCGAGCTTGTTTTTTGGTTCAAGTACCAGAAAATGCATTTTTGTCATCAGGATATTGTGGTATACACTGTAGGTTAATTATTTTGTGCTACGTCAGAACTTAGTCCCTTTACCCATACAACAAATGCTTCTTTAGAACTTTCAAGAAGAAATCCAAACAAAATTTTCACCAGGGAGCACTAATTTAAACCATAATATTTTTTTAATTTTTTAACTTTTATGGTAATTTTTGCAGGCATTAATATAGCATTAAAAATTGAAAAAGTTGGCCCAGCTTTTTCAAGTTTTAATACACGTCCATCCTTGCCATTCGTAGCTAGACAACAGGATAAACTAATAAATGTAGTCTCACATAACAAAATTGGACCATTTTTTTTGGAATTCAATTGATGCAAAAACAATTGTTTTAGCTTTTATCAATTTAGTTAGAAAATAGTACAAGTGTAGCATAGCTGCTTTAATCTTTCTGTTATGAGAATCTCACTAAGAAAATACAGTACAATAGGAAAGTCATTTGTAGAAAATTGCTCTCAAATTGTTTGTAGTGATTTTGTTACAAATAGGTATGGTGAGTCCTGGGACTCATCTTGTGAAAAATCATGAGTCCCGGTCCAAACCAGTGCCAATAAGTCCCACTTGAAAAAAACAGTGTCCTAAATTGAAAATGCTTCTGCCTTTATGTTAAACTCCAGACAGTCAATTTGAAGACAGACTCCAAAACTCTATCTGTATTACATGTACAGCATACTGAAATTTATTTAGAGTCCTTCTACTTTAATGAACAACAAATTAAAGGCTAAATGAAATAAGCCTAGTTTAACAACACCCACAATAACTACCACAGAAATCACATGAACAGGATATTCTACAAGAACACATCTTCAGATCGATCAACCGATCTTTGATTTATTTTGTATCTTTGGGGATTTTTATGCGTCAGGGATGCAGGATGCAGGACGCAGAGGTAACAAAATCTCTGTGTTTGTAACAAAACTCTTACGAGCAACAATAAACAACAACAAGAAAGATACTTGTACAGTATGATTAAGAAACGGTCCAGAGAAGAACGATAGCAACAATGGCAACGAACATGTTGGAATGCAAAAAAGGTGCTAACTTTTCTATTGTCTGTATTTACTTCTGATTGGCTTAAACAGCAAAAGTTAACAAAACTTCATAAAGCAGTACATATATTCATCCTTACTTTCCAACCATCTTCCATATAACAAAATCTGGTCTCAGTTTGAATAAAAAAGAAATCCTATGTGGGGAACATGTAAAATTGTAAACTTTTCTTGGCTATTGTTTTTAACTCTTGTGATTGGTCAAAATAATTTAACACAAAAAACCACCCTTTGCGATTTGTAATAACAACCCGTTCGAATTCGGATTTTTCGCTTGCCATGCGGAGCGACGAAAGACGGTTGAAACTCAGTTGCTGTATTGTATGATGTCGGATTAATGCGACAATTCAAGGTTTCCATCGTGATGAGGAATTAATGCTCAACGCTCGTCGGTTGTTTGCTAATCATTCACCGTGTTAAACATCTTCGAAAACATGGTATTATTAAAATTCTAATTTATAGTTCTTTCATTGAGATTAATCAGATCAATGTGATCTTTTTTGCAATAATTATAACTAGCGGCTAGGAGCAATTTACGTAGCGTGCTTCATGCACGAGTTTGATCAGATAATTAACAATTATTCCTCGAGCCCGAATGGGCTGTGAGTCAATAGTCCACGAGGCTGAAGGCCGAATGGGCTATTGACTCAGAGGCCATGAGGGCGAGAGGAATAATTGTCTTAGTAAAATCCAACTAGTTGGTCAAAAATATCGAGAATAAAAAAAAGAAATAGCTAGTTAAAGCTAGACTTTAATCCTTTTTGCCGCCAAAAAGCCCTCCCTTTTCGCTACTAGGGGGCTATAACGTATAGCCTAGTAGTAGCTCAACCAATCAGAACGCAGCATTGATAATAGACCACTAGTTGGATTTTACTAATTACAGATTTCCCACAAATGTGGTATTCTGCAGATTATTTACTGGAGAATGTAATTTTGGTGTTGTCCCGGGGTGGGGCGTTTGCACCCCATTTTTTAAGCCCACCGTGCGGTATTTGTATGAACCCCCGGCCCCACTGCGGGGCATTTGCCGCTTTTCCAAAACAAAATGACAAATGCCCAACAAATGCCCGGGGGAGGAGAATCGGCACGCTTGGCATTAACTAAGCCGTTGTATTAATAAACTCTTCCAATCGGCAGTGGTTTTGCATAAAGGTTCTACGCCAGATAGCGAACAGAAAACACACAAGAAAGAAATGGGCAAAATTCTGGTGGCAGGGAAGCGCTTACAGTCAAACTGGGAAAACCGTGAACAACAGACATATTTGTCAAATATTATTGTGTTGCAAGAAAAAAGCCAATCAGGCATGAGAAAACTAAGAACGCTGATTAGTTTCTGGTTTTGTGGCTAGTTTGTGTATGCTGATCTTTGCTGTGATTGGTCATAACACAATAAACATTCCTGAAATATTTCAAGTGTTCACAGTTTTCCGGTCGCACTATAAATCTAGGGGTAAGGGGACCAGGAGAGAAGTCCTCCCGGGGGGGAGACAAGATTGAGTGGTACCGGCGGTAGCCAGCCACCCTGGACAGGAGTCCTGACAAAAGTCCCCGGGGGTGAGGCTCATATCCCCTATCGAACTAAGGGGAATCAGGAGGGGTGGCCCTCCTGAGTGGAATACAGATCAGGTGGGACTGGGGGTCCCACCTGATTTATAAGCCATCCCTCCTCCCCTAGTGTAACCTCTCTGATAAGCCTTCTCTCCCGGTTGAGTGATCAACAACGATTTTCTCGTAATAACATCACTACATCGTCAAAAGGAAAAGTTATGAGAATTATCAAAAAGATCACAATCAAGGAAATGTTTTGATCTTTCAACAAATTATTCTCTAAGAAAATGTATGGAGGTCAATCTGGAAAATTTGTTTGTCGCTATTGGTGTTTAAAAGAGGTTACACCCCTCCCCCCCTCCCCCAACTAGTAAGACCCCTAATATTATTGTCACAGAGTGATTTGTTTCACAGCAAAAATATCTTTACTGTTCAATTTAGAACACCATGAACTGCACCTAACAATTTCCAGCAGCATGTGTTGGAATCAATGATTACAATTCCCGTGAACTAGTCACAAAACCATAAACTAATCACCGTTGTTGATTGTACTTTATTTTTCCCACACTGCACTTGATTGGTTTGTTCCTTCCGACACAATAACATTCCAACAATGTTTTCAAAACAGCCTTATTCTTTAGAATAAAAAATTACCAAAGGCTTGCTGCTCCAGTCTTTAGACATAAAAGCATCATTCCCACCCAGCCCCTCTGAATATGCATGAAGAAAATTAATCAGCAGTGGTAACAGCAGCATGCAGTAATAAAAAATCAAACGCTGAAATCTGACCTTGTTCATATTTGGGCATTGTGACAGCTGACTATATCTTTTTTCTCTTGTGACTTCAAATTAGGACCAAAGTAGTAAATTTTATCTACACTATGTTTTTTTTTTAATAGAACTGAATGAGTTGAAGGATTGTCTGTAGATGTGAATTTTCATCCTCAGCGTCAATCAATGTCTTATTAGAATGTGATTCCAATATTTCAAACATGACTTTTGTAAAACTTGTGTCATTGAAATGTAAATACTTTTATATAAGTTTTGTTATCACAACAAAATTAGTATTTATACAGTGTAATTGCATTGGAAATATTAACATTATCGTTAAAAGATAAACGTCTTGTTGACCAGCTCTACTGAATCAACTAACCATACAGAAGGTGCCGACGGGAGTCACATCACTGCACCAGCTCGTAAGGGGTCCTTAACAGTTAAGGCTGTAGTATCAGGTGACGGCTTGTTAGCCATTCATGACAGGTCTGCATTCCAAAATATTGCTACAATTTGGACAAAGCCAACACGGTGCTGAATGGGAACAAACGTAAAATTCAGAGTCTGTGCAAGGAGCCAGATCTTATAATTTGTGATCAGTGTCTGTACGTAGCGTTCCTGGAGCATCTCTTTGATTTCATGTGGTTGTTTTCCAGCAAGTGTCTCTGACACACTGAAAAAGAAGCATATCATAACAGGAGCAAAGAGACTCTGATCCAGCAGCATCTTTTTAAAGCCGGAAGATTTGGCAGCCCCAGGAACAATCCTTTCCAGTGTAAGATGTTATGATCTTAGCACAGGGCCAATAACTAGTCCAACCACTCCCATACGAGCTGTCATGATTTGTGCCGCTTCGCTCAGCAAATTGCTGGGTTATAACATCTCCGGCAGCAAAAAGGACACCTAAGGAGAAAAAAAAGCAATGAAGAGTTACACTCGTCTGTCTAAATGCAGCCCAAGGGGAAGTACTCCCAGCTTATTTGGCCAAATAAAGGTTATCACCACTGAACAGGGTATGGTTTTGGGGGTTTAGAGTCTTAAACAGACACAATTTTGCTATTTGGCCTCTCAAACAGCGTGTTGCCTTGAACAGGATGTAAACTTTGCGAGAGTGCAGTGTACATGTGGGTGAGAGGGGGGATGCAATGCCTAAATGCATGGTTACATGCCTCTGAACAGAGTTAAAGGGGTTGGGGGATCTCTTGTCTAAAATAGAGTAGCGAAATGAACAGTTTTATATAAAAAGGCCTTGGTGGCATCCCAGTCAATTTCCCACTTCCTCTGTATTTTTACACTGTACATAAACACATTAGATAATCACCTATTTTCCTTTTTTTCAAGTTGCTCATGCACAGTCTGGTCTAGCCACATTCTACCAGAATGGAGAAACAAAAAAATTGTGGGAGACTGGATTAGCATAAGATTTGACTGACATGTGGATTAGACATGAGAGTGTAGTGAATAACAGAAATTATTACCATTCAGACAATAGCTGCTATAACATTATGCTCTCCATGAACATGCTACAGTACAAGCAGCATGCAAAAAGAAAGTAGTGTCCAATAGCCTGGAACTAATGGATTTTGCTATTGGGCTACTGAATTTCATTCTTAACTTGGCCAATGTACAAGTGCAGTTTTTTGAGGAATTCAAATTACAGCCTAAGAACTGTGTAATCAATGCAGCTCACCAAAAAGTATTTGGCACTAAGTTGAAATTACCTTTGCTGAGTGGGATTATGCTATAAGCCCAAACTAATGGCAAGCTGTAAAACTTACTTTCTTTGTACCCTGTACAAGTTGATGTTAATTCACATTAGACTATACAGTCTCCTATTATTCAATAAGATCCTCAAGTTTAAGAATACTCTAGCTGTAACTTGCATACATCTAGGATGCAAATGTACTAAGAGGAGATGGCATCAGAGTTCACAGAAGTAAATGAGTAAGGGGAAGGATTCCCGTCAAGCCCCCTGAATGCGAGCTGCAGTGATGTGAGGAAAGTTTCCCGAGTATTTTTCCCACCTCCCCAAACAAGTCCCCTGCCCCCTCACACCCCCAACCCCCAGTCCTTGTAGAATTGATACTCTTCCCTAGGTTACACTCAGTACATTGGCAACTTAGTTGGCTACCATTGAGACAAGTGCTTAAACTTAATGATGACCTGTAGTCTAAGTTCACATGGACCAGGGTTGCAATCAATAAATGTTAAGAGAGGACAATTTCATCCTACCTTGAGCAAATGCCTCAAAGAAAGATAAATAATAATGTGAAAAACTGAAATGCTCAACTTGCATTGGTTCTGCATGTTACAATGGCAACTCAAAGTCTCGATCCCATAATAGTTAGACCCCAGTTCAACCCCAAAACTATAGCATTCTCAATAATTTATCAGAGCTTGTTTTCTGGTTCAAGTACCAGAAAATGCATTTTTGTTATCAGGATATTGTGCACAGTATAGGTTAATTATTTTGTGCTACCTCAGAACTTGGTCCCTTTACCCATACAACAAATGATTCTTTAGAGCTTTATAAAGAAGATATATGCAAACAACATTTTCATCAGGGAGCACTATTTAACCATAACTTTTATGGTAATTTTTGCAGGCATATAGCATTAAAATTTGAAAAAGTTGGCCCAGCCTTTTCAAGTGTTATTACACATCCAACCTTGCCATTCATAGATATAGACAATAGGGTAAACTAATCAATAGTCTCGCATAACAAAACTGGACCATTATTTTTGGAATTCAATTGATGCAAAAACATGTTTTAGCTTTTAACAATAATATTTACTTAACAAAAATTAATAGTGTAGCTGAATAGCTCCTTTAATCTTTCTGCTATGAGAATCTCACTACGAAAATGCAGTACTATAATCGGAAAGCTAGTCCTTTGTAGAAAATTGCTCTCAAATTGTCTGTAGTGAATTTGCTACAAATAGGTATTTGTGAGTCCAGGGACTCATCTTGTGAAAAATCATGAGTCCCAGTCCAGTACCAATAAATCCCACTTCAAAAGACAATGAGTCCAAAATTGAAAAATATGTTTCTCCCTTTATGTTAAAATCCAGACAGTCAATCTGAAGACAGACTCCAAAACGAGAGACTCAAGAGACTGTATTACATGTACAGTCTGCTGAAATTTTTTTAGTCCTTCTATTTTAATGCACAACAAAGGCTAAATGAAATAAACCTAGTTTAACAACAGCCATAATAACTACCACAGAAAATAAATCACATGAACAGGATTCTACAAGAACAGTCATCTTCAGATCGATCAACCGATCTTTTGATTTATTTTGCATCTTTGGGGATTTTTATGCGTCAAGGACGCACTAGGACGCATAGATACAAAATCTTTGTGTTTGTAACAAAAATCTTACTATTCTATGAGCAACAATAAACAACAAAAGAAAGATATTTGTACAGTATGATTAAAGTGCAGTAAATTATAAAAAGGATACTGTGAAACCTAAGAATGAATAATTAGTTAATTATTATAAGTGTTAATAATTACAACAATTTGTAGATGTATTAAAGCATGAAATTGTTTACACTTTTTTTCCAGTGCTTGTCAGTCAAGCAATGAAAATAAATAAAAATAAATAAAACAGTAAGTTGCAAAGAAATTCCATTTCCGGTCGAGATGCCCTGCACTTTTGTCCCTACTATTATTATACATGTAGATCTTGATATTTTTACAAGGAACAGACACGTACAAAACCATGTACACTAACAGAAACAAATATTGATTAAGAGGCAAGTTAATTTTGAAATGAAACATCTTACACATTCTATGTTGAGTCTGACATGAACTAACTTGCCTCTAAATAATTTACATGCATATTATTGTTTTTACATTTACATATATCCATGACAGAAAGTTTAAATCTTCCTAATAAACATAGCTAGCTCTATCCACTCTTTGGGAAATATTTTCTGTGAATGTTTATAAGTCAAAGTGACACAGCCAAGGTTCTTAGCTAACTTCACGATAGCCAAATGACTGCCACTTATAAATTGTGCTTTATCACAGGCGGCCCAGACGTAGCATGTGTCACTGAATGAATATATTAATATTCACATGGACAAATTAATGCGATGAGTCGTTGAAACTCCCATGAACTAAAATAGTCCAAAAGTCAAGTGCTGCATTGTTACACGAACGCGGTCGCTAAGCTTGAATATTTACGTCGCGTATTATACCTGGCAGTTTGCGATCATATCGAAGCGTGGAGGTCAACAGTGGTTGTTGATGAGCGAGCAATTATTGTGCAGTTGCGATGGGTTTTGTGGAGCCAGCGAGCAAGAAGCAGGAGCACACGTTACCTGCAGATTAGCCGATGGCAATTCAGGGAGCGGATTCGTCGATTATTCTCAAATTTATAGCGCTTCATGTGAAGGCGCGTGGAGATGGTCCGTTTGCTTTGTAGCCAGCCTTTAATTCTTCTTTACCTACAATTGCAAAACTCAACAAAATGCCACCTAAACCGGCCAGGAAAGACAAGGATACGTTCAGTTGAAGGTATCTTAGCTTTGTTTTGTTATATTTTGACTTTTGGACTATTTTTAAGTTCATGGGAGTTTCGACGACTCATCGCATTAATTTGTCCATGTGAATATTAATATATTCATTCAGTGACACATGCTACGTCTGGGCTGCCTGTGGCTTTATAAATAATTTATGTCATCTGCATTTCTTGTGATTGGACCAGGTGGAGAAATTGCATGGTTTACTTTCCAATAAACATACATTCTTCTTCAGTTTTAAAGAAAAAGATGCTCGAACTTATAACAGATGTGTAAACATTTAGCTGAAAATTCATTTATTGCCGATGATGCAGATGCTTGTTCAAATGTTTGAGTCATGCATGCTGCACTAGGAAGATAAATGCAGGTTTACTTGTATACAGTTCCTTTAAGTTCCCCAAATCTCAATTCATTGATTAAAATCTACTGACTTACAATTAAAGTCCACTAAAACTAACAACAAAATAAGAACAATAAGTATACAATAAGTGACCTCATACATACTAATCAGACGAGTCGGAGATGCATGTATACTCAGACACAGACGTGTATGCCCAAATTGCGCACACGCATTTTGCCGCATGCACATTTTTGGATGGTTGTTTCCGAACTGCACTGTATATAGCTAGATCTAGGTATAATTATAGTGCAACTGTGAAATTTGCATGAAGAAAATTTTTCGGCCAAGAGCAATCCCCTTATATACATTCAGTCAAACCCCATTTTTTTGTACACCTACTTAATGAAGACAGCTCATTAAAAAAGACAGTTTGCTTTGTCCTCGGGGACAGAAAGTCCTTACCCTAATACATTATCTCTTCCAACCTACTTAATATGGGCACCCTGTTAATAAATACACTTTCTATGGCCCCCTCAGTGTTCGTATTAACAGATTTGACTGTACCCGAGCAAGCAGGGAAGGGGTTTAAACTTTATGTATTTCATAGCATTCTGATCAATAGAAAGCAAAAACATCTTTCCATGCAATTCTTTATATTCCTGCAGTACAAATTGCTGAGTTTCATTTTTCATGGTTTCATCTTCATCCTTGACCAGGTTATAACATGAATTATTACATTCATTCAAAATATTTCTCTGTTTCTGATTGGCTAAAATCACAGGCATATTAATTCATCATAACAAGCTACTGTTCGACCAAATTTGGAAGAATTTTGCCATTATTGAAATGATGACATCATGAGCGCAGGAAAGTTGCAGATTATTAAACCATTAACTGAGAAGACCTGAGGATGAGGTTGAGTAAACTTGTTTTGGTAGTGAGAACAAAAATGGAGGAACATCGTTTCACCAGCAAGAAATAGGCGAACTATTGGCTAAAAACATAGCAAAAACAGCAAGAAGACAACTTGAAGGACAACATCTGCTATTTGGAGAATATTTGCATAGCTGAACATTTCTGTTATCTCCTAAACTTGTCAATTAACGTTCAAAATCAAAAATGCACGAACTTAACATTGATAGGAGGTAAGCATGTTTTAGCTTGTTTTTAAACTAGGAATTAAATTGAACGAATAATAAAATAACCATCGATTTCAGCTTTCATATCATCTCAAGAATTGTGGAGGTCGAGGAGGGTGATGATTACTCAGCCTCATTCAATAATTGATAATTAACTACATAACCAGCTCCCAGTTGCCTTGCTAGCTTAAAATTGGTAGAGCACAATTCAGGGGTAATCAGGCTCATAATCTCTAATTAGTAGTCCAAACTCACTCACATGATATTTATAATTATGTACTCACTGAATTGCACTCCGCTTAGCTCCTGCATAGCCACACCTTTAACTTAATACCATTTAAAGTGTAATCCTGGATGACAGAAACAAGAAATGCATATTGTATTAGGTGTCTTGCAAAAAGCCCAGGTGAATTTCACAGATATAATGTGCAATATTTTCTCTCTGAACCGCTTTTATAATCATCTGTTTTCATAAAACAGGGCATACGGTAAGGATTTAATAAATTGATATTGTTTGCCTTGTGGTGATCAAGTCTTTTGATTGGGGAAGGAATATTTGGGTTACACCTGACTTAATGCGCTTTACAATTGTCACAACTGACCATCCAGATGATTCCTGACATTAACCCATTCACCCCTGAACCGCCCGTAACCGCACGTGCGGATCCAGGTCCTTTCTACCCTTTGTGACGTCATCAGTTTTAACGGTCAAGGACAACTTTCTTCGCTAACTTGTGCAGAGTGAAGAGATCTTTCAAACCATACCAGAATGAGCACAATTCAGTCAAGGACACCGGAGAAAGAAGCAAAAAACCACGTGACAAGGACCTGAAAATCTCCATGAAAATCTTGTTCCATTACCCACCTACCTTTCCTTTCACCTAATCCTAAGATCCTAAAAGCTTTCCTAAAAACTCTTCCCACCAAAATGAAGCCTACTAAATGCCCAGCAAGAGAAAAAAAAAATGAGGCAAGAAAAGCGAAAAAAGAAGGGAGGAGAGAAAGCGAAAAGTAAAAGTCAAGACTGCTGTGTCACTTTTAAACCCAAAAACTATCTCGAAATTTTGCTTTCTGCGTATGCCCGAACTTCGCAAGCTGATATTTTACATCTGGATCAGAAGGCCGCCAAGTGTACGACCTGTAAACCGGTTTGTGGTAACTTTTAGCTCTTTATAGGACGACAGTGACCAGAAAACCACTCGACTAGCTTCAAAACGCGTTTTTCGGCAAAATCTCCAGGAGCGAATGGGTTAATAATGAGAATTTCACATTTATAAATCCAAACTATCCAGCCAGATCCGCAAATCCTAACTAGTGTGCATGGAGGAGATAGTTTTTCTAAAAAAAACAACGACAACAACAAAAAAACTCCTGAACAAAGCGTATTTCATTTTAATTTTCCACTGACTGGTGTGACAATGGTCCAGCCAGCTAGATCTGACAAGTGAAAAATGCCCTGAGAACAATTGAAAGTCAACTTGGACTAAACAGCCTGAGATCACTTCCTGCATGTGCCATTCTTTCAGTCTTTTCAATCATGAACTGAGTTGTAACAGTTTAAAATTAATAGTCCATGACATCAGACAAAATTAAAGGTGAGTGTATTTTACATACATACAAAATACATACATACATACAGTGAAATGCCGCAAATAAGAAGCTATAGTTTTTGAAGTTTGGCAAAATAGATTCTTATAGTTTGGAGTACTTATTGGAAGTTTAGGCTCAATAGGTTCTTAATTCGGTTCTTTAAGTTTTTATGAAGAAGGATACTGTTGTTGAGATTACAAGAAATATTGCTATATATGGTATTTGTCCTTCGTAATAGGCATTTACTTACCAAAAATCTAACAAAGCTAGGTTGTTGTTGCATTTTACATTATATTTTCAGTACTAAAATATAAATTTCCCTTATTAAAACCAGACTTTTGGTCAAAATGTTTATCATAATGTAGTCTAACCCCACATATAAGAACCGGTTGATTTTTCTTTGCTAAACTGGTTCTTATATTTTGGAGTATTAAAATGACAAATTTCTGCCAGCAGGTTCTTAAATCCTAGGTTCTTCTTCACGGCATTTTACTGTACTTTTAGCAGGGATGCCAACCCCCGGAGATCTAAAATCTGGAGACTCCCTTTTTTATACCCCCCCCCCCCCTCCCCCACCCCCCCGACAAATTGACCCAGCCCCCAATGGGAATGACTTAGGACATCATATATGAAGTCTTACATGAAGTACATACTATCAAAATTCGCAACTAGAAATAATCTTTGTGAGTGACTAAATACGTGCAAAAATGCCCCAGAAACCGTCCTGCGAAGAAGAAAAATTCAAGTTTTGAGGGAAAAATGGGCTAAATCTCAAACTAAGGCACAGAAAGCTTAAAAGATGATTTTATCCAGGAGATATGGTGACACGCACAGGAGAGCAGGAGATCAGTGCCGTATCCTGGAGACTCCTAGATAATCCGGGAGAGTTGGCATGTATGACTTTAATAATACATGTACTTTATTAAATTGTCAGAACAGTTAGCTAAGAAGCTAATTGGGGACACAAAAGAAAAATTCCTATCTACAAATACATTTAGGGTGTAGACAAAACCTGAAACTTAATCCCCCACCTCCACGCCCTTCCTGGACCCCTCATTTAAAAAAAAACAAAAGAAATAATAAAAAAGTAAATTAAAAAAGCAAGCAAACAAATAAAAAAGTCCCGTATCATAACTGTCTAGCACTTTTTACTATGAAGCTCGAAGGGTGACCCAGAAACACATTAATTAATTAATTAATTTTCTATGGTTGTACTAAGGCTGGCCAACTTCTACATCGCCAGTATCCGCGAAACTTTGTGTGCTGTTAATGTGATGACTGCTCGTGACTTGGCTCGCATCCAAAAGGATGGGGGGGGGGGGGGGGGGTCCACGTTTTGTCTACATCTTCAAAAATAATGCTTATCATTGAATATGTACAATGAAATACAAAAGCAATACAAAAAATATAAATGGATGGTTATGTATTAAAATAAAATATGATGTAAATGTATTTAAAATTTGATCACATGCATATAAATTCCATTAAGGAAAATCTGTTTGCATTAGGCTAAATTAGGCTTTTACATTTGGCTAAATATTGAGGCGTATCGAAATCTAAAAATACACAAACCATCCCAAGTGTCTCCAAACATCCTCATACCCTGACAATTTAGAGGACATTGCAAGCTTAATACAGGCAAATGCGAAGCTTATTTTTTGTTTCGAAACAATTATAATTCTAAACCCCTACAACGCGATCGGTAAAAGAATTTAAGCTTATTTCATTATTCATTATTCAATTATTGATTTTGCACACATTTCAGCAGACGTTTGAGTGAGGTGAATTTGTCTTCAAATCAATTAAATAATTACAATACCTGTTCCTGTATTTCGTGTTTTCCAAGGATGTTTTATAAGCAGCTGTTGATATTTCGCCCAATCTATTCTTAGAATACTCATTACGGCTTGCCATATATCTTATTTTGCGAGCTTTTAATAATGATCTGCCGGAGATCGCACTAGCCATGGAATGGAATGGCTCCTAGCGACAGAGCCGTAATGAGAGGTACCGCTGACCGGTTCACATGTGGTTACACATGGCTACACACGGCTACACCGTGTACCAACACCAGGGGCCCCCTGACCTGCACTTAGCCACACTTTGCCACACATAGCCACATATAACAACACGTAGCTACACACAGTCACACGTATCCACATAGCATGCACCCATAGCTACACATGGCTACACATAGCCACACTTAGCGACACTTAGCCACATATAATAACACATAACCACCCATAGCTACACACCGAGCCTTACACATCCACACAGCCACCCATAGCTACACATAGCTACACATAGCCACAAATTGTTTTTTGAATGTTCTCCTCCTTGCTGTCATGGAGGCAGCTAGTTTGCGGCCATAACATTATTTAAATCCCTCGACTCGCATGATTATGTTAGAAGACTTTGAGTGGATCAGAATTCCACCAAGTTGAGTTAACTTATAGTGGTCGCTAATTTCCCTTCGCTGCCCTTTTGTAGCCATGGATCGATTTGTCACGTCTTTGCAGTTTTCTGTGCGGCTATTTGTTATGATGAACAAACGTCGACAATACAACATGGTGCAAGTTGCTTCCCACGTCAATTAAGAAACAAAAATACATACCGTAATACTATGTCAGGCCTCAACGTAAGATACTGTTCCGTGCAAAGGTTGCCGCATATTAGCTTTCACAAGTCCCCACCCACAATACAACTTTGGAATCGTTTGCACTGAAATTGTCAGTTTTTTTTTAATTTTATCCCACTGCAAATTGCCTTAGTCTTATTCTTTTTCAAGCAAATAGCACTAAACAGCGAAAATGAACACCCAAAATGATCAGAACGGCCCTATTTACCAGGCCCGAAAAAGGTGTCTAATGGTTGCGAGTTGGTTGTGTTAATGCCATTATATATTGCAGGTAGCTTTCTTCACTTCGATTACGGGTCTGAATACATAAACATCTTTTGGCATTTCCAAATTTTGCAAAGGTTTTGACTGAACCTGTAGTTTCTCTATTGCTTCCTTTACTACAACAAGAACAATCACGGCCTCACTTCAACCTTCACCTCATTGACTATGTTCACAATACTGTTTCATTCACTAAAGAACTTTTACAACCTGCTAAATTGCGTTCTATTATTTATCCTAAATTATGTAACACCCTCCCACACACCACATCTTACATTACAAATGTACAGAACGACAATGACGTAATACTGACAGTTTCTGACAAAAACATGGGTTGGGCTTTTGTGCCTACCTCATGGTTCTCCACCGAGTACAAACGACATTTAATTTTCTCCGACCTGTCTACCTACAAACGTATCGACAACTTTAACTGTAAACAAACCATCACTAACTCCCACACACTACTTGGCCAACTCAAAAAACGATTCTCCACTGTTATCACTAACCAGGACAACTCGCGACTGTTGGACCCCACCCCACAAGACAAACTACAACTACCCTACATGAAACTACTACCTAAAGTACACAAACTCGACAAACCTGCATCATACGACAACCTGAACAAACTAACTGGAAAACCTATTATCACTGCGTACAGCTGGATAACATCCAACCCCTCACGTCTACTGGGAACTGCACTAGACAGTATTATTTTGCAACTGAAAAACCTTTTTGAAGAAGGAAACATACCATACCCATTGATTTACAACTCATATGACTTACTGCTTTTATTAGACAAACTACGTATTACCAACATGTACGAATTATATGTCACAACTTTTGACTTCACATCACTTTACACAAACATTTCATACCATGACACCACTCAAGCCATCATTAAGAGCTGTAAACTGCTTAATTTGCCTAATTTTTATAGGGATTATTTACTTAACCTCAATAATTTTATTAACCAACATAACTTTTTTAGGGAAGGTAATACCACCTACCAGCAAATTAAAGGGGTTGCTATGGGCAGCTATCATAGCCGGCAAATTGCGGACCTCGTGCTCCTACTAAGCGAATTTTCATTTTTTAACAATACTAACTGCCCTACTAATAGCATTTTTATTTTCTGCCGTTATATAGATGATGGATTTATGCTAACCAGCAAAGCTAACTTACCTAATATCATCTCTAACCTTTGCAGCTCTTACCCGCCACAAAATTAATACCTCTCACTTTCACATCAAATCACCATACCACTCATTACCTAGATCTCACTTTATCATTCAACCACTTCACCATCAAGTCCCAAAGAGTGCATCACCAGATCTACCAGAAACCACACCACAAATACATGTACCCTCATTTTTCATCTAACCACCCTCATCATATTTTTGCTGGTATCATTAAAACTGAAACTATACGATACAGTAGACTTTCAGTCACATAAGACGACTACAACTTCATTCACCACCTTTTCACACTTAGACTTTCTGCCTTAGACTATCCTTTACAACTGATCACTGAACATTCATTTCCATGGATCACACGCACTGCTCACCAGCAACTCCTCAAAAACAAACAGACCTATAACGTTACCAGACCCACTGTTTACTACAAGACTCTATACAACAAAGACAAACGAACAGACTAACTGGTCAACAACATTCTACTCAAATACCACAACCCACACATACCGAAACTCTCAAAAGCATACTGCAACTCTACTAAACTCCACACACTCCTTCTTACTAATAAAATGTTACACCATAAATTAATCCTATTTAATAATTCTACCACTTAAAAAATATATATCTACCAGCAGCCAATTTTTCCTTTTGCCAAATCTTTGCTGGTTATTTATTTCATTTCAGTGAGTTCTTCATCTGCCACCATGTACATAGTTTCTCCACTTTTAATGCAGTTAGAGTTTTAACACTACAAATTTAACTTATTATACCCTAGACAATATACAACATCAATGAACATTTGAACACTTTCGCACTACTTCATTATAGAATTATACTAGCTTCAAGCCTTGATAACTTTTAAATTTGACACTTGTATGTAATCAAGTTTTAATTCATTCTACTTGACATTTGTGTGCAATCAAATTTTAATTCATTCTACTAGATATTTTACTTTCACCAAAAAGTTACACTACCATTCTTATGTAAATACCCTAATATTTTAATCGATTTTCACTATTCCCTAATACAAGCTTTTTTAGCATTATAATTCTCATTCTTATACTAGGACTTTCTCAATAAATTTATCCAGAGGGTTTAATCTCAAAAACAGTCACTGCCTATTTCACTGCGGCATCGTATCACGTCTCCCCCTTTTTACACTGCCTTGTTTTGAAACTCCTCTCCTTACATGCAGTCTAGCGAAATTTTACCATCTTTATCCTTGTAAAACACGACTCACACACAGACAAATCTTTCAGACTAAACTCATCGTCATCGCAAAAAGAACGATATATCATATTATGAATACTTAACTTCGATTCCTTACCTCCAACGACCAGATTGCTAGCTCAACCCGCACTCAGCTCCTGAACTCAGCTCCAGTTTTCATCCACAAGAAGAACGATCGATCATACTGAAATTGTTGTTCCGACTCACCGATTGCCATATAACTCCGAACAAAACCTGCTTACTACAAATCCATCCCAGCACACTACGATGACTGTCACTCCATAAATATTTCGACACCTGGCCTTGAGAAGACAGATTTCTACGCTTTATAGACACAACTTCAACCCTCATGGCCGCTCATATCCTTCGAAAGTTTGACTGCTATCCCATCAATCATTGCGACACCTTTCTCGTACGTCATTGGCTCGCGTCATTTTGGCGTCAATTTTAATTTGTTTTGACAAAAAATTTTTTTTTGTTACGACAGAATTTTGTTCTGCATTTTTCACTCTTTTCTTACGTTTACCCTAGAGGAGCCATTTCTTCCCAGACATAAGTATTTCTCTACGGAAATTCTTCTCATCCCTTATAATTGTTTTTAATTTTGGGCCTCCTTATTTCCAGGACTGACCTTTTTTCACTACCGGCATTTTTGAAGAAACCCCTTTGTTTTCGTGGTAAGATATTGTCACTTAAGCTTAATTAATTTGTTACTTTAAACTACTCAACTGACGCTTTCCGCTTTACCGTTATAATTCATTTCTTTTTTATTTATCGTTTTCCAACTCTATTTACATACAAAGAGAGTATATTGTTCTACTCAAAGTTTATTTCTTTGTTTTTTTTTTTGTTTGTTTGTTTTTTTTCCCTTCTTCTTCTTCTTCTTCTTCTTCTTCTTTTTCTTTTCTCTCTCTCTCTTCTCGGCTACCTCCCGGCCATCTCTCTCCTCTCTTCCTTGCTTTTTTCTTCTCAAGAACTCGTCACAGAGGATGTCGGGCAAAGGCTCGGCACCGGGCCAGAAACATCGTCGCTCAGTTGTGCTTTGCCCCTGAAGATTCACAATATTAGAGGAGCCTTGGTGTCGATGCATCCTTTTTCTTGCCATACCTGGGTATTCCCATTCTCCTTCACACTCTATTTGTTCCTCTCCTACTTCCTTTCTTCCTTTAATGAAAATAAGACAATTTTTGTCATAACTTATGACGCTAATTAATAGTTATTAATTACGAATTACCATCCTAATGCTCTTATCCCCACCCCCTACTCTATTGTTATCTTAACAGACTACTTTCAACTATGGATAACAACCACTCTACACTCCACTTTTACCATAACCATCTCCGCAACCTCTCCCGTGCATCAATTATCCAACAACGTCTTCAACTTTTTAATTCATTCAACGGCGACGCTTTTTATCCACTTTCTGTTTGGCCACAAGAGTTTAAGTTAATTTTTTGGAAAAAAACAATCAGCGACGAGAACACATCCAAACTGTTTTTATTTTTAATTGGCAATGGCTGTTCACCCCACCTCACTTCACACTGGATCATGACGTCACAATACTGGACCACTGACAAAAAGGTAGAAAAACGCGCCCGCCAGCTAGACTTTCTTCTCAACAACATGGACAACAAATCTCATGTCTGGTTTTACTTTGATCTGCACTGCGAAGAATGGTTATACCTCAACGGACAAAAAAGATCTACTAACAATTAACGACCAATCATTTTAAATTCTCTTTCGAAAAAATATTTTTAAAAATTACAAGTTGTATTCCTTATAATTATTAATGTCAACGAACACAAAAGAACGACTAACAACTTACCATTAAATTTATCTTTCTATTACATTTTTGTAATATTTCAAATTAAACTTCTTATAATAGTTTTATTATGAAAGTTCTTATCCTGTACATTTCTTTCACCCCCCTCCCCCCCCTTTTTTTTATGGGAGCTTACATGTGACATTTTCCTTTACTTAATTCTAATCTTGTATTTTGTCCAATATCTCAAACTTTATTTTAAAGTATTATCCAACATTTTCAACTTTTATTGAAAAGAAAAATTTTCAGAGTCAATAATTCCTTGAGTTTTTTAAGAACGAATATATTTCAATCTCATCTTAACTATTTCAGTGATTCGATAAGTTTTTAAGAACGACTATACATCAATAATTATGTGAAGCTCATATAGTGTTTTTACTATATCAATTAACAACCATATGGCTTATTATAATTTGTTTTCACCTAAAAAGCAACTTTACGTTTTCATTTTTTAACAAACATGTTTTTTACTTATCATTATTTTTAAAGAGAAAATTGCACATTAAAGTTATTGAAGTAATTCCTTTAATTGTTTTTTTTTGTTTTTGTTTTGTTTTGTTTTGTTTTGTTTTTTCCTTTGTTTACCCCGGAGTCTCTCCTTATTATTCATTTATTTTATTTTATTTCACTCTTTCTATTATTTATTTTAGTTCATTTTATTATTACACATTTTAATTATTGATTTTTTTTTCTTTTTTCTTTTTTCCTCCTCTCTCCTCTTTATTTTCAACTTTCCAAGAGGTTGACATGACTGCTTTGCAGTTTGCCGGACCCTCTTTTCCCCTTTCATCTTCCTATCATCCTTCATATTATTTTTACCTTCTAACCCCTCATCCTCTTATACTTATCCTAACTCTATTTTGAGGTTGACATAGCTGTTCGACAGTTTGCCAGTCCCTCAATACTTATTCTTTTTATTTTTCAACTAATATATTTTATTTAATCCTATCCTTATTAGAATTTCAGTAATTATTACTTCCTACTAAATAAATGTTGCACTTCTTTGAGGTAGACATAGCTGCTCTGCAGTTTGCCCGTCCCTCATTATCAGTGCTAATCTTAATATCTGACATTTTTGTTCTTTTTTATACACGCAACACCCTTGTATACACGCATCCTCCCTCCCCACCTTACCCACTATTTTAGTGGAGACTTGGGAACCCTTTCATTAGGCATTCCATACCACACCTGTAATGAAACAAAGGTTGCTAGATATATCTACTGTCCTGTTTTTTTTTTTTGTTTGTTTGTTTTTTTTTTACAAAGCTAAGGTTTTGACTGAACCTGTAGTTTCTCTATTGCAAGGTTTTAACAATGTGTCAATAGAAAAGAGGTGGGGGTGGGGGAGGGGGTATTGCCACATATGGGCTATAGGTATGTGCCGCTGTGAAGGGTAATGGTTTTCAAGCAGTTTTCTCTGGGATAGAGTATATAACAGAGTGTTTGGGTCTCGAATAGGGTATCATTTTCCAGGAAACAGATCAATTGGTTCAAGATTTTAGCCTAGACTAAGGAAACCGGGAATTGCCACTAAAAAAATGTTTTAAAAAAAATCAAATCGGCTTCATATCTAGGATAAAGGGCGGGGGATTTGAAGAGTTTAGTCCAGTATAGGGTAGCAAAATTCAGCTGAACTAGCTCTGGTGTAGGCTAAGGGTTCCAGGGTCCCAGCGGCACATCCCCACCCAGAAATTCCTAAAGTACTCCCCTCCCCGGGCCTAAGGGTTATATTTATTTTGTTAACTGTGTGTATATGGTTACTCCATCTGTTTCTACTTCATGGTAAGAATAGCATCGCAGCCAAATGCCCATCAACGAACAGCGACCTCCGAAGCTCAAGAAAACTCGAGGAAAATACTGAAGACAAGACAGAAGCCATGCTTGATATCTCAGCGAAACCACAGACTACAGAGAATACTTCACAAACAACCATTTCAACAACTGTTCTATCGTGCAACTGCAGAAAATATTGTCCAGCTGTTAACAGCACCAAACTAGAGGTAAATTACCGCCGTTTGTTTTCGTATATGGTGATGTGCGAAGTTGTTTATTGAGGAAACGCCATATGAGTAGCAGTTGAGTTATTTCTTAGGTCAAAATGTAAGGCAAGACAAAAGAGTAAATAATCTCAACCAGGAGCCTAGCTCCTGTCTCAACTTAGTCGCGAGTACGTTTCGCCATTTTGAAACGGTAGAGAAATCTTTATCTGAAAAAGTCAGTTCAGGGTTACAAAAAATTCTAGACCACGAGTGGTCGTCCTTCTTTCCTCGGAGCCACGCGCGGTGAGAGAAAAAGTAAAATTATGCGAATAAATTATTTTTTCTTTGCTTAACATGGGCTTCCGCCCTTGTTCCTCGCTGCTTCGCCACTTCCCCCACCCCCTCCAACGCATGTTCTCGATGTACTGTGTCTCACAAGAAAAATAAGAGACTGCTCGCAGTCTAAAAAAAATTATCAAGAATCATGGCTCTTTCATCCTTTACATTTGCTTCACTTTGCTTGTGGTAAAACCTCGTTCTTCCCTTTTTCTATTTAGCGTTTTTGTCTGACATTTTCTCAATTATTCATGAATGATATCAGTCTATTTGAGCCGAAGGATGCGCATGCTTAATTTTTTGTCTAATGTTAATTTGATTACCGTCTTTTAAAGCTTGTGTGGTTTGAAAACAACCCCATCTTCTGTAAGAAAAGCTGGACAACTTGAAATCGAGAAGAGACCTTATTTGTAGCGTTCTGCTCCTTCGATTGCTGTCGGAAGTGCAACTTGCAGTACTATAACTGTGTGTTAAACCCAGCTAATAATTAAGCTCACTAGCCAGGCTTATGGTTGTGCGTCAAAATACTTGACCGAAAGTTCCATGAACATAACGATAGAGGGACTGGTGACATCAAGAATCTGAGGACAAAAAATTTCAAATTAATGACTAAAATGCCGCGGTATGGTGAATGAAGAGAAGATCACCTGGAAAACGGTCGCGCAAAGAAACTGTATTTCTAAGAATAAAGAAAAATGCCAAACAGCTCGTCAGTGTTTTTCTAAAGGTACTGTTGTACCTCTATTAAGCCCCCCACCTCCACCACCCGTAAGGGAAATTTTTTTCGAGAGTATTACCCAGATACTATAGCGAGAATGTTTTGTCAGGAATTTTAGGAGTTACCCTAACAAAAAAGTTTGACAACCTGCTATAGAAAATAGCATGATTGATTAAAGCATTTGTTGGCGTTGCTAACAGGGAACTTAAGGCTATGTTTACAAAGTAGCGGATAGATTTGACGCCGGCACAAAAATCGTACTACTAGTTCAAACATAAAAACGGTGATTTCGGCGCGATTTATGTAACGGAGCGATACTGCGTTGCGCCAATGTTGAAGATTGGGAGTTCTCGAATAGGTGTTTATAAATCGATGAAGCGACCGATTTAGCTCTAGCCTGTTCCAGGCGTTTAAAATTTGGAATGCGGCACAAAGTCAGAGCAGCTGGGAAAAAAAATAAGGAGGGAGAGGTGGAGAGAGGAGGGAACCTTCCTTTGCTCGGCTCAACCCACGCTGTTTTTCTTTTCACATCTTTTTGTGCTGTCCACAGAAACTGAACGCCTGGAACAGGCTTACACGGCTCAGTTGACCTGGGTAATGACTATTTAACGAATAGATTCCATGTTGCAGTGCGCTGTGCGCCTGTTCAGTAATTCCAGATGTCTTCAAAATGTGGCAAAAACAAAAATGCGGCACTGAGCTGCACTGAGCGGCATGCGAGTGTGTCACTGATGTTTTAACCAAATTTTGACGTCTTCTATGATATTAGTGAACAGACCCAGGGTTACATGGAATCTATATAGTTTACATAATGAGCAGAGAAGAAGCAACGACATACTTGCCTCTGTACCGCTTTACTGTTCGAGGATTTGTCCTAGATTTTCAAGTCGTTCAAGAACTTGTCTCGGTTTATTGTTTTTTTTTTCTTATCTATAAACAGCTCCTGGTAAGCCACTTTTAAAAGGCTTTCACTTGCTTCAAACGAACTGCAAACAATTTCAAAATCGCGTCCGTGTTGAACAAAAAATAGAAAAGCAAGTCTCCACTTCATCCATCATGGGTCTGTACTCTAATATATCATCACCACATTGTAAAAATGCGTGATCAATACATGGATATTGTGATCGGTTAGATGGGTACATGTAACTTGCGAACCAGCACCCAGGTATGAGATCTTGCGCAGGAGAATATTGTGGTCCACGCCATCAAAAACGTTTAAAAGATAAAATAGTATAAAGATAGAAATCTATTTAGCGTCCATGGCCAGTCCATGTCCATCCTTGTCATCCGTTGCAAAAAAGACAACAGGAGACAGTTTAAAAGGCCAAATATGAAGTTTTTAACAACAAATCTCGGGACCATTATATTTGGAATTCAAATTATGCGCACTAAAATTGAAAGGGTTTTGCTTTTTAAATTGATAGCCCTGACGAGACCTTTTAAGACAGTTTTGTTTAAAATAATACAAATTGTTTGACTGCCGTTGTGATCATGAGTCGAACGTTAAACGAGCTTATCAAAGAGGATTGATCATATATAATCAAAAACAAGCTTGCTTGTAGCATTTACGTTTTTTAATGATAACAAAGAAGAAGGAGAAGAAAAGAAAACACTTAGACACTTTCTCATAAGTAAGTAAACTTTATTAAACTCGGCCTTGAATATACTAAGGCCGATCTGTCGAGACCTTTGACTGATTATTTAATTAAAACTTTTTTTTTTTTTTTAACTTGCGTTTAATTTTTAACTGCACGTCTAAATAAAGAATGTCAATGTATATATCAATGTCTTAAACACGGCAGACATGCACCCGGACTGACTTTCACTACAACAGGGGCACCCAACGACAATTTTCGGAAAATATCTGTTCGGAAGACGATTTGAGATCTAAAATTTTCGGAGCATTTTTTTCCAAAATTTCTTGCTTGTCTGCCTCTCCTAGGATTTTCGAACATCTAAAAAATGGTATAATTGCCCATTTTTAACGGATTTTTACCCTAAAAAGGTCACCTCCAATTTTCGGGAGCCTTTTTTCTGGCTGAAATTTTCGAATAGGTAAGTTTTGATCCCTATAATTTTCGAATCACTAGCCTCTCAGCTAGGAAATCCGAACAGATGAAAAATTTTTAGGGGATAAAAATTTGCCTATATCTACCGTTTTAATACTAAAATACGTTTAACAATGCTATGTTTAAGTGGTTTTGAACTATATTCTCGTTGGGTGCCCCTGCTACAATCTTCTATGAATGCTAAAGTGAAAAGAATAAAACCAGATTTTGCATTTGACGGGAGCGTTTTTAAGTTGTAATGCAAAAAGATTTTCATGGGGATTTGCGAGTCGGGGGTGTGTTCGAGCAACTCGCTCGCTTAGTTATAGCCATGAGATACCAGGAGTCTGATTTACATTGGTCTTCACTAACAATCTTAATCTTAATCTTCTTACTCCTCTTCTTTACTCAATCCTTACTCGGCGGAGAGTAAGTAGTTCAAGTGTAGTAGCGGTTTTTATAGTCAAAGCTGGACATGTTTGGGTAACTGACCGTAGGAATAAAAACAAGGTAAACTCGCGGCCGTGTAGGTAATGTTTTGGTATTACTGAACATACGTGGCTGCGATTTACAAGAAGCTGCAAACCGATGAATAATTAAAACGCTTTTTAACAAACCCAAACAGGAACTTCAAAGAGACTAATGAATGAACCAAGGTCAGCTCTGACATGAAAAACACGATTACGTATAAAACTAACATCCGACCATGGCAAGAGAACAATATTCCTAATTAAAATGGCATTAAGTAAATCCGCGAGCTAAGCAAACTTTCAAGTAGAAGTCTGAAAATCACAAAATAAAAAAAAGGAAAATGCCTATGCGCACCAAATCCAAATTAACCTTGACTCACCTAGTAATAGAAAAACGAAACTTAGAAGAAATACAAATCTTAAAAGTAACTATTAAAATACTTCACAGCAGTTGTAAAAGTTTTATTAAATTGATCTAAGCTGACGAGTTCTTTTGTTATAACAGTGCAGGTTCACGTTATCATTGGGGTTCATAAATGCGTTAATTTCAGTCGAAATTCGCTGTTTCCAGACAGCTGGCTCGGGCTGGGAAAAAATGTACCTTAGTTTATTAAAATCTAAAAATGGTTAAACAATTAAACTTATAATGAAATTAAAGCTTAATTACTCCAGTAAAATAGTAATTTACGCAAATCACAAAAATCATTATCAGTTTTACTTTCCTCGACTAAAAATAAAATAACGTAAAAAAAAACTTAAAAAGGTAAACAAGAACTATATTCCTGTCTCGTGTTTAACAAATTAAGATCAAGAAAAGAAAGAAAGAAAGATTTTCTACGTTGTCGAGAAATATACATTGGGAAGTACATTTTTTTGAAGGTAGTAAGTATGTTAATATAGCTGCATGTTTTTTGGCCGTAAATAATGAAATGGTTCTTTTTATATTTATTGAGTAGGGTCAAGATAAAATACCTCCACCTCGTCAGGTGAGAAGCGCTCAGTCCCGGCCAGGATTGTGTCCGGGTCCTGTACTGCAGCAGGAGCAGGGTAGGACGCGCCAAGGCCTGCGACTGAGTCGCTGTTACTGTTGGCATTATTAAGAATGGCGATGTCTAAACCAAACCATGGACCATACCCTGACCACCTGAAAATTGCCCAGTATGGAAACCTCACCTCACTCATAAAGGGATCCAGTTCTTCTTTATTGCTAATTGAAAAAATAAACGCCTTGTGAGTGAAGCCCCAGTCACCACTGGACGGATCTAACAAACCAACAAAACGTAAGTATTACCTTTTGAGTAAACACTGTGGTGTAGTTACTTTGTAGTGTATTTTCCTTAGTTTGAATTTATTTATTTATTTTTATTTTTATTCTTGACTTTAAATGAATTATCATAAACTCAAACAAAACAAATTTAATAAGAACCATGAGTGAAATGGAATCACACATTTTTTTCAACTTTACTTTTTTTTCTTATTTTCCTCCCTTTGTTTATTGTATTGCTATTCCTTACAGTTATGCACCTATCAATGTAATGCCGGCGGGGGGGGGGGGGGGGGGGGGGAGGCAGGGCATAGGGTGGGGATTTGACTTTTTTCAAAAATTTGCAATCAAATTCCCTGCCCACGGGCAAATCATTCCAGTCAAATGCAACCAAATTTCCCCACCCCAGGCTGCACATTGCTGTCAATCCCAAGGCAGAACCTAAGAAAGGTACAATAAAAATATCTCCAAATAAAACTCTGCAATCTTTTATAAACGTTCTGCATCACCAAAGATACATGTTCCTATTACAGCTGCAATTATACGTTTTAACCATAATCCGTGTTACTCTGCGTAGAATACATAAACCTTTAGGAGAAAGTTCTTCGTAAAGGGTACAAAGAAAGTCACTTTTATAAGTTTACAGTGATTGTAGCGAATGAGCCATACACTAATCAATTGTACTTGCAAAAATTGACTTGGTTTCTCTTTACTTCCGTTTACTTTGATACCACAGTATATTGAGAGGTTCAATTGATCAAAAACACGCTAAAACAAACGAAATTTGAAGACAAAACAGTGAAATCCACTCAGCCTTCGCTTGTTCTCATTGGCCTCCATGAATTCCTGATCTTTCTCAAACCGTACGGCGCATGCGTGAAGCGTGGAAGCGGGAAACATATGTTCTGTCTCAGTCTCTTTCGTCCGAGTCGGCAGTCAAATATCTCCACGTCGGGCGAAGAAAGATTCAAATATCCCCTCCCCCGGGAGAACAAGATCAGTCAAATGCCCTACCCCAGGGACAACAGAGACAATCAAATCCCCACTCCATGCCCTGCCTCCCCCCCCGCCGGCTTTACATTGATAGGTGCATTAGTTATGAAAATGGACATAGTCTTTAAAGACAGATATACAGAGATGATGTATGATATACGCCAATGATAATGCATTTCTTATTTGCATTGACATGTGATGTAACTAACCTTTCAGACCTTTTCCTTAGGGATAAGGGAACCAGTAAGGGATAATTGAGAAAATAATTTTGGGGATAATTGAATTGTTTTATGGAGTAATGAAAGTTCATCATGGTCCTACATTAATTATGATCTACACTTATTTTTCTCCCCATTACTTTTATTGGTTATAGGATCGCAAGCTGGATTATAATAAGGTGGGAGTATCTTTGCCGCCAAGAAAACCCATTTTACTATATTCGCAAAACCCACGAGACAACGGCCGCATGGTTATTGTGTTTTTGTTAGCACTCGAGAAGAGTCTTTGTGAAATCGCTGCTTGTTTACACGCGTAAAAAGTCGCCTCTGGAAACGGATTAATCGAGCCTTTGCAATGCCATAACAATCACAATGACTATTGCATCTTTTTAACTACAGTTATACCTTCTTTAATTCTAACATGAATGTAACTACAAAAATTTGTGGCAAACATTTTTTATTTCTTTCCCACAAAAAGTGCGCGGAAAGGGGCAAGTTTTTCCCCGAGCACCTCCCCCTGCGTGTTCCCTGACTTTTAGACTGTGGTAGGTATTAAACTAGATTCAATTTACTAAACTTCAACTTGACTGCTTGGAGGGTTGGGAGGGGGGAGGGGTGGTGTACTCCCATTTTTTGGCTAGATAGGTATGTGACGCCCGAAAAAGTATGGTATTTGAGGGTCTTATTCTTCCATACTGAATCAATTTTTCCCTTGTTAGTGTTGTGTTCCCGCCGTTATCAATCGGTTAACATTCAAGAGTCTACAGGTATAAATGCCCAGCTACACAAGAAAAAAAAAATGGTCTGTTAGCTGAACTTTACCTTAGAGTATCATGAAAGCGACTTAATGAAGACTTTTTCGGCGTTTCTTTACTCACGGTCTTTTCTTCGCGTGCATGACTGACAATTAATTTACGAAAAGGCCTTCTGATCACGCAGGGTATGTGTTGCCTTTAAATTCTTAGTTTGTGTTTTTTTTTCCTTGAATTGGGTCTCATTTTGTAGGGGTGCGCCTCTGAAGAGCGTGTCCCTGTAAGAACCGACCAGTGATTTCGGATTAAAAAATTAATTTTCTTTATATTCTGGGATATTAAAGTCTTTACATAATTAGGTACAAAAATGCATTTTGTTTGACCGAAAATGCGAAATATAATTTTTTACGAATTTTTGAATTTTCGGCCGGTTAGCACCTACGTAATATAGCCTTTGAAACTACAAAAATCGCCTACATTACCGGGGCTACAGAAAGCAAACAACTCGTTCAAGAAGCCCGATTTTCTTTTTAATACATGTATACGGATACACCACTCTAGATGTCCTGGCCATATCACAGTTCCGAATTATTTATTCATTTTAACGGCAAGAATCTTTTTCCTGGCACGTGTCATCAGCCTTCCATCAAAACAAGAAAATAGCTCAACTTTGAGGGGAGTTTTAAAAAAATTTGGCACCCGTCTGAACGTTGCTATATGCATTTTATACAAACTAGAAATGGTAGCAAACCTAAAAAGGAATATTTTTTTTTTTACGTTTTCGAATATGACCACCGTTTGAATTTCCAGAAATTTTGAAGACCTGATAATTAACGAACACTTGCCTTGTGCTTTGCTCGTGAAAGTCAACTTCACTTGATGGCTTGATGGATCTCACCTTAGTTCTTTTTCATTTTAAGGTTATTTGTTAATCGTCTGAAATTATATTGGCCGGTGATTCCGTGTTTATACTTGTTTTGTTGGGATGTTATCTGGTTTGTAAAATGGTCGTATCCGCGAGTTTGACTGGTTTGTGACACCCGACCTCGAGGTCTTTGCTAAAAATAGTTTTTCTTTAGGATCGACTCCTCAAGATATGGCAGTAAAATTTCTTGGGCAAATAAAACTAATTTCTTTGCAAATGTGACACGATAAGACGCTAAGAAAGCAATTTAGCCCAGTTATCTATTTGAAATACGTATGCGTAGTTGTATGCGTGACTTTGTATTTCATGCCCAGTCCTCGTGGACAAGAGGGTCTCAATGGGGTGGTGGCTTTTACAGCTTTCGGCTAAAATTTTCGCTCTTTTACGGCTATCGGTTAATTTTTTTCAGTTACGGTTAACAAAAATGTTAAAAATTTATTCCTTTTGTTTCAAAGAGTTAAATATTAATAAACCTCTATTTTTGTATCTTTAACGCAAAATAAAGTAAGATTTCTAAGCATTTTGTGCAATTTTGCGGCGTAACCAGCGTTGCTAAATAACTTTGTCCTAAATAAAAACCAGAAAGTCTAATGAGCCAATAAAAATGTTGAATGACCTTTCTCACCCGAGACACAAGTCAGTCGAGTGTGAATCTTCGTCCACCATTTTGAATTTTCTCTAAAAACAGCTGACCTAGCAGCCCGGCTACTTTTATCTTGCAGCCATGATCTGCCCCAGGAGGGAGGATTTGGCTTTTTTTTTTTTTATAGGAAATTCAGAAATTGTTTATTTAAACATTGTGAAATATGGAAGAAAGGCCAATTAGAAACACTAAAAGCTGCTCCGATATCTCAGATTTAGAAGATAACTCGAGAAGTTGCTCGAAGTACGAGAAGTTGCCAAAAAGTTGCCGAGCAACTTGTGGAAAGCCCTAGGAGTGGTTACATCTCTTACTCTTTCTCTTTTTATTGTCTCTTTATTTTGTTTATCACAAGCACTTTTCCGTGCCTTTGCGCTTCTAGCAGCTTTGCACATCTCTCGTCGGTCCTTGTGGAAAGCCCCTCCGCAGCTCCTTTTCTTTTTAGATGTCTCCATGCACCTACATTTTATTAAGCAGTCCGGCTATCTTAAACTATTTGAACTTACTTGAGTTTCAAAGTTGCCTTGGTCTGGTAACGTATTTAGTGAGAGAAAAAGTGCCAAGAGCACGTGCAATCAAAGAATGGCTTATTTCAATATACTTTTTAATTATCTCAGTAAAATTATTACGATAAATATCACATCTTTAGCCATAATTGTGTAAATTTTATATCAAAGGGTGTGGTCAATTGTCATGTGACGCCTCGAAATTCGAAACAGCGTTTCATAAATTCCCTAAATGGTCTTTAAAATTAAAACCATTTCTGGATCTATTTAATTTTATAATTATGGAAGGAAAGAAATCTTCATATTTGGACAGTGACGTCATAATGAAATGCCCCAAAACTCCACCTTAACACGAGCTTGAGATTGGCAACAACAGTAATTTTCGAAATCAGCGTACTCGAGTTAGTAAGAATAGCTATGTTGCCAAAAATTAGAGGAAAATGCCCGTGGGGGTCACAGTTTGGTGGCCTGTATAGAAAACTTAGGTAACCTTTGAGTCAATACTATGGTCCATGTATTTTCTCGCCAGGAACCGGGAGGATAGATATTCAACATATCCGCAATTTTACAGAATCGTTAATACGTAACAACCAGCCTCCCTAGTTCTTACGGCAGTGAAAATAGTTAAGAAGACTGGTCTGGCTCAACTTTACGTTTTATTGCTATTTGCTTTTAAACTGAGCAAGCAATTTTCTTACCCCAAGGAATGTCCGTGTAACCTCCAAAAACGTATTTACCCTTTTTTATTATGGTAACTGTGTCTCTTTTTCCATCGCAGCGTCTGTGAAACTGTCTACGGACATTCCAGCCGTGCAATGTAGCCCGCCAACACAGTAGCCAGCGAGAATAGTACCCAATTGCAGGCTGCAGAAATTTTCCCAGATGGTACAAATAAGAAGAATTTGTTTTCAATATATTTGAGTCCAATCTGAAGGCTAAAAATAAGAGTAGAGTAACGTAAAGACCTTAACGATTGCAAAAAGAAGTGGTTTCTTGTGTTTTACATGTTCTATCGCTGCTGTAGCTACCTAGTGTCTTTAAAGATGGTACAAGAAAGACTAACTAAAAACCGTTATCGGTCTCAATATCAGCTTCTTCCCCGTTGATCCAGAGATGCAAAGGTTCATTGGGGCGGTAGGGGGACATGGGCTGCTTTTTTACTTACACAATTCTTAAAGACATATGATGTTGGTGTTGAGCCACCGAAATGAGACCAGCATTAAAAGCTACTGAAATAATATTCATTTAAAAACAAAATCAAAAGTACAAACAGACATGGTCCAAAATGCCAGGCAGTTTAATTTTAAAAGCTGCAACGTTAATTTGCGCTCTTAAAATCGATGGAAAACGACCCTTTTCAATTTGGAATGCAACAATGGTGCGCAACAAGTTAAGCGAAAATGTTGCCCGTATTACTTGACCTTAAAGATCATGTCGAAACTTCATGTTCTTATAAAATTGAAACCTAAGGGATTTGCATAAACCTTTCTCGTTTGATTTTTTTTTTTCGTTAAAATAGCTATCAACGAAAAAGGGGAAATATCCGCGATACCAATGATGACGATAATGACAATGATTTCACCATTTGATAGACCCCGATCACACAGCGGCCTTTTTTATCAGAGGAATCTACAATCTCAATGTACAGAAGATATTTACCTGTGCAATTAACGCCGTTCCAGAAATATCCTGGCTCTCTGCAGATACATAAGAAGGATCCTTTGGTGTTATGGCATATGAAGCTTCCGTTACAGTTGTGTTTTCCTGTTGCACACTCGTTTACCTCTGCAAAACAGGAGACGCGACTTTTGGATACCATTCAGTTTGCCTTTTTTTCTAAATAGTCGTAGCCCATCAGAGGACTACTGAGAAACAGTTTTCTCTAATCAATCCGATGATTACAGACGAAATTGATTCCAATCTGAGTCCTATTTCTAGTCCTATTACCACTACTAAATGCTGTTCTAATTATGATTATAACAGTGTAATGGGACAGTGCCCGGGGGCAGTGTCCGTCATATATACCTAAGTAATGGTACAATAATAATCACGCCATGACGCGTGAGCTCTTCGATGTTGTTGTTGGACTCCAGCTATGTGGTCTCCTGACTGCACTCAGTCCTATTTCCCTTATTAAACTATATAAGTATTATTATTATCATTTAAATTACTATTATTGTTATTATTATTATTATTATTATTATTATCATTGTTATCATTATTATTTCTTGCTTTGTGCGCTGGCTGATCTCATACCTTTGTACTTACTAAGGAAGCGAGTCATAACGCATAAAAAAGGACCCTTAGATTTCGACTCCTTACTCTAGACCTCTAAAACTTTTCTTAAAATCGTTTCCCTTCCTAGTGTCGTAGTTTTTTGGGGGTAATGAAATACTTATTATTATGTCCAACTTTCCAGCCAGTTCTCCAAGTTCTTCGTCACACTTGCGAATGATCCTACAACAATCTTTATCTCCTGCACAGTTTTCGTGTTCCACATCCTTGGAATTTTTTGTTTAAGCTCTAGATATTTTTTAACCTTCTCATTCTCCTTTTCAACAATTCTCTTATCCCCTGGTACAGCAATATCGACAATGGCGCACTTTCTCTCCTGTTTGTTTACAACCACATGATCATGTCTATTGTAGCATTGATGACATGATCACATTGGATGTTCATTATCCCACAGTAGTTTAACTTTATCTTTTTTACTCACTTTGTCAGGCATGTGTTCGTACCACTTATCCTTCTTTTGCACATGTTATTTCTCACATAACTTCCAACGAACTACTTTTGCAATATCGTCATATCTCCGTTTATATTCCCTTTGGCCCAAGTTTTTACATTCACAGACAATATCGGGGTTGGGGGGGGGGGGGGGGGGGGTTACACGCTCGCCACATTAATTACCTACATAAGGGGGAGACTCGCACGGTCTTGCAGTTAACATGGTATCAGTTACATGGTTGATCCTGAGAGCCTGTTTCTGGCCTGCACAAATAAGTGCTTCTGTTTGGATCTTCGAGTCTACTTTTCGTAACCAGCTCCAAGTTTTCTTACATGTGTTGTTCCGGGTATTCCTCATAAAATTGACCATGCAGCTTTCTTTCTTTCCAACTGTCGAGTTTCTGCTGATTGTTCCAAGATGTCTTCAATCAACCTAACTGACAATTTCCTCACTTTCAGTATACCTTACCCCTTACCCCTTGCAGTAAAATCTCCCAAGAATTCTTCACACACCACCCAAAACTGTTTTACTCACCTCTCACACACCCCTCACAGCTTATAAGTCGGCCCGACCTCCATCCTCCCTTGATACATACAACCTATCAACATCTCTTTTTGAATGGAAAGCACCATTCATTGTCAACACCTTTATAGGCATTTTATCCAATGTTTTTAGTTGTTCGTTTGCCCATCTTACCTGCTCCGTACTTGATCAGCACTGACAGCTGCGCAGGTGTTAATCGCTATAACCTTATTCTTTCAATTCAATCTTGATTTCAACATTAGTTTCAGCCTTCTTTTTTACTCTCTTTAATTTTTTTTTCATCTCCTTTTCGTTTATTAAATCCGCCTAAATAATCCCCAAATATTTATACCTTCTTTCACCGATTTCTCCCATTATCCGCCCATACAAAAGAGTTAAACCCTCAAACCTTACTTTCTTTTCCCTTGTCATTACTAACACAGTAGTGATAGTGGGATGAAATTAAGCCCCGTTGAATTGGTGTCGAGTAAGTGTCTAGTAAGGTTGAGGTAAATCATTGATATGCATAAGGGTCGAGTACTTGATGTCACCCATTGTTTTAACCCAGGAAAAAAGTGGGTTCCTTCATACTGATAAGTGTCTTCCTCCACATCTAATGAGCGTCTCTCTTATACAATAGGAACAATAGGCTGGCCTAGAATTGCCCGGTCTCTTTTAACCCTGATGATTGGCTCATGCAGAAATTATTATGTGTTCAAAATGAAAGCGCTGAGTTGTTGAACACGCTATCGTTACAGAGTGTAACTGAAACATCTTTATTAAATAATCATTTCTTTAAATTAACATGACTAAACACAGGATATAAACAAAACTCAAGCACAAAATTCAGGTATTCTATCTCAAGGAGACGACTAACTCTCAGCGCTTAGTGAGCTTATGGCCTTGTCATTTTCACACGCCGTTAGTCAGTTAATCAAGCGAGTTAACACGGCGACATTTGCATACAAATTGGCTCAGCTATACAGTAAAAACCCCAAGAGAGAACCTTGACATATTATTATAAAAACAACAACGAAAAAAAAAACAGTTAATAACTTAACAACAGAAATGTGATAGTGGTGGAGGAGGCCGAGGAAAGCAAGAGAAATGTGGTTTCATGGCTTGCCAAACCTATATAAACGCGCAACATTCTACCTTTTTCTCAGTCTACATTCTGCTCCTGAGAAGTTGACATGAGTTGGTTCTGTCCCGTTTGCGAAAAATCGTTTAGTAGAAAGAGTAGCATGTAAAGGCATGCGATGTCTAAACACCGCAATGCTGGTCTCACCCCATTTCGAACAGTTCCGATGTCTTCACAGAAATGTCAGCGGCTTCGCTTTGAGCATCCTTTCACCTCCAAAACTTCTGGAATGACCAAGTCCGGAAAAGCGGCCTGGGTTCTATCTCTATTACATCAAGCTTCAGAGGCAATTTACCTTTCCCCCGAGAGGATCGTTTGGTGTTATTCACAATGGCAGCCTGCGTATACAGAGATGCTAGTCGCCATGCCACACATTGAATTTATCAAATGAATTCCTACGGCTTTGGAGCAGGATTCCTATTTTGATGTGAACAAACAGGAATTTGATCGTGTTTGACGATCAGGTGACTTATTTGGTGCTATTCAAGAATCCACGAGACAAATTGCAAATCTTGACTCTGGCAAAGCAAATGTATCCCGGGAAAACTGATTTCTTTTTAAATCAGTACAAGGAGGTTGTATAAAAAGACCTTTTGGTTATCTGCTGATTAATCTAAAAACTACTACCCAAGATAATTGCACACTGCGAACAAACCTCCTGTCCAGTGAGTAAGGCTTTAACCAAGCAGGGTATCAAGAAAATATACCTTAAGAACTTTTAAAACACCTACAGCAGCAAAATCCTTCTCCCGTCCTGTTTCTTCCAGCTATGCAAGAAATACAGGGCAACATGGATGATGTGCTTTCCGGAAACAATCTTCGGGACGATGAAAAAGATAAGCGATACTTTCAGTTGCAAAACAGATATCTGGCTTTAAAAGAACAATTGAACTCAAGAACACAACCGGAAGAAATAATCACCACTGTTGCAGACTTAATATCAAGCACACAAGATTCTTCGACAACAATTCGCTGTGTATTATACCGTTTTTTGTCATTGGTTCTCAATAAAGTTTTTAAAACGATATCTCTTGTCTGGTTTTATTGCTAGCGTTTATTAGTAGCGTGTTTTACTTGATCCTTGTTAAGTTAAGAAATTTTTTGTGTCTTTTTATAATAATAAGTCAAGGTTCTCCCTTGGGGTTTTTACTGTGGAGGCATTTTGTATGCAAATGTCGGCTTGTTAACTCGCATATAATTAACTGACTAACGGCGCGTGAAAATGACAAGGCCATAAGCTCACCAAGTGCTGAGACCTAACGGTTTTGTAGTAGTCAGTCAAAATTGAAATAAAGAGTTCTCAGCTCCACTTTCTGTGTGTGTGTTTTGTTTATATATCCGAATTTAAGCGTTTAAATTGTAATAGAAAATATAAGCCGTTTCTTGTGTTGCTAGGTAATCGCTTCTCTTGGTCCCTATTTTTGTATTAGGCCGTTCCAGCAAACCGGGCTCAAGTTACATACCGGACAATTCTAGGTAAGGCTATTGCTCCTATTGTATAAGACGGACGCTCACTAGATATGGAGGAGGGCACTTATCAGTATGGAGGAACCCACCTTTTCCCTAGGTTAAAACAATGGGTGACGTCATGGACTCGACTCTTATGCATATCACTGATTTATCTGGACCTTACTCGACACTTACTCGACACTCGACACTTACTCGAGGCTTAATTTCATCCCTCTATCACTACTCAACACACTACACTTTTTCAATCCAAACTCCAATCTAATGTCCTTACTAAGCAACTGTACAGTTTGCACCAACGAATCTATTTGATCTTTACTTTTCCGAAACAATTTTAAGTCGTTCACAAAAAAAGAAGATGGTTAATCTTAAATTCTCCGCAAGATCATAACCTGCCGTTGATTTTCTCAACACCAATGTGAATGGAATCGTGCACAAAACAAATAGCCCTCTGAAAAATGCCTCTCCTTCTAATTATAATGACTTCCAACCTCTCGCCTGATGATGATAACTCTGCTTCCATGTTTGCATACCATTAATAAAAAAGCCTTTTCACATTCCCAGCTATTTCAAACATCTCCAAACACTTGACAATCCAGCTATGTGGTATCATGTCATCTACTATCCGGTAAACACTCAAAGCCAACGCCACAATGTGCCTTTTCTTGCAATTCTTTAGAATAGCTTTGTCAATTAACAAGTTGATTGTTTCTCTCAAATTGCCGTTTCTTGAAACTCTCAATAATTACCGAGTATGGTCTGAATAAATTCGGCACCTAAAACTACTGTTTACTTTTAGAAGTGATATAGTATGTAAAAAGTATAAAAGCCTGGTTAGTGCACGTTATAGGGGTTTGCTGGCAGTATTTTGCAAAGTAAACAAAAAAAATCCGGCCGGATTTTTCATTTTGGCCCTATTCCTTTAGACAGAGGGATAGCTCTCCGTAGAAAATACTACGCTTCAAAAGTGAACCACCTAAAGCAAACCAAGCCTAGCTGGTGGTGGAGTGCGGTCAAGTGGATCGCTGACATGGCTCTCGCTCCTGGCACAGACCCTTGCCAACTTATAGATCGAGGTTCCGCTCTTCTGTCTGACCAATAGATTGCCAGCCAAATCAATTCAGGTTTCCTACAACCTATGGAGTCCTTCCAAAGGCTTAAATTCCTCCTGTCACACAGTGAGGATTTGTCACCACTGACCCTATCCGAACCCGCCGTTTTATCTGCTTTAAAAAGGCTTAACCCTATGAAGGCGGCAGGACTAGATGGGGTAGTGTGGTGAAGGCGTACGCTGGCATCCTTGCTTGCCCAGTTAGCTGTGCAAAAAAGCAGTTTCGCGGAGCAGAGACGGCCATCATCCTGGAAGATGGCGCCTGTCCCCAAGCTAAAACCTGTTATCGACATCAACAAATATCTTCGTCCGATCTCCCTAACCTCCGTTATATCTAAACTTGCACAGGACTTTGTCGTCGCTCTTCATTTCGGCCCTGCGGCTCTGGAGGTGATTGATCCAAATCAGTATGGTCGCATCACAGCGTCCTCTACCCCACACGCCCTGACCTACATGGTACATGTACCTGGTTGCAAGCCACCGATGGGTCTGGGGCTGCTGTGAGAGTCGTCCCGTTTGATTACAGGAAGGCCTTCGATCTCAGTGACCACGCCCTACTTGTGTGCAAAGTTTTCGGCCTATCTTTTCCTCGCGCTGTTACCCTCTGGGTGGCCGACTTCTTAACGCATAGACAACAACGCGTAAAGTTGTCTATAGAGACTGTTTTTATGAATGGGGCCCTGTGCCCGCTGGTGTGCCTCAAACTAGGCATACGCCGGGCAAGGCTGTCAGTTGGCTGACAGTCGTTTAAAGTTACATTGGCAGGCCAAATTAAGGTCAATTGACAGCTTTCAAAATGGGACATGTGCACACCGCTATCAGAAAACTAATAACGAGGGCTCAGGTTCGCTCAGGTACACGATCTGGCATTTTCCACTACATGCCGGACGGAAATGTCTACTCACACTCGTAGTCTGATAATTCGAATATTCGCCATTCTAATGAAGGTTAATTGACAGCTGTCAAACTAGAGTATACGCTGACCATCATCACCTGAGTGGATTGCGGGCTCATTTTTCTATCTATTGAGGTCACGTAGTGTTTAAAGTTTTGCGCTGATATTTTATTTGATCCCGGGCTCAATTTGAAGCCTCATAGCTTTATAGAAAATCTATCCATCCTAGAAAATTCGGCAATCACGTGACCGTACACCGACCACCCGACCCTCCGTCCGTCCGCACCACAGGCATACCAATGTTTAATCTCACACTTTCTAGCTAGTTTGGGATCCTGCAACCTGATATTGTACATCCATGTTTTGATTAATTGACAGCTATCAAAACAGTGTTTCTGCTGACCAGTATCGCCTGACCGTATCGCGGGCTCAGGTATCGACCCTCTCAGTTCGAGTAATATTTTGAAGGTATTCGCAGACAAGTTGCTACTTTTCAAATGATCGCAGGTTCACGTTCAATTTTTTTAAAATGCATATGAAATAAGTCGTGTTTCATGAGCCGCACTTTTAAAATGTTGATTTCGAACTGATCTCGGACACGAAAATTCAACCGGCTTTTACATTTGCATGCAGGGAAGGCAATCGCTTTTGACTTTTCTCACTGTCACGCGTTGATCACGCTCTACGTCCAATTTTAATGTCCTGATTGGTCAAAATTTGACAGGTGAGTTTATGCGGAAAATTTTTGCAGCATCTGGAAACTTGCTTACTGATAGCTGGAGCTGAGAGAGTTTTGTGTCATCTTGTGATGTTTTAAACTGTCTTTTTCTACTTGGTGTACAAAATGAAATACAGCTGCTATCAAGATTGTTCTGTAATTCGTGGCTGGTTTGTTTATTGCGCTTTTTGTTGACAAATGCACCGCTTGTCAAAGTCATTGGAAATCCGATTTCGGATGGCATCGTTTTCAAAAATGAGCTTACTCACTTGCCCTTGCTTGAGACGTAAGAAGGTTGAAAAGTCTCAAGCGATTCTGGAACACTTGATGACCTTCAGAAGCAGCATCTCGACTGCTAAGCTTGAGCCATTATTGTTTTTGATGTTTTTTTTTTTCGGTTTCCTGAAGTCGAGCGTATGATTTATGCGGCTTAAGTTAAAACACGAGCAATGATCTAACCTACAATAGTATCAGGTTTAAAAAGCCTTTAGACATTTTTGGACCCGCAAATTCAAAGAAGAGGTTCCGAAGATTATTTAGTTATGGTTTTGGCTGTAAACAGAAAGCTCTGAGCGATTTTCTTGCCTCGAGTTCATCTTGAAAAAGAGCGAACTCCGGGAAGCCGGCTTAAAACATAAATAAGCTTATGCTTGCCTGACTCATGATTTTCTGAGACACTTTCCTCTCAATACTTCTCTTCGTGAATGAAAATTATTGTCTCTGTACATGTTTCACCAAATTAAACTTATTTTATTGATTTTTAGTAGTCCCTCTCGCAATTTTCATCGCTGCACCGGTTGTTTCCAGTCGAACATAAACATCGCATGTAGGAATACTCAAAACGCCGCGCGTAAATACCACTCGCTTTTAAAGATTACACAACAAAATCATACACACGTTTAATGAATAAAGGGAAATAAAACCTAAACATAACAATTTCTCTATCATGTTGAAGCGTAAATGGTAACTCTATTAATCGCACTGCAAATTTGGTGCCTGTTAAAAGTGAGAACCCCTTCCGGCTGGCCGAAAAGTGATTTTGGGAATTTTTTTTATCGTTTTCATTAAAAGCCCATAATTATTACCCCGCATATCACATAGGACCAGATTTTTCTAACAGAAAACGTTTTAAAATTCAATGCTATAATTTGTTGTGCAAAGGAAGCGCGTGCTTTGATCGTCGTGGATATTGAATGAGTGTAAATTCTCTTGCAAAATTGTGAAAAACTGCAGAATTATAAGTTTAAATAGGGCAAAAAAGAACAAATTCTGTCCGAGGTCTGTGTACTGTTTACCTGAGACGTGATTAGAAAAAGTATGTTTAAAAGGCTGGTTTACACGCCACCAGATTCGTCGCCAAGATTTACTAGTAAACTAAACTTGTCGAACACAAAAAATCCGGTCTGATTTTTATTTTGGCCTTTCTTTTAGACAGAGGAATGCAACGTGTAAATTGGCTGCCACCAAGGACTCTCGTGGCGCATGTGTTTCTTAAAATTATATTTCGCGGTTGTCCAATTATCCATAGTCTATTGAATGCCACATTATGATGCTACAGCTAATGCAAATACAATACACGAATAGGTCTATTTGTTTTCCAGGCCTAATCTACCGTGATCGAACATAATTGCTATTTTTCGGTGTACAAATAACTTGATGTAAAATTTGTTTCACTCTTTGGACGGTCGAATTCTGATTTTTCTCTAAAATCACTCAGCCTTTGCCTCAAAAGTCAAATGAATGTGCCCTGATCTGTGGATTACAAGTTTATTGTTTGATTTAAATTATGAATTTATTAACGGGAGCTTCGCTTTTAGCCCTGGCTAAATCTATGTATTATATATCAATGACATGCCCAATTGTTTTGAAAAGGCAAATATTAGAACATTTGCTGATGACACCACTCTCTTATACTCTTCCAATTCTCTACAGGACCTTGAAAAAACTATAAATGAGGAATTCAACCATCTTCTTAGCTACTGCTTTCTATAAACTTTAAGAAAACCCACTATATGACAATCTCCTCCCCCCAAGAAGCAAATAAACTTAAGCTTAACTTACGCAATGTTGAAGAAAAGAACTACATCAAATACCTAGGTATCTGCATTGACAAAAATCTAAATTGGGCTCCCCACATTCAGCACATTAACAGCAAAATATCTAAAAACTTGGGAATCCTTTTCAGATTACGCCATTTCTTAACTTTAAACACCCTCAAACAAATATATTATTCACTTATCTAGCCCTACCTTCATTATGGAATTATGAGATGGGGAAACACATACCCAAGTAGATTAACTAAAGTTCAAACAAAACAAAATAAATGTATACGCTGCATATTTTTTAGCCATAAGAGAGAAAGTGGTGCACCCTACCTCAAACTTCTAGATATACTTAACATAGATAGCATTTTTAAACTCAAAATCTCCTTGCTAGCTCACAAAATCTCACAAAATGAAGCCAATATCCCTGAAGTGTTTCAAAACTACCTCGTAAAGCTGTCTGATATTCACTCACACAATACCAGATATGCCTCAAATCTTAACTTTCATGTACCACGTGTAAGGTCAAATTACGGCAAACACACATTTAAGTTTGCCATAACCAAAACTTGGGAAGAGATTCCTACTAAGATAAAAACACTTAGCTACCATAAGTTCAAAAAAGAATATAAGCGAATTCTAGCTAACTCTCAAAGGTAACAATTGTAATTTGACTGTCTCACATAACCTGACTGCTGGCATAATCGTCCATAGTTGCCATGGCACCAAGCGTACGTTTATTACGTATTTCCAATCATAATATAGCGATGGTTAGCTCGAAAGCTAAGCTCCTCTGACCACCGTACACTTCTACCCAAGCCATTAATTTTCTTTTTTTTCTTCTTCTTCTCCTTTATTAGTGTATTCCTACCTTACTATATATAATGTAAATATTTTATAAAGTGTGAATAATAAAATTGAACTGAATTGAATTGAATTGTGGCCTGCCAGCCTACCAGCTTAATGAGCTACAGAGGGTCCAAAATGCTGCCGCGAGGTTAATTTTCCAGGAATCTAAATACTGCCACGTAAGACCGATGCTGTATAATCTGCACTGGTTGCCGGTTAAATTCAAAATTGACTTTAAGATACTACTGTTAACGTAAAAGGCTATCACTGGCTTAGCACCTTTTTATCTCCAGGAACGTATTAATCTTAAAGAAGCATGTAAATACAATTTACTCTCCGATTGTGATGGACTGCTACTAAACCCTGTGAAATCAAGATTTTAACAACGTTAGGAGATCGATCTTTTGCTGCTGCTGCTCCTCAACTATGGAATTCATGGCCCTATGCGATTAGGAGTAGCCCCTCAGTAGCATCTTTTCAAAAGAAACTCAAGACATTTTTATTTCAGAAAGCTTTTTTGTAATTTTATGTCCTTTTTAATCTCTTTTTTAGTAGGTTTTATGCAGATTTTTACCATTTAAGTAGACTAAGTAATTTTTATAGTTTTAGTGTTGACATAATTGTTTTAACTCTTTTTGGTAGGTTCATTCACTTTGTATATTTTATGCAGTCCTCGTAATTTTTTTTTAATATTTTTATTTTTAAGCGCTGATGAAAATAGCAATATTGATATCGGCGCTGTATAAGTTTTACTATTATTATTATTATTATTATTCCCATTCTTTGTATAGACTCAGGCAGGATGTTCGGCCTGGTTTATAGTCCTTGGAAGCAGGTTACAACAATTCACCACGGCTCCCAAGTCTCTCTTTTCCTTCTTCTTACAGGGACAGTACTTTCCTTAGTATCTTTGCTTTCCCCAACAATGCTGTTTTCTGGATAACTTCCAAACTCACGTTCACGCCGATTCTCTTAAAGTTGAAGTGAATCAGCGTGAACGTTATCCAGCAAACAGCATTGTTGGGGACAGCAAAGATACTAAGGAAAGTACTGTCCCTATCATTATCATTATCATTATCATTATCATTATCATTATCATTATCATTATCATTGTCATTGTCATTGTCATTGTCATTGTCATTGTCATTGTCATTGTCATTGCCATTATCATTATCATTATCATTATCATTATCATTATCATTATCATTATCATTATCATTATTAACGATCTCAAGTGGAAAGTTTATATAATATACAACTATCCCCTGAAGGGGAGGTGATCAGAATAGTCAGGTGGGATATACCTAGACGCGAAGTGTCGAGGTATATATCTAGCGCTATGAACCGACCCTGAGTGGGATAGTTGTTTTAGTATTTACCAAGTCAGTTGGATAAAAATCACTTAGTTCGAGTTTGTTGACGTTTCAATTTACAATGTTTCGGGGATCATTTGTTATGATCTTGTTCCAAATTCAGTAAGAAAATTCTTTCCTAGCGACCAGTAAACACCGACAAGCCAAATTTTTCTGCTTTCTTGGTATTTGTTGGTGCAGATGCTTCATTTACCGCTAAAATTTCATCTTTCGAACTGTCGCGAAACGAGAAGCAGAATCCTGTCATGAACAAATGAAACAGTGAATATCCAAGGATATTACTAGTTATGGGAGCCAATCAGAACGCGCTAAAATTGCTATCCACTCATTTGGTGAATTATGAAACTATTAAGAAAGCAAATAAGCGTTTGTATTTTTTTGGTTCAGCTTGAGCTGTAAAGATATTGTTGACTTCCACTGTACAGTAATGAGACCCGTTCTAGAATATTGCTCGTCCATTTTCCACCATAGCCTACCCGACTGTCTAAGTGAGCCTGTACAAAAAAGAGCGCTCTCCACAATAGCGCCTGATAAATCATACAAACACTGTTTAGTCAGTTTTGGTCTCAGCACTATATATGATAGGCGTAAAGATCAGCGTATTTAGCTGTTTAATAGTATATCCTCGGATCAGCACAAACTCGCTTGCCTGCTTTCTCCAAACGTCCAAGGCTACCCTAATACCAGACAGGAGAGTGTTTACGACTTGCTCCACTTTCGCACAAACCGCTGCAAAAATTCGTTCAAACCAGCCATGTGCGGCAGTCCAAACATGTTATTATAATGTAAGATTAAGTGTTATTACGTTATTTTTCCTTTCTTTTTCAGTTTTTCATTATCATTATTCCTAATTAAGAAAACCGAAATTAGTCTTTTACCATTATTTTATACTTTTTTATTGTATTGTAAATAATTAAACAATTCAGCCTTCAGCCGGCTGCGATTTGATTATTTTCTTATCTATGATCTATCTTTACTAGGAGAAGTAACGTCTTCAGCGGATTGATCAGATGTTCTATACTTCGACCAAGCTGGATTGAGTCACCGCAAGATTGAGGATAACATCTTCTTCGCTCTACATAATTCGTCACATCCTACTCTGCCTCATTCAGTAATTGATAATTATGACAACGATCACTTTGTCGATCAAAGGTTAGACTTCAAACTCTTATTTGTACATTTGGAAATGTCTCTTTTGAATTCTACTCAGGGACTCAAACGCGTGAACTCGAGACAAAAGAATACTGAATTAATAGCCTTAACATTAAGACGATACAGGTCTGTACTGAAATATAATCACCTGTGCAGTTAACTCCGTTCCCATAATACCCTGGTTTGCAAGTACACTCGAAAGATCCTTCACGGTTATTGCAGGCTGCATTGGCATCACAGTTGTGTTCGCCTGTTATACACTCGTTTACCTCTGCAAATCGGATGCAGGACTAAATCATCAAAACTGATTTACTTAACCTTTTATTTTCTAGGATTGGTTACGATAAGAAGAGAGAGGGAGAGAGAGATTTCTGGCTATGCTAGAAAGCAAAAACATTTTTGCTATATATTAAGCAGGTGAAAAATTCACAAAAAAATTAAGGACATCACGTGTATAGATAGAGGATTAGCGAGAACTAAGGAAGCAAGATATTATAGAATGCAATCTTGTAGGAGCACAATAAAATAACACATTAAAAAACTTAAATATTTCAAGCATGTATAGGGGTAAAATTGCATACAGATACTGTAAATCACAAACTTTTGTAATGCAAGGGTATTTCCATACTTTTTCATCTTAAATTGAAAAACAAACTGTAGCTCTAGGGACTAAGCTGATACTACCTTGTGGGTGAACTTGGCTCTAATGCGAGATAAATGGAGTTGATTAGAAAAAGATTTATTATAAAGAAGACCGAGGTATTGTTTTCACCTGTGCAGTTAACTCCATCCCCAGAATACCCTGGCTTGCAGGTGCACACAAAGGATCCTTTAGTGTTTTTGCAACTGGCGTTTGCATGACAGTTGTGCTTTCCTGCTTCACATTCATTTATATCTGGAAAAAAAGAAGTCAGGCACTGAATTATCAAAACTGACTTAATTTTTCTTTCACAGCAGTTACTGTGGCCTACCACAATAGCCATTTGATGCGATCAATTTTCATTTTCAAAACGAGGTCAATCCTCAAACCTTTCTCCTTTGAAATTTATTTTCATATCAAAAGGCTTCGCACCTCGCCTCGTTTTAAGAGAGAAGCTCGAGTCAACTCGAAAATGGCCTATTAGAATTACAATATACCTGACTTATTATTTAGCAATTAATGGGTGAGGCTGAGTAGGATATGAAGAATTAAGCAGATCGAGGAGGGTGTTATCGGCCGAGGTGGATAACACCCTCAATAACAATAACACAAATCTGCTATTTATTTTCTTATTTAAAACATTAACCCCACATATTAATATTTTTAAAAAGAGGAAGACCTAGTGTACACAACTATAGTTAAAAAGGTCTGAATTTAGTTTTTGTGTCCGAATGAAGACTTTCTGAAAACCGTCTAATTTCACGTTTAAAACCAGTGAAATCTTGATATTTTGGGTCGAGACGGTTTTTTATTGTTTGTGGCCGTTAAAAAGAGTATTTTTTTTTAAAAAAACTCATTTCATTTCATTACACACCTTAGGCTTACTGCTCACAAAAAAGGAGCGAAATCGATTTTTGACCGTGGCCGTGATTTTTTCCGATTTTGTTTGATTTTTACTCAGCGCTTAAAAGCGCTGATAAAAAGAGCAATTTTGATAATGGCGCTATATAAGTTTCATTATTAGCGGGGCTCCCTCGCGCGCGAAGCGCGCGTGGGACAGAGCCCCATACTCATGGAATATGGTCAACCTCTTTTCTTTTGGTTGTCACGTGACTGACCGAGCGTACGTACGTACGTACGCGTCTACAGATTGTACGGGTAGGGTAGGGGAGACTATCAAAAGGAAGGGAGGGGTGTCTTAGGCGTGTCTTAGCAAATCCACATCTTTTACATTGGCCATTCACGATATGGTCAATTGACAGCTGTCAAAACAAGATAGCCACTGACCAGTATCACATTGCCATATTGGGGGCTCATGTGTCAACTCATCAAGGTGACGTGAGTTATTTGAAAGCTGTCCGCTGACCAGTTGTTTTACTAGATCGCGATCAATGTTCAATCTCATACTTTCTAGCTAGTTTGAGAGCACAGGAAAACTGATAATGCACACATCCATTAGACATCAATGTTTTGATCAATTGACAGCTGTCAAAACAGGGTATCCGCTGACCAGTATCACTTGACCGTATCGCGGGCTCAGGTGTTAACCCATCGAGGTCAAGTATTTTTTTGAAGTTATCCGCTTACAAGTTACTCGTTTTCAAATGATCGCAGGCTAAAGTTTGATTTTTTTTCATTCATATGAAATATGTTTTGTTTTTGGGCCGCACAATTAAAATTTTGATTTAAAACTGACCTCGGACCCGAAAATTCAGCCAGCTATTACAGGCAAGACAGTTGCTTTTGACTTTGCTCACCATGGTCACGCGTTGGTCACGCTCTACATCCATTTTTAAAGCTCTGATTGGTCAAAATTTGACAGGTGAGCTCGTGCGGAAAATTTATGCAGCATTTTGAATCTTGTTTACTTTGACAGCTGAAGCTGAGAGAGTTTTGTGTCAACTTGTGATGTTTTTAACTGTCTTTTTCCACTGGATGCACAAAATGAAATTTAGCTGCTATCAGGAGCCTTCTGTTATTCATGGCTAGTTGGTTTTTGGTTGGTTGAGAAATTAATACATCACTTGTGAAAGTCGGGAATCCGATTTCGGGTGTCAACGTTTTTGTTTTTCACCTTGCTTGATGCGCGTAGAGGCTGAAAACTCTGAAGCGATACTGGCCTTCCTTGATACCTTTCAGGAGCTGCATCTCGAATGGTAAGCCCCAGTAATTATTGTGTTTGATGTTTGTTTTTTATATCTAATTTAAAGAAGTCGAGCGTAGTTTATGCGGCTATGTAGTTTATGCACGTTTGTAAGATTTGAGACAATTTGATCTGACCACGAATCAGGTAAACTTGATATAAGCTTACACAACTTTAAAAAGTCTTTAGACATTTTCTCACCGCAGATAGAAAGAAAACGTTCCATAGAACATTTAGTTATAATTCTGGTAGTAAAAGAAAGCTTTGAGCGATTTTCTTGCCTCGAGTTCATCTGTGAAAAAAGTAAATACCGGGAAGCCGGCTTAAAACATAAACTTACGCTTTAAGCTTGAAGACTCAGGATTTTTAGCGACACTTTAATATTTGTCTTCGTGAGAGAAAAATGTTGTCTCTGTATATGTTTCGCCGAATTATATTTCCTTTATTGATCGCTGGTAGTCTCTCTTGTAATTTTAATCGCTGTGCCGTTTGTTTTCAGTCGTTCAGTGAACATCGCTTGCAGGAGTACTCAAAATGCCGCGCGTATCAAACGCTTTTAAAGATTACAGATCGATAAAACCATTAAATAAAAAATAAACATAATAATTTCTTTATTGTGTTGGAGCTTAACTCTAGTATGTTCGTTCAAACATTCGCTACAGCTCGCACTGCAAAAGTGAGAACCGGCTGGCTGTATACGTGATTTTGGACATTTTTTTAACGGTTTAGCTAAAAGCCCACGCGTGCTTCGATCGTCCTAAATATTGAATGAGTGCAATTTGTCTTGCAAAACTGTGAAATACTGAATTCTGTCCGAGGTCTGTATGATTAAAACAGTACCTCATAGTACTGTTTCACCTCAGGTGTGATGTATAAATGGTATAAAAGGGTTGTTAACACGCAACCAGATTTGTTGGCAAGATTTTGTAAAGTAAACTTGTCGAACGCAAAAAAATTCAACCTGATTTTTTTTCCAGGCCTAATTAATCTTACGGTGATCAAGAGCCATTAGGGCTCTTAAATGTGATCGAAGATGATTGCTATTTTTTGGGTGTACATATGAGGTTATCAACTCGATGTAAGATTTTGTTCACTCTTGGGCTGTTTGCAAATTATTTTTCTCTAAAATCACTTAGCCTTTCCCTCAAAAGTCACATGAATGTGCTATGTGCTCTAAAGTTAACTGAATTGTGGAATACAAGTTTATTGTTTGATTTAAATTATAAATATATAGTGGGAGCCTCGCTTTTAGCCCTGGCTAAATCTATATATTATTATTATTATTATTATTATTATTATTATTATTATTATCTAATCAACCGCTTTATAATCTGGTGTAATTGGTCGAAGATGATAATAAGAGTTGATAAATGTTCTACTTTTGGAATACGGAAACTGTGCACTAAAATCTGTCCAATATTTACCCAAACTGTTGATCAATGGAGTTCTAATTCCCTGTGTGGAAATGAGTGAATCATTTCGTTACTTAGGTCGCTTCTTTGACTTCAACATGTCTAACCACCAACACATGTCTGAATTGTCCTCTCTTGTGCAAGACTTGATGAATGACATCGATATAAAGCCACTACATCCTAAACACAAACTTCTTCTGTACAGCCGCTATGTCCTATCTAAATTGTCCTGGCATTTCACTATAGCTAATATATCCAAAACCTGGATAACGGAACATCTCGACTCTGTAGTGAATGGCTATATTCGAAAATGACTTGATATTCCGATATCTGGAACACACTGAGCAATGTTTTCCTAGAACGCAATAAATTTGGTCTTAATATTTGTCCTCCCTCTGTTAAATTTACTCAGTGCCAAACAGTTTTCCGAGATTCATTAAAAGAGTCACCAAATGATTCCTTAAAAGATCTCTGGAAATCGTCAAGCTGTCGCACTAATATTCAATATGATGTGTACAAATCCACTAAGGAAGTTCTTAATCAAGAGCATAAACTGCAACACCACCTAACATCTCAAGGTTTCTTCTTCTCAAATGTTATCAAGTACTCATTGCATCTGTAAATTCTATTTGGTCAGAGGCCCATTCTCATCTACCCAAGAACATTTACAATTTTACCATCCACTTCATCAACAACTCCCTCCCTACACGTAAGAATATGGCAAGATGGGGATTCTCACAAAGTCCTGATTGCTCCTTTTGCCTTAATCCTGAATCACTCCTTCATGTTGTCGCTGGTTGTCAACAGTACCTTGATCGCTTTACCTGGAGACACGACTCAATCCTTAACTTCATTGCCAAGTCACTTCAACCTGTAATTAATGTTGACTCTTCACGCTATGCAGATGTTAATGGTTTTCTGAATCCCTCAATAATAACTGGTGATAATTATCGTCCAGATCTTCTTTTCCTAATCCAGTCCAAGTGCCTATATGTTCTAGAATTAACAGTTGGTTTCGAGTCTAACTTTAACAACAATGCAGCGCGTAAGAAAGAAAAATATCTGAACTTGATCAACGAAATGAGCAGAAATTACAGATGTGTGAGATTTGTAAATCTCTCCATGAGTTCCCTTGGCGTTTTCTCCGATGAATGCTCCACGTTCTTAGACATGACAGGAGCCCATCAAATGGAGCCTCCATCTCCATTAATTTCTTGAGTCAACCCTTTCCCGAGTAGATTTATAAATAGAACGGCTAGTTTCCCGCGAAAAGTGTCATATTTCTGTGAGTCTCGTATGTCACCGTGAGAAAATAAAATTGGATGAAGTCGAACTCAGAAGCCCGTCTTTCGACCGTTTTCCTTTATTTCTTTACGTCCGTTTTTACAATTTTACAGCCGCTGGGATCTGGGTATCATGAAATAAAAGTTAATGAATTACCCGACTGAGACTGAGCATGAAGCGATGTGACAAAGGCAGCGAACTGAGGATCACGGAAAGGTTATCTTTGCGAGTGTTTTTTTTTTTGCCGTCATACATTCCACATTTAAGCATGCACCTTGAAAAGAGTCGACGATTAAACGTTCTGTGGACGATTTGAAACTTTTCGATGATCAGCGACTAAAAAGTGCCAGGATCATATGATTTTTGTCATCACCGAGGAGTGGATTTCGCCAGTTAAGCACCGCGTGCAAAAGCGATGACCTAAGTAGCAAGTAACGAGGAATGCTTCAGTTCCGAAATTTGAGAAATTGCAGTCTTCCTTTACAACTGACTTGTACCACCATGAGAGTTGCCTGATAAAACTAGCGCTTGAAAATTTGATCAGAAGACAACAGTTGCTCGACCGTGAAGTTAACTCAACCGTAATTTGCTAACGGAGGAATTTGTGACATCGCGCTCCAGTCCAAAGACCCACTTATCTCAAGAAAAGTAAAATGGATTGTATCTGCGCCAAAAGAATTATGACTGACTAACAGGACAATTTTCAGCAGTTAATGTAGAAGTTTAGGCTCAATTCCTTCCTTCGAATTCGCATCTGTAGATCACTTTTTTGCGAGAAAACAATGGCTGGGCCCGGCGTTACAAAACATACCAGGGAATCATCACACTAGCTGACGGACAAAACAAACACAAGGACTACAAGTATTTATTCAGATAAACGCATTTCGGAAAAAAAACCTTGAAAAACTAGAAATTTGATTAATATTGAGTCATTTAGCCGAAATAAGAACCTTGACGCTCAAAAAAATTGGCTAAAGAAAACGAATCCTGTCAGAACATTATGCATGTGATAGACCACCTTCATGGCCTCTTAATGTTACACAAGCAACCAAAATTAAGATTAACATAGTCAGAGTTTAAAACTTTCCACAGTATAATCTACCCGCTAGAAAGAAAAAAAGGAAAATCTCTGAGGGATGAAAACGCTTAAGTCACGTTTCACTAGCTCATGATTGTGTTTGGCCTGTCAACACCGAATTTCCTGCTGTTTGATTAAGTACAATAGCAGTGTCATTTCGTGGTTGTGATTGGCTCTTCCCACCGTCGGCGCGCGAAGTCTCCCCCAGGAACCGTTCTAATTATAAATCTACTCGGGAAAGGGTTGACTCCAAGGGCTTGTATGAGAGATGGAGGCTCCATTTGATGGGCTCCTGACATGATGAATGACATTGGCATTGACAAAAAGCAGCAACGTTATATAATCAAGAAAATGATAAATATAGCCATTAGAGCAACATAGTTTTGTTTTGTTTTTGTTTTTTTTGTTTTGTTTTTGTTTTTGTTTTTGTTTTTAATAATCCAATTTCAAGCAGCATTTTTAAATTACCTATACATAGCGAGATTTACAATTGTACATTCAAAAACACAAATAAAGTTTCCATTATTATTATTATTATCATTATTATTATTATTGTTAATATTATTGTTATTATTATTATTATTATTATTATTATTATTATTACTATATTAGTCACCACGGGTCCCAGGGCTCTCTTTTCCTTCTTCTTACAGGGACAGTAATTTCCTTAGTGTCTTTGCTGTCCCCAGCAATGCCGTTTTCTGGATAACTTCCAACCTCACGTTCACGCCGATTCTCTTCATGTACTCCCTAAAGTTGAAGCGAGTCGGCGTGAACGTAATCCAGCAAACAGCATTGTTGGGGACAGCAAAGATACTAAGGAAAGTACTGTCCCTATTATTATTATTATTATTATTATTATTATTATTATTATTATTATTATTATTATTATTATTATTAACGATCTCAAGTGGAACGTTTATATAATATACAACTATCCCCCGAAGGGGAAGTGATCAGAATAGTCAGGTGGAATATACCGAGCGCTATGAACCGACCATGAGGGGGATAGTTGTTTTAGTACTTACCAAATCAGTTGGATGAAAATCACCAATCGCCAATCAGAACGCGCGAAAATTGCTATCCACTGATTTGGTCAATACTAAATGAAACTATTAGGAAAGCAAATAAGCGTTTGTATTTTTTTTTGGTTCAACTTGAGCTTTAAAGATATGTGTTGACTTCCAATGTACAGCAATGAGACCCGTTCTAGAATATTGCTCGCCCATTTTCCACCATAGCCTACCCGACTGTCTAAGTGAGCGTGTACAAAAAAGAGCGCTCTCCATAATAGCGCCATATAAATCATACAAACACTGTTTAGTCAGTTTTGGTCTCAGCACTATATATGATAGGCGTAACGATCAGTGTATTTAGCTGTTTAATAGTATATCCTCGAATAAGCTCAAATTCGCTTGCTTGTTGCTTTCTCCGAACCACCAAAGCTACTACAATACCAGTTATGAGAGTTGCCCCACTTTCGAACAAACCGCTGCAAAAGTTCGTTCAAACCAGCCATGTGTGTTCGCCCCAACATGTTATTATAAAGGAAGATTAAGTATTATTGCGTTATTTTTCCTCTCTTTTTCAGTTCTTCATTATCATTATTCCTAATTGACAAAATTGAAATTAGTTTTTTACCATTATTTTATACTTTTTTATTGTATTGTAAATAATTAAACAATTCAGCCTTCAGCCGGCTGCGATTTGATTATTTTCTTATCTATGATCTATCTTTACTGGGAGAAGTAACGCCTTCAGTGGATTGATCAGATGTACTAAACTTCGATCAAGCTGGATTAAGTCACCGCAAGATTGAGGATAACATCCTCTTCGCTCTACATAATTCTTCACATGCAGCCTACTCAGCCTCATTTAGTAATCGCTAAATAATTATGACAACGATCACTTTGTAGATCAAAGGCTTGACTTCAAACTCTTATTTGTACATTTGGAAATGTCTCTTTTGAATTCTACTCAGGGACCCAAACGCGTGAACTCGAGACAATATAATACTGAATTAATAGCCTTAACATTAAGACGATCCAGGTCTTTACTGAAATATAATCACCTGTACAGTTAACTCCGTTCCCCGAATACCCTGGCTTGCAAGTGCACTCGAAAGATCCTTCAGTGTCATTGCAGTCTGCATTGGCATCACAGTTGTGCTCTCCTGTTATACACTCGTTTACCTCTGCAAATCAGATGCAGGACTAAATCATCAAAACTGATTTACTTAACCTTTTATTTTCTAGGATTGGGTACGATCAGAAGAGAGAGGGAGAGAGATATTTCTGGCTATACTGAAAAGAAGAAACATTTTTGCTATATATTGAGCAGGTGAGAAATTCAGAAATGACATCAAGTGTATAGATAGAGGACTCGCGAGACCTAAGGAAGCAAGATATTAGAGAATACAGAATTACTTCCTCCCTAAAGAAAAATTGCTAACAGAAGGAGGGATAAAAAGGACACGTTTCCGCTCATATTCTAAAGACGGAATTGTGTACATTGGTCTGATATAATTAAATGTAGTAAGCTTAAGCTCACCCAGCGTGAATGCGTGTTCGGACATGACAATCTTGCATGGGCACAATATAATAATACATAAAAAACTTAAATATCTCAAGCATGTATAAGGCTAAAATCGCATACAGATACTGCAAATCACAAACTATAGCACCATGCAAGGGAATTTCGATACTTATTATCCAGCTTAAAAGAACAAACTGCAGCTCTAAGGACTAAGCTGCATACTACATTGCGGCTGAACTTGGCTCTAATGCGAGATAAATGGAGTTGATTAGAAAAAGATTCATTATAAAGAAGACCGAGGTATTGTTTTCACCTGTGCAGTCAACTCCATCCCCAGAATACCCTGGCTTGCAGGTGCACTCAAAGGATCCTTTAGTGTTTTTGCAATTAGCGTTTGCATGACAGTTGTGCTTTCCTGTTTCACACTCATTTTCATCTGCAATTCAAAAGTCAGGCACTGAATAAAAAAAACTGATTTAGTGTTCTTTTCTTTTATTGCAAGTAACTTTGGCCTACCATAATAATAGTTATCTGCCTTATTACAGGAAATTAACGCTTTATGAAATTACGTTGTTGGAAACTGACGCGACTTAAAATTAATTGGACTTTGGTGAAAACGACTTTCAAAAGAGGAAATCAGAGGAAATCATAATGCAAAAAAGGTTGTTTTGTGTTGTTTTGTTTTGTTTTTTTTTTTGGTTCGATTTTCATTGACCTCTCAGGCAGGCGCTACTTCCCTTCCTGCGTGTCTCCCTCGCGCGCTCCGACCTTCCTTTCGCCCATACTAGCTATTTTCTGGATTAGGTTCAAGCCCCTGCTAAGCAGGCTAGAATCATTGCTAGTTCCAGGTAACATCTGGTACTTAATTTAAAAAATTAGCCTTTCACACAGGCCTTTCTAGGAGAGTCGCATTCCTCCCTTCCTCTTGTGGAGAGGAACTATATATATGACTCACCTAATAACGTCTGCGTGGGAGTAGGCTAATTATGATATAGGGAGTTTATAAGCAAAGGCGTTGGGCAACGCACCCTGGGCAACTCACGTCAACAAGTTGTTGTCTATTTTCATTCTTGTTAGGTAGTTTCCCCTTTTTTTTTCGGGCAAACCGCCACTATAATAGTTAATTAAGACACTGAAAAGAGGTAGGCAATACAGATTTGGTAGTTTTTATGTATATTAAAAGGGATAAGGATTTACTTCCAGTTGGCGTGCGTCGCTCAAAGAAAACCCGTTTTAACTTAAAGCGCCAAAAAACTTAAAATAGATAATTGTAAGGACGCTAACTTAACATAAACAAAAGACGTGGCTACGAAGCATCTGAATGTTTCAATTAAGAGATCTTAAAGTGGATGTTACCTGTACATTTATGTTGTGCACTTTTAAAATACCCTTTTTGACAGTAACACTCGAAGGATCCTTTAGTGTTAACGCACAATGAAATAGCTTCATCACATTGGTGTTTTTTTGTATTACACTCGTCAACGTCTGGAAATAAATAAGGGTTAATTATCAGACTGACCAAGTTCGATTTTTATTCCTATCGAATGAGAGATAGTAGTGCAATGCATTCGAACGGTAACCCTGAAATGGTCTACGCTTGAATTAATTTTTCCAAAACAAATTCAGTGGCAAGGAGTACTTATTTTGTTTATTTTGTTTCATGCTACTTATAGCAATATGTCACTTAGATAAATACGAAACCAGTTTGCAGCTTTCTTATTGGCTTATTTCTTATTTCTGCTGCGATGGCGTACAACTAAAGTTTAGATCCTGTAAGTTCACGCTGCGTATGTAGCTTTGTTACCTGCACAGTTGACACCATCCCCAGAATATCCTCGTTTGCAAGTACACGTGAAGGAACGCTTGGTGTTGGTGCAGTATGCATCATCGTGGCAGTTATGTAGTCCTGTTTCACACTCGTCTACAAATCAGCAAGTAGAGGTTACTTATAAGAATTTCTTTCTTCCTTTACCGATAAAGTTAGTTTTCACACTTTAAGCTAGCTTAACAGTTGTTTTGATTATTTATATTTGCAACAATGTTTGAGCTCAAACAACTGAGATCATGATCTCCTGGTTCAAATTATTATAAACTATGAAAAAGATGTATATCTGTTGACATGCTTTCAACAAGAATCCTACTGACAAAACGTTGGTCTCAATACTCCAATCAAGAAACTTGCATGCCTTAGGGCCCCTTGTCGTATCGTGTTGCTAGGCTACGTGGTTGCTATGCGAGTGAAATTGAACTTCTGGTCTTAGTATCTTGCTTGCTTTTGGACTGACGTCAGCGCGGGATAATTGTGAGTTTACGTAACAGGATGGCAGGAAGAAGAGGACGTCAAAACGCTTGTGCGTGACAAAAGTGACAGGACTATTACGTACGTGTTTTGTCGTGATATATTCACCTAACATTAACGTTTACTAGTCTTTACAAAAAAATTCCGTTTAAAGGAGAGTGAAGTTTGGCGAAAAGTTGTTTCAAACAAAATTATTGTCACGCTTGTTTGCCGTCTTCTTTCCTCTCCCATCCAGTTGCGTAATTAAGTTCACTAAGAGTGAGCTTACGCAACAGTACGGGAGAGGAAAGAAGAAGGCATACCTTGTGTAACAAGCGTGAAAATAATTTTGTTCAAAAAACTTTTCCGCAAAACTTCCCCTTTCTTTAAACGGGTCTTTTTGCAAAAGACCAGAAAACATTAACTTAAGTGAAGATCACCAAAAAACACGTAAGTAATAGACCTGTCACGATTGTCGCATACAAGCGTTTTGCCGTCCTCTTCTTTCTGCCGTCTTGTTGCTTAAATTCACTAATTTGTCGTGCTAATAGCGGTATTGGCTCTTTTCCGTTTACGCTAACGTTTAGTCTGAGCTCCGCTGTTACTAGTCGGCAAGTTTTAGTTTCACAGCTAAGTTCTGCTTTTATTGAAAAGCTGTTATCAAGAACAGTTGTCTTGCACGCGAACAGTTTTACAAATCTTTTTTCGCATTTCCTAATAGAACGGTAATACGGGAAATCCATGAAATTCTGATTCGGATTTATTAACAATCGGACGTACAGGCAAATTCATACCCTCACCGTGGTACAAGGGGAGGGGGTTGATGGAATCCCTCCTCGGAGTTTGTGATATATTGCAGTATTTCGAAACGATTTTGCCTTTAGTGGAAAGCCTCTGATCTTCTCTCAAGATGAAGTATAATTTATAGGTGGTGGCGCTGCTGGAGCCCTGTGACGTCACCAACAATGAACGCCATCTAGGCCGCCCGTCTTGGGTGGATTTTAGAAAGAATTAGAAATCAGGTTAAAATCGCAAAAAAGTTGAAAAAACATGCGTTTTCACTCAAAAATGGCTTGACCACCTACAACATCAGTGGCTTTATAGCTTAGCTGGTTAGAGCGTCGCACCGGTATCGCGAGGTCACGGGTTCAAATGCCGTTAAAGTCCTGAATTTTTTTTCAGGCTTCTTACGTAATTGCGTAAAAAATTGCGTTCACAACTGCGAGGATCATTCTTCATTTGATTTCATTTCTGCAGTTCTCCAATATGATTTATTTGATATACATTTGTCACAAGGAAACTATGTCTAATCAGGGATTACTGCTTCATTGAATTTTTGCCCACTTCTCACAAAACGGCTCATGGACTAGAAATCATTTGTCAAAAATGTTTACCATTACTTGTTCCAAGTCCGAAAATTTTGTGCGTTTTGAGAAAAGACTAAAACTGGCATAAATGTTTTCTGGAGGTTTCTTGCTTGCTCTCTTTCATTCCTTTATTATCTAGTCCAACTTATAGCCTTATAATCCATGGAATTGTGCCTTGTAGTTAGCTTTCCGGAATAGGGGTAAATCAAATTGAAAAGAGTAATAGACAAATAGCAAAATTAGACGATGGATTTTTGCCCACAATGTTTGTTTATAACTCTGACAGGATCAGTCAGGATTTCCATAATAAGGTAGCAGTGTGCCAAGTTCTTATTAACCTCCGCCGTCTGGTTAGCTCAGCCGGGAGAGCGCTGGTTTGCTGAGCTGGAGGTCGCGGGTTAAAATCCCGACCGCAAAAACACTCAGGCTCTTAAAATTACTGAGAAGCAAGCGCTGCCTTTCTAATGACATGTGCAAACGGTTAGACTTTCTTGAGACTTCTAGGATATAAGGACGAAAACCCGTTGGTCCCCTGTCACACAGCACTTTCACTTACCTGGTACAAGTAAGAGTAAGGGACGTTGACCCCGTGGTGTGCCCAACCTCTCGTGGGTTGGGTGGGTTATCTGTAAAGAGAGATATCCATCTTGCAACCTTATGATCCTCCTTCAGGAGTCGAAATGACTACCTGTAGACAGTGTATGTATTTGAACTTTTTTTATTTGAGTGTCAACGTATTCAGCACGAAAGTACTAATTGGGGACACTATATTTTACGTCTCCAACTGGAGACTGGACCGCCATTTTACGTGGTCATCCGAGGCACGCGAAGGTCTAGCCTGTTGCAGTGCAAAGGAAGTACCTTCATTTCTCGGTTATTTTAAGACCCTGAGTATTGGTCCGGCCCCAGGAATCGAACCCGCGACCTCCCGCTCTGCAGTCAGCGCGCTCTACCGACTGAGCTAACACTGCCGCGGTTGAATAACTTCCTCGATTCGCTGCTTACCGACTAAATTAAATGGCTTAAACTTAAAGGGTAAGTCATTATTATTATTATTATTGTTTCTTTTTTCATTTTTTAACTTACCTAAGCAGGTCATTTCAATTTCTCTGGCGATTTCTTCCATTAACTCTCTGTTCCTTTCCCGCTCTTTAATAAACTCCTCTTCCTCTTTTGTCTTTGGAACAGGACAAACTGCAAGCCAGCAACACATATGAACAGTAAATTTTAATTTGTAAGCTAACGATATTTTATCAATCGTGCAAAACAATAATAAATATAAAAATTAAAATAAATTAATAATAATAATAATAATAATAATAATAATAATAATAATAATAACTCTCGGTCTATTAAAGAGAGGTGTTCCGGTAATAGAGAGTCAAAGTAAGATGGCGCCAGTAATTACAAGAATATTCGCAATAAATACAGTCCACATATATTTTACTTGTGCAAAACAATAAAAAAACAGAATCAATGTACTGGAAAGGAGGAATCGGAACGAGGCTACACAGTAATGAAAATTCAGTATTTGCTGCTTTTAACAACAGTTTATACTCGAGAAAAAAAAAAATAGTGATACAGTAGAACCCCGATAATTCGAACTCGGATAACTCGAACTCCTCGATCACTAACTCAAACTAAGTACAATTTCCCTTGGATTTCATCTCACTTTCTAGTCATTTTAACTCAGTCAACTCCAAATCGGAAAATTAGAATTCCTCGCCAACACGAACTAAAATTCCTTTCCCTTGACCAAAAAATAACTGCGACATGGTAAATTGAATTTTTCAATCGACCCCGATACCTCGCTAACTCGAACTGTTTTTCGTTTCCCCTCAGAGTTCGAGTTGCCGGGGTTCTACAGTACATCACTGTAAGTACTTAAGCTTATGAAAGTTAATTCGTTATAATGGTTTGTTTTTGATATCACCACTAAAGTTCCCATTAGGCTCAAAGAGGTCAGCTAACAGACGGAGAAGATAGATGTTTTACAGGTTAAGAGGTTCTCCATGAGGTGTTTAGAAGATACGAGCTGTAAGAAGACGCGTACTGTATTTGGAATGGGTATGTAATTTGCTTACCCTAATTGCAATTACTTGTCATGTAGTGCACCTACATTTCCGTTTAGAGGTATTTTTCACTACCTAAAGCACTTCTCAAGGGACCGTTGACGGTTTTGAAAGTGTCAGTTATCCTTCTTAGAGAGGTTTTCGCCTTATGGTTAATTGTCTTCAATTTCTCTTATGATGACCGTTTACTCACAGGAAAAATTGAAAACAATTCTCATGCCAATTGTATGGACGGTGTAAAAATTATGGCGAATAAATCCCTGGAATGATACTTTAGGTAAAGTGTAAAAATGAAAGTGTTAAGCGGTTTTCTGTACATGAAGCAGAGACCGGATGTTGAAATAAAATGGTGACAATCCGCAGGTGCGCAATTAAATTTTTGTCGTAGTTATTACCTCCATGATTTACATCTTCCTCTGTTATCATCGCGACTGGGAACATGATAACGAAAACAATGAATAATGTTTTCATGCCTGCCATCTTCCAATCTGTTGAAAACAAAATTATCATGTTTCATAGAATGTCACTGAATTTATTTCGTGGGTGTTAAAGAATTATGCACGCAAAGTTTAATAACCACGAGTAAGCGGGGGGGGGGGGGGGGAGGAAGGGGGTACCCCTGGGAAATAGGCTTTGATAGACTGTTCTCGCAAAAGTAGCATGATATGCTACTTGCAGTGCTCGTATATTTCTAAAATTATGCCAATAATTCTGCTAGCTTTTGTAAATTAAGCTCGTCGGCGTTTCAGCAAAAAAAAGGCCGAAATCATGTTTCTCACTTTTTACTTTAAATTTGGTAAAACAAAAAAAAAATAACAACAAAAAAAACACCTCAATGCTTCATTTACAAGTAAATGGCAAACTAATTTACCCTGTTTACATCAAGAAACTTTAAGAGTCCTTAATTTATTGTCTGACAAGTATAAAAACTCAAACAATAAACAACCAACACGCGGACGCTACCCTAGGGTAACCACAGACAAATAAATGAATTCGTTACTTAGATTTGCCTGTAACACAGATCTCGGACCAAAAACATTGGTTGCATGTTCAATAAATGACAATTTTTGTACCGGGCAAAATTATACCAAAAAGTGCAAATTATACTAGCAGTGCTTTTTTTTCGAAAAATAGATGAAAATTATGCTCGTAGTGACTAATTGTGCTACTCCAATCTATCAAAGCCCACTGCAAAATGCCGGTGATGCCACGAGGAATAATTCCTTAACTCCCTTACTCTATTTCACAACATACACGATTAATCCCATATATGCATTACCCTGCTCAGGCTAAAACGTTAATTATCTATGCAACTTATGTACTTAATTATAGTATCCAATCAGTAACTTCAACAGATGAGTTCCTACCGAGACGTAGCAGATAGAGAAGTACCCTAGGGAATTCTATAGTCCGATCGCTGATCACCCTGCTGTTTATTTGATCAAACAAAAAAGAGACTTAAAAAGAGACCGGGACTTACAGCGGTTACCACTAACACTGCACGCGCCCTCGAAGAGTTTTTTCTTCGGTTCAAACCTGCGTTTTGGTGACGTCAATCAACAGTTACCATGGTTTTTCACGCGTTGGCCTAGAGAAGATTCTTTCGCCGTTTGTCGAGCACTTGGAAGAGCATGTCGGCGTTTAAGCCGTTTTTGCAATATTTTGCTACAGGATCTGACACAGCTTCATGTCAAGACTACGAAGTTGTAGAGTTTTTGTCGGAGGAGACTCAAATTATCGACTTTTTTACACACTGTAAGTTGCAACCACATAAGCTTTCTCAATACTCGCTCGCAACTCGTCTGAGTTCTTTCTAGTTCTGGATTCTATTAGGTAACGTAAAAAATGATAAGTAGATCTGCAGGTTTGAAAATTCGTTTTCGAAAACAGCCTCCATTCACAGGAAACTTTTTTATTTTGTCGTGTGATATCTTTAGTTTCTTGGAATTCATACTCTTTGGTAATTCGTCCACGGCTCCCGTGTTTTCATTCAATCAAATAAATAAACTACCTAAACAACCTTTACGTTACTATAGGGAGTGTTTCGGCTATTTCACTCAGCTCGCAGAGACCTCGTTGTTTTAACAACATAATCCGTTATCATAATGAAATAATTAAAAAAGCCTTGGTCATTGCAAATAATTCTTTAAGTTTGCGCCCTTCATTCAGCGATGAGAGAACCTTCTCTGTCAGAGCGCGTGAGAAAACCATGGAAACAGTTGATTGACGTACACGAAAACCCAGGTTTCAACAGAGAGGAAAAATATTCTAGGGTGCGTGTTAGTGGTAACCGCTGTAAAACAAAACAAAAACAAACACGAAAACTAAACAACAACAACAACAACAACAGAAAAGAAAACTAAGGAAAAGCCAATTACGTTGCAGTCTTCAAGTACTTTTTTTACATTTTAAAAATGCACTGGAATTTATTTCGAAATAGTTCCACTCTATTTTTTTCTGTTTTTGTTTTTCTTTTCTTTTGTTATTTTTTTAAAATTTTGAATATATTAATACACTTATTTTCCTTTAAAAAAAATGCATTTTTTTTTAGAAAGATCCGAGCAGCTGTTCGCTCAGTTGTTTAAGTTTGATTCTAGTGCAAGTTGCAGAAATAGAGTTCCTTATTACTTAAAATATATCGTCACTTTGCAGGGAAGAAAATAATTATAAGATAGATAACTAAACAAATGAGTAAATAAATAAAGAATGGATCGGTCGATACCGGGCGAGAAAATAGAAAATCTGGCCATTAAGGTTAACATAAATACAAGTTACAATTTAGGCACGTCTTGGCACCGAGTATGTGTTCATACAAAACAGGTCTCCCATAAGGCGCAGGGAAAGTCCCCTAAACTTGTATCTTGTCTCCATGATCATTCAGTGTTCTTCTGTATCAAGTGGTGTCCATGCAACACCGGATATTTTTTCGTTCTTTTTTTTCTCGCAAATGCCGCTGATGGAGAAAAGAATGGTCAAGAATTGTAAAAAAAAACCACTTTCTGAATGCAATCCAATCACTGTAGCTGAAATCATTCTGAAATTCTGAATGGTGAATTCATAAGATTGATACATCGAAGTGCTTCTATGAAGTGAGCGATGAACATGCTAACTGTAAAAGTAAGTCTACTATGAAAGAAAAGATACTGGCTCGTGTATACAACGACTGCTAATTGATGCGTTGACCAGAAACATTGGTGTAACATTCTTTTACTGAATTAAAAGAAAGCAAAATGAAGAAATATAATTTTAAAAAAATTAAAAAACAATGTTTAAAAATGTTTCTTTTCCAAGGACGTCTAATATTTGTAGAATATCTTCAGGAATTGACGTAAGATATGCAGTTGAAGGTAAGCTAAGTTTTTAAACCTTGGAATTATTTTGAATAAATGATAAAACAATTATTGGATCCGGGTAGGTTTTTTAATCGCTGAATCGAATCTAAGGAAGGAAGGAATTAAGGTCAGGAGCCGTGGATGAGAAGTAACCAGACGTGGAATTAATCTTTACAATATATATATATATATATATATGACATGTATATGTTGTAGTTAATTTTTTTTATCTCAATCGCAATGTATGCTAAATGAAGTTGAAAAAAAGGCAATTAAAATAGAAAATACCTGAGATAAAAGATTAACTACAACATATATAACACATGAATATTTTACATATAGCAAAGTGGTGCCGAAATAGGCAAGAATAACTAAGAAATGATGTCAGTAGGAAAAATCACCTCTCATCTTTATATCCATCATTCTTGTTATTAAGTTTTCAGTCTGCTTTTCTCACCTCAAATTTCCCAGCTGTTTTGAATAGTTGTATGCCTCCTAACTTTTGGTGACTAAAAGCCTCCTGCTGTTCGCTTCTTAAATTATCTGAGTTGTTTTCCTGTGAAGATCAAAATTATGCGCTCAGCAATTAAAACTCAAAGGTAAAGTTTAACACGTAGGAAAAAGACAGTTGTTTGTCACCCAGCTGAGGTGCCAGCTTTTCGCGCTGACTGAAAAAAATGTTTGACCAAAAACAGCAGGTATGCTGATCTCCTATTTATCACTGACAATAGCTGGCTATTTGAAAACGTCATCGATCTATTTCTAATTAATGCTTCAGTTTTCCGGTCTTAAGTACACTAAAGGGCATAAATTGACAATTTCCGCCATCTGGTCGCAAAAAGTCAAATGCATTTTCTTTTAACAATATGGGTTATTAGCGCTATGATTGATGTGTCATGGTCATTCTACGGTGTTTTTCTCCAAATTGGTTTAGAGGAGAGTAAGAGCAGCGTAAGAGCCCCACGCACGCGAAGCGGGAGAAAAAAACCGACTGTCTGTTTACCATACAATGAGTTCGTTCTGCCCAGGGGGCTCAAAAAATGTCGTAGAGCTGTCAAAAATCTACTCACAACTCCGTCCTCTTTGTAAATTTGACACACCTGCTGATTGATTTCGCGAGAGAATAGCGCGTGTTACTTTTGTTTGTACTTGGCTACGTACGAAACTTCTGGAAGATCAAAAATGAGTGGAAGTGGCAGTACGCCGACAAAGCCAGCTCCTTGAAGAGAGAGAAAACCGAGCCGAGAGCTTCAGATAATTGTATAATGTGCGGCTGTTGTTTCAAAACGCAGTTAGGCAATTTTAAGAGTGGATGGATAAGCCCTGAAAATACGTCTGATTTTTTTTTTTGCCCCTACTGGAAAAAGGTGAAACAACGTTACCAAAGTTGGCCGACTTTCTGATAAACGAACTTTGCGTTGTCCTCGACGACGGAGAATCTTTCTCCACAAGAGTTTTCTCGCCTCGCGGAACAAGGTGTTTTGCAACTGAAAACGCCAACGGACAATGAATTCATCACGGAAGGGAACATTACAAATGACTTGTTGCAAACATAACTTGACAGTTTGCTAAGAGCTTGCGTCAAAATTTACCCAATGGAAATTGCCCGTGGCTGGGAGAAGTAGGTAACTCGTACGTATATAACGTATGCAAAACGGACAGTAGGTATTTTTAGCGTCTTTTCCCAGTCTCGCTCTCCGTTTTCAGTTCTACGCAAAAAAACGGACTGTTTTGCAGTCTAGACAAACTGATACAGAGATGAATTTATTTTTTGGTCGTAATTTTTAATTCCTTTAAATTTATGGTAATGACAAGTTTCTGTTATTTTTTACAGTTCTACGAAACTTAGATAATAAGCAATTAAGGAATCCTATTTAAGCAAGTTCCGCCTTTAAAGCTGCCGCATATAGCCTAATATATAGACTTAAGCCCGGTTTCCATATGATCGCTACGATTGCTACGATCGCTGAGAAAAAACAAAATTTCAGCGATCGCAGCGATCAAAGCGGTCACTTTGTTTTTTCACTGCGGCTCATTTTAACTTGGTAGCCGCTAGCATTTCAAACTTTCTTACCGCCGCTATTTTTGTTTTTTTCATGTTTTTCTTCCAACAAAATTTGTCACCGTTGTCATTTATTTCTCGCTCTAGCTCTTTCCCCGTTATCCAAGTTAATGTCGACATTAAAATGTAGTGAAAAGAAGGAATCTTTTGTGGCTGTTTATATTTTCACTCTAAATGTTAGGGCGGCCATGTGATTTACCGCCGAAACGAGCGGGGTGCTTGAGATGCAAAATCTCACCTCAGCTATAATCCTCCCCGGTAGGGCTGACTCTTGACTCCCTTCCCCCTCCCCTAGCGTCTGTAAGTACGTGCGCGTGTACGCTGACGTCATAATCAAATTTTCTCGGATGTATAGATGACCATTTTTTCTTAGCTATGGGGCTCCGCTCGCACGCGCTGCTCTCCACTATAAGATAACTAACTGGACTGCCTAAATCCTTGAAACTCATATATAAGGACATAGAAATTCGAGTTCCGACGAAGACCGCGAAAACTCCCTCGTATATCCGGTACTAAACAGATGGAGATCTTCGCTTTCCGGATAAGTTAAACTGTATAATAATCACCCCTGTCGCAGAAACATTTCATTGACGAGATATATATGATAATCACTCACTCAATAAACGCTGACGTTGGAAGTAACGCTCTTGGGTCTGTCTTGGCTTGTCAATTTTCGAATATATCCATGTAAAAAAAAGTAAGTAATCTCCGATTTATTAATAAAGAGCGATATAAACTAATAAAGTCGATAATTCCCGAGGGAGACGTCTGAAAGCTGCAGGGCGTTCATACCGTTCAGAGACGTCACCATCCGAAAACCGGGAAGTGTTTTGATTGGATGATTGTCAAAACATTCGTATAGTTATGCAAGTTATTATTAGAACTTTTAACAGGACTGTCATTTGATAGTCCGCGGATCGCATGATTGCATGATGTCAGTGTGAATTTGAAACTTTTGTCAATCTTAGTGGAATTGTGTTCCCATTTTGCAGTCCGGAATATCCCTAAATTTAAGGACAGGGCCAACTGGTCACGCGACACTTTTCAACCAATGAGAAGGCGTGCTTGTGTTTATCAACAAACAAATCAAAACATCGCCCCAGTGATTAAAAATTTTCAAAACAGACAGAATTAGTCATCGTTTCGAGGGTCTCATTCGTATTTTTAAGACTTTTTATAAGGTATACACAATTTTTTTAAGTGGACAGCGTATCGGAAGCCATATTGGAAGTGTCTCGTGAAATATTCAGCACATTTTGTGACTTATTTCTTCTTTTAAACAACGCGATGTATAGGTGAGATTTGGTCGGTTTTCAAGGTAGGTGAACAAGTATCAATTATTTTTTCGATTCACAGATTTTTTACGAAGTTCTAGATATTTTTCCTCGATTTTCATGGCGGGGCTCCCTCGCGCGCGAAGCGCGCGTGGGACAGAGCCCCATACTCATAGTATATGGTCAACCTCTTTTCTTTTGGTTGTCACGTGACTGACCGAACGTACGTACGCGTCTACAGATTGTACGGGTAGGGTAGGGGAAACTATCCAAAGGAAGGGAGGGGTGTCTCAGGCGTGTCTTGGCAAATCCACATCTTTTACATTGGCCATTCACAATATGGTCAATTGACAGCTGTCAGAACAGGATAGCCACTGACCAGTATCACATTGCCATATCGATGGCTCATGTGTCAACTCATCAAGGTGACGTGATTTATTTGGAAGCTGTCCCCTGACCAGTTGTTTTACTAGATCGCGATCAATGTTCAATCTCATACTTTCCAGCTAGTTTGAGAGCACAGGAAAACTGATAATGCACACATCCATTGGACATCAATGTTTTGATCAATTGACAGCTATCAAGACAGGGTATCCGCTGACCAGTATCACTTGACCGTATCGCGGGCTCAGGTGTTGGCCCATCGAGGTCAAGTATTTTTTGAAGTTATCCGCTGTCAAGTTACTAGTTTTCAAATAATCGCAGGCTCCAGTTTGATTTTTTTTCATTCATATGAAATATGTTTTGTTTTTGGGCCGCACAATTAAAATTTTGATTTAAAACTGACCTCGGACCCGAAAATTCAGCCAGCTATTAAAGGCAAGACAGTTGCTTTTGACTTTGCTCACCATGGTCACGCGTTGGTCACGCTCTACGTCCCTTTTTTATGCTCTGATTGGTCAAAATTTGACAGGTGAGCTCATGCGGAAAATTTATGCAGCATCTTGAATCTTGTGTACTTTGACAGCTGAAGCTGAGAGAGTTTTGTGTCAACTTGTGATGTTTTTAACTGTCTTTTTCCACTGGATGCACAAAATGAAATTCAGCTGCTATCAGGAGCCTTCTGTTATTCATGGCTAGTTGGTTTTTGGTTGAGAAATTAATACATCACTTGTCAAAGTCGGGAATCCGATTTCGGATGGCAACGTTTTTGTTTTTCACCTTGCTTGATGCGTAAAGGTTGAAAAGTCTGAAGCGATACTGGCCTTACTTAAGCGCATATCGGCAGAATCACAGCACTGAGACCGCGTTATTAAAAGTTAAAAACGATCTTCTGCTAAATATGGACAAAGGTCACGTCACATTGCTTGTTATGTTAGATCTCAGCGCTGCGTTTGATACCGTAGATCACGGTATTCTTCTGCACAGGCTGCAGTCCAAGCTCGGCCTTCGGGATAAGGCTTTATTATGGTTTAAATCTTATTTGGCGCGAAGAACGCAGCAGGTCTCAGTCAACGGATCGCTCTCTGATAAATTTAATCTGACTTGCGGGGTCCCACAAGGTTCTTGTTTGCGTCCCCTCTTATTCACCATCTACGCGAGTTCGCTGTTTGACATCTTGAAATCTCATCTGCCATCCGTTCACACCTATGCGAACGATACGCAGCTATATATATCGTTTAATCCCGTTGACAAGTCCAGCGAGGCTGATGCTGTGATTGCGATTGAGAACTGTATTCGTGACGTTCGCGCATGGATGAGAGATGATAAGTTAATGCTAAATGACGACAAAACTGAGTTCTTGATCATTGGCACGGAACGACAGTTATCAAAGGTGTCCGTTGACAAGATCACGATCGGCCAAGCTGAGGTATCGCCTGCCTCTTCAGTGCGCAATTTGGGCACCTGGTTCGATTCTCATCTGGACATGTCGACTCATGTGTCTAAGACTTGTGCTAGTGCGTTTTATTATTTGTACAATATCCGGCACATTAGGAAGTATTTGTCTCGTGAGTCCACCGAGAGGCTTGTTCACGCGTTCATCACAAGCAGGCTTGATTACTTTAATGGTTTATTGTACGGTGCTCCTGAGTATCAAATTAAGAAACTTCAAAGAGTCATGAATGCCAGTGCTCGATTGGTTTACTGCGCACCTAAGTATTGTCACGTTACTCCTTTGCTAAGAGAACTCCACTGGCTACCAGTGCGCTTGCGCGTAGATTTTAAGATTCTCCTTGTTACATTTAAGATTCTTCACGGTGTTGCGCCTAGTTATCTTAAGGATCTTGTCTCTGTCTTACCGGACTCACGTTACCAGCTACGCCGTAACAATAATGGTATATTGTTAGAAAGACCTCGGCTAAGAACGAAGAAGACTTTGGGAGATCGCGCGTTATCGATGGCTGCCCCCTTTTTATGGAACAGTCTTCCTCTGCCAATAAGACAGGAAACATCAATCGACTCTTTTAAACGCTCTGTTAAAACATATTTATTTAAGAAGGCTTTTAGTTAGATTATTTATTTATTTATTTTTAAATATTGTAATTTTACCGGGTAATTTTACTGGTTTTTAATTTAGTTATTAATAATATTGTAATGCGCTTTTGAGTATTTTTATAGAAAAAGCGCAATATAAGTATTAAATATTATTATTATTATTTTTATTATTACCTTTCAGGAGCTTCATCTCGAATGGTAAGCCTCAGTAATTGTTGTGTTTGATGTTTGTTTTTTATATCTAATTTAAAGAAGTCGAGCGTAGTTTATGCGGCTATGTAGTTTATGCACGTTTGTAAGATTTGAGACAATTTGACCTGACCAAGAATCAGGTAAACTTGATATAAGCTTACACAATTTTAAAAAGTCTTGAGACATTTTCTCACCGCAGATAGAAAGAAAACGTTCCAAAGAACATTTAGTCACAATTCTGGCTGTAAAAGAAAGCTTTGAGCGATTTTCTTGCCTCGAGTTCATCTGTGAAAAAAGTAAATATCGGGAAGCCGGCTTAAAACATAAACTTAAGCTTTAAGCTTGAAGACTCAGGATTTTTAGAGACATTTTAATATTTGTCTTCGTGAATGAAAAATGTTGTCTCTGTATATGTTTCGCCGAATTATATTTCCATTATTGATTGTTGGTAGTCTCTCTTGTAATTTTAATCGCTGTGCCGTTTGTTTTCAGTCGTTCAGTGAACATCGCTTGCAGGAGTACTCAAAATGCCGCGCGTATCAAACGCAGATCGATAAAACCCCATTAAATAAAAAATAAACGTAAAAATTTCTTTGTTATGTTGGAGCGTAACTCTAGTATGTTCGTTCAAACATTCGCTACAGCTCGCACTGCAAAAGTGAGAATCGGCTGGCTGTATATGTGATTTTGGACATTTTTTTAACGGTTTAGCTAAAAGCCCACGCGTGCTTCGATCGTCCTGAATATTGAATGAGTGCAAGTTCTGTTGCAAAATTGTGAAATACTGCATTCTGTCCGAGGTCTGTATGATAAAAACAGTACCTCATAGTACTGTTTCACCTCAGATGCGATGTATAAATGGTATAAAAGGTTGGTTTACACGCAACCAGATTTGTTGGCAAGATTTTGTAAAGTAAACTTGTCGAACGCAAAAAAATTCAACCTGATTTTTTTCCAGGCCTAATTTAATCTTACGGTGATCAAGAGCCATTATGGCTCTGAAATGTGATCGAAGATGATTGGTATTTTTTGGGTGTACATATGAGGTTATCAACTCGATGTAAGATTTTGTTCACTCTTGGGCTGTTTGCAAATTATTTTAATCTAAAATCACTCAGCCTTTCCCTCAAAAGTCACATGAATGTGGTATGTGCTCTAAAGTTAACTATAAATTGTGGAATACAAGTTTATTGTTTGATTTAAATTATAAATGAATTAATGGGAGCCTCGCTTTTAGCCCTGGCTAAATCTATATATTATCGATTAACTTGTATCATGTTGAGTGTGGGGATGGTAGACAACCCAGAATTTTGGTGGACAATTTTTGAATTTCGAGGTCCAAAAGACGTTTGTTTTCCACTCCCGGTTTTCTCACAGAGCCGTGTTATTACTTTTTTTTCGCATTAGCACAAGCCTTTGCCTTTTTTCTTTTCAAGGCCAAAACAACTTTATTAGTCTTATGGATATTCACGTCCAACATCTCGCCACACTTTGCCGAATTTGCAGGATGAAATTGAAGATCGGAGGCGCAAGGTAGATACGAACCGCTTTGTTTCTGAAACTCACCAAATCTGGAAAGATTTAATGTTGTTGGATTCTCCAAATGTTCATCCACCGTTAAAAAACAATCAAAGAAAGAAGGCAAATTTCAAGTGTAAATGATGTATTTCGCTACTCATTGAACATGCACTGATTATCTGGGATAAAATTAAAACATTGCAGGTACTACAGCAAGCAAAGAAAAGCACCAGATGCTTGACGTCAACACGAAACAACACAAAAAAACAAACAAGAAAAATTAATAAATTTGAACTACTTTTTATTCTTGTTATGATGACTGGTTCTTCGATTCTTGTCCTGCAGAAGTTAATAGGTAATGCAAATCCTGTTTTGTACGATCTCAACAAATTTTCACACTCTCTCACACATGGCGCTGGTTCCGTGGGACACAATTGAGCAGATTGATAACCCTACTGGCGCATAGGAGCTGTGGTAACAATCATTTCTAGCAGTAGCCAACCTTCATGCACCTGTTAAGAAAAGAAGAGTTAGAAACTCTAATGCTCCCTGGCTCACCCCTGAGATCAAACGATTGATGTGGGAAAGAGACAGAATAAAGCGTATCGCAATTGTCACTAGTGATCAGTTGAAATGGACAGAGTACAGGAGACTTAGGAATCGTTTTAACCATTCTGTTAAGGCCTCCAAAAAGAATTACTATCATTCGTTCTTCGAGGATAACGTTGGGAAAGCTAAAGCGACTTGGAATGGAATTAATACATTATTATCGCGAAAGAAAAACTTTGCTCCGGTGTCAAAATTGATTATTGGTGACAAGGTGATAACTGACCCTCATGAGCTAAGCAACGCTTTTAACAGGCATTTTGTCGATATTGGCCCTAACTTAGCGGCGAACATAAATCCCCCTCAAGTCAGTTTTCGGGATTTTGTAGAACCGTGTGATAGCACCTTCAAGCTCGAATTACTGACTATTGATGGACTGCACAAACTTGTGAATGATATTCCTGTGGGTAAGGTTGATGGCCTCGACGGTATTCCAACTTGCCTCTTAAAACTTTCATTTCCATTTATTGCGTCTTCCCTTACACATATTTTTAATTTAGCTATTTCTAAGGGAATCATTCCCAAAGACTGGAAGAGTGCTAGAGTAACTCCAATTTTCAAAGCTGACTCGAAAGTTGACCCAGCCAATTACAGGCCAATTTCTGTACTTTCTGTAGTTGCCAAACTCTTTGAAAAAGCCATCTTTAATCAGGTTTATTCAGATTTAAATGATAATAAGTTACTTTCGAAATATCAGTCTGGCGTTAGACCTATGCACTCTACCCTTACAGCTCTTATTGACACCACAGACAACTGGTATCTCAATATCGACGATGGTTTGACAAATGCCATTCTGTTTATTGACTTTAAAAAGGCTTTTGACACTATTGACCATGAGATCCTTCTGTCAAATTGGAGCTGTATGGGTTTAAAGGTGTGAGTCTCAATCTTTTCCGAGACTACCTCTCAGATAGAACTCAGGTCACAGTTATAAACAACGTAAATTCCGAAACTAGCTTCATAAGTTGTGGGGTGGCTCAAGGTTCAATCCTCGGCCCCCTACTATTTCTATTATACATTAATGATCTCCCTAACTGTAACCTTCTATCGGATGTGAGAATGTACGCCGATGACACTAATCTCACGTTTGCCTCCAAAGACCCTAATGAGTTGTTTTCATCCCTGAATCATGATTTGGGCAATCTGAAGCAATGGCTCGATTCTAACCGTCTAAGACTTAATGTCCTCAAGACTAAATGTCTGTTTACAGGCACGACGCAAAAAATCTCTTTGCTCCCTAGCGATCCACACATATCCCTCGATGGGCATTCAATTGAAAGAGTCAATAGTTACAAATGCCTAGGCGTTCAGGTTGATGAAACACTCTCGTGGGAGGCTCACATCTCCGAAGTCATCGGTAAAGTTGCAAAAGTACTAGCTGCCCTGAGGAGGCTAAGACCAATATGTCCCCAGAGTACCCTTGTCACTATTTACAAGTCATTGATTCTTCCGTATCTCGATTATTGCAGCGCTGTCTGGGGCTGTATCGGTAATGGTCTCAGCCAAAAACTAGAGAAACTATAAAACAGGGCTGCACGCATAATTACAGGGACTAGCTGGGATGCCAGCTCTGCCCCGATTCTTCATGCCCTTAAATGGGACAGCCTCGCTGACAGGCGTGCTAAGTAACTGAAATCTTTAATGTTTAAAACTGTAAATAACGTTGTACTCGAATACCTGCACCGTAATTTTTAGGGAGTTATTATAACTCCAAAAATGGAGTAAAAATTTTAGGTACAGGATAACCCCTTTTTTGGGGTTATTTTAACTCCTAATTTAACTCCGAATTTGGGGTCATTTTTACTCCTGAAAAAGAGTTCTTTTTACTCCCAGTCTTGGAGTTAAAACTACTCCGAAATGGGGTTACTTGTACTCCTTACAGGGGTTGTTTTTACTCTTTTTGGAGTTAATTTAACTCTGAAAGTGGAGTAAAAATTTTAGGTACAGGATAACTCCTTTTTTGGGGTTATGTTAACTCCTCAATATCTGGGGTCACTTTTACTCCTGAAAAAGAGTTCTTTAAACTCCTTTTTGGAGTTAAAATAACTCCACGAAAAATAACTCCACTGTCAGGAGTTAAATTAGCCCCACTAGAGGAGTTATTATAACTCCCTGAAAATTACAGTGTGTCTGATAAATTCGCCAGCATTAATACCATTCACAGGCATAATCTTCGAGGTGCGCAACATAACCTGTTTATTCCACGACCGAACACTGAGGCCCTAAAGAAAAGTTTTCGTTATAGGGGCGCAGTAACATGGAACAGCCTGTCAGCTGAGGCTAAGCAGGCCACTGCTTTAAATTGTGTTTATTCCGTGATTGTACATTATGATTTTCTTAGTAGGCATTTATTATAGGATTTTTTCAATAATGTTTGTTAGTTTTAAGTCTTAGTTTAATGTGCACGGTTCTTTAGAGGACCACTTTTTAGTGATAAGTATTCCGTGGTTAAATAAAGTTATTATTACTCTCTCTAAGGCTATTTTTACACGGGACCAGTTTGCTTCTATCAAAAATGTTTCAAGCCATGCCAGTGAAGCCACGACCTCTGCGATCGGTCGGGAATCAGTTCGAACACCCCAATGATTCCTTGCAATGAATAATGCTCTTATTCTCTTACATGAAATTTTTTCTTTGAAATGTTAAATGTGAAACCTAAAAGAGTACTGTAAGCTCATCTTTAATTCAGTCCGACTCCGTCCGGGAACAAGAACAAACACAAGCGCGCCTTCGTGTCGCGTGACCAGTCGGCCCTGTCTTTAAATTTTAGGCATATTCCGGACTGTTTTGAGCGATTTTATCATACTGTAACCCTAAAATATAACGTCCAATTCCATTGCTAAAATTTTTGATATGACTTCTTTTCTTCTTCAGATGCGAAAAACAGAAGAAATTGACCTCCGATGAAGGATGTTTTGAAGAGGAAAATTTCTAAGATATTTGACGACATATAAGTCGGTGTTCAGGATTCAACAGTAGATGAAAGAACGGAGTAAAAACGTTTTGGCCTGTTCAACTAACCTTCTATTTTTAGTAACATCAACATCGTTGAATGAAGTGCACATAATTCTTTTTTAATAGCCACGAGATAGAATAAATTCCTTTTGTCTTAAAAATGCTATGCCGCTAACAAACGTCTAAAGTGCTATGAAAATGCGAGCGAAGTTCTTCTCTTTTAAGACAGGCCTAGGGAAGAACAGTTTGAGCGAATGCAAGGAGTTTGTATAAGCCCAATAAAGCATTACTGAAGGATAATTGCATTGTAAAAGCCAGGTACTAGCAATCACTCCATGGTATTAAAGAATATCTGTTTAATTTATAAGACTTCATTAAACACATATCTTTGCACGTCTTGTGAAAAAATAGTGAAGGCTTTTAAAGATGACCTCACAACCTGCAACTCCCATTCGTGTTATGACTTCGCGTACTTAACGACTTAAACCTATCTACTCACACTGATGAGCAGTGACCTTGCCTTGGCATCAAACTAGACACAGAATACTATGGAATGCCGTTTGTATCAAAAATACTTCTTACCATATGTAAACCTTTACATTAAATATATAAAACATTTTGCTTTATGAATAAAACTTCTTAATTGTAGTATTAAGGTCATAGTGCACAAATAAAACTTGTTACAAAATATATAAAACTTGTTGAAAAATATAAAACTTTTCACGATATATAAAACTTGTCGATATATATAAAACTTGTTACGCAATCCTGAAAGGTGAAGAGACGGTTGCTTGGCAAAGGGTTGGTTCGCAATCTTCAGTCCTCCATCATGGCGAATGATTTGGCTTTCTGTAGTTTGCGAAACGAAACGACACGCAACGCAATGGGACGAAACGAAATGAAAATCTGTAGTTTGCGAAATGAAAATCTGTCTGTAGTTTGCGAAATGAAAATCTGTAGTTTGCGAAATGAAAATCCTCTGGAGAATGCCGACTTCAAATTCAGCGTGAACAACAAAGGAGAAGACGTCAACAAGAAACCGCGGAGCAGAAGGAACATCGCTTAGCACAACGAAGGCAACGCCGACAACAAGAGACAGAGGGATAGCAGATTGGAATCAGAGGCATTATGATCGTTTTACACTGTCGAAAACCCATATTTCTTAGTTTGCCGGTTTCCCCGCCGATATATAGATCAAAGTCTGAAAAGTTTCAGCTCTGGATTACGGCCGGAAGAATAATAATTTTCGGGCGAACTGCACCGGGCCATATTTGTTCTTTGTTTTTTTCTTTTTCTAAATCCGGACGCAGAAATAATGCTAAATCTGCTTTTCAATACACTCTTAACAATAACACCACATAATACGCAAAAAAGAAGAAGAAAAGAAAAAACAACGTATGGACCTTGATGATCTTCGCGGTGGGTCACCAATCCAGTTCGTAACCCCGACCGACAGGGCTTAACTTGAGCGCCTGAGCTTAAATTAAATTTTTCTGGGCGAAACAGCTTTTTCGGGGGAATTTTCTGTTTAGAAAATCCGAGTAGACGCAACGAGAATAGACTACGAGTAGTCCGCCATTTTCCCTACAACTACAGATTTTCATTTCGCAAACTACAGATTCTCATTTCGCAAACTACAGATTTTCATTTCATTTCGTTTCGTTCCATTTCGTTTCGTTTCGTTTCGTTTCGCTCCATTTCGTTTCGCAAACTACAGTAATTAATTTTACATGCATTTTGCGCGATGAACTCAAACGATTTATTGAAGAACTTCCCTACGAAGAGTTGAGGCAAAGTATTTTTACAGAAGAATAAGAAGTTGCGGATTGGTTACTTGCCCTTTAAGAAAGGATTTGCCGCGAATTTGTGTTTTTCCTTCGCATCTTTGAGTCTCTGAACTGCGATATCAGTTGGAAGGTCTAACTAGAGAGCGCGTAAATTGGCTTGAGGAAGACCGTGATGACAATAGTTTTCGATGCCAACCCGAACCCGTAGACGAAGGTAATGCAAGGTGAAGAGGAAGGCCGCGGTAAACACAAATTCGTGGCAAATCCGATCCTTTCTGAAAGGGCAAGTAACCGATCCACAACTTCTAATTCTTCTGTAAAAATACTTTGCCTCATCTCTTCGTAGGGAAGTTCTTCAATAAATCGTTTGAATTCATCGCCCAAAATGCATGTAAAATCATCCGCCATGATGGACTAAAAAGAGATTGCGAACCAACCATTTGCCAAGCAACCGCCCCTGCACCTTTCAGGATTGCGTGACAAGTTTTATATATATCGACAAGTTTTATATATCGTGAAAAGTTTTATATTTTTCAACAAGTTTTATATATTTTGTAACAAGTTTTAATTGTGCACTATAACCTTAATACTAAAATTAAGAAGTTTTATTCATAAAGCAAAATGTTTTATATATTTAATGTAAAGGTTTACATATGGTAAGAAGTATTTTTGATACACACGGCATTCCATAGAATACTGACTACAGCAGATAGCGTTATTTAGCCATACGAAGTCAACTCGCAATTTCCAAGACCAACTTTAACATAAAACCCATCGGCCACTTAAAGACTTAAATCCAACTCTTCCTCTAGCATATCTACAACTCGCTAAATTGGGTATCAAGCATTTCTGGGGGAAAGGGGTAGAGAGAAGCAAAAAAGGTACTTTAACTGTTGCCCCTAACAGATAAATATGTTCCCATACGACGCAGTGGTGTCGATATGGCTGTTCATGATCAAAGTAAGATAATCAAAAGGCTACCAAATACTGTAAGTAAAAAACATTTCTATCTTTCATAATGGTAAAAAGTTTTATACTTCACGTACTTCAGTTTTCAGCTACTTTATTTTGATCTGCTGTATTTACCAACTTTTGGTTAATAAGAAGCTTCTAGATCTGACGATCAATGAGGATGTTTTATACTCGAACGATTGAGGCAAATACGTAAAACAATTTTAACTCAAAGGTAATGTTCAACGTGTAGGATATATTTCAATGCATTTTTAGGAAGATCCCAAATTACTCAAGGAAATTAAGACATGGGTCTCTTTTCAATTTCCCTCAAAACGTTGAGGGGTGGTCTATATGTTGAGGATTAAGACCTATAGCGACAAAACTTAAGTAAAATAATGACTCTCAAAAGTTTATACGATTCCGTGTAAAATAATATGTAAATTAGGTCACGTGACTTTAAAAGGCCATTTTGCGCGAAAAAAAACTAAAATTAAAAATACACCAGTTTATAATAGCAGTCAATCAAAGTAATTGACGTTTTTAAAAGCTGTTCGTTTATCCCTCGCACGCATTTTTAGACAAGTTTAGAGATGGTCAGTTACTATGGATACGAGATATAACGTCATAAATAGCAGATGCTCAAGCCATTTTTGATTCAAATGCATGTTCTCTCAACTTCTCTCAGCAATAAAAGTAAAGATTGTGGATAAAATGATGCAAAATTCTTATTTATGTGTTATTTTGTATGTCAGGCACAAAAAAAATACAGTTTCTTGCGGTTATAACTTGATTTTTAATTCATCTGTAAAATCAGACATGGTGGCCAAGATGGCGCCGTTATTGGTGACATCACAGGCCTCCAGTAGCGCCACCACTGACAAAATATACCTCATCTTGTTAAGGAGATCATAGGCTTTCCACTTAAGGCAAAATCGTTTCGAAATACATATCAAAAACTCTAGAGAGGGGTCCCATCAACCACCCCCACCTCCCTTGAATGTACTACGGTGGGGGTATGAATTTGCGTGCATGTCTTAGGGTTAACAAATATAGGTTATTAACCCTATGATTGATGTGTCTCGGTTATTTAAACAGCGACCCGATAAAGAAACAAATTTACAGTACTTTACTACAGTCTATACAAGATGGCTAATAGGGCTATATAAATCCTTCAGACTGAAATTTTAAGGACGTATAAGGGCAAATAGAAATCTAGGAATTCGAGTTCCGGCAAAAGCAGCCACAAACTCACCAAATCGACCTCACATTGCCAGTTGTTGCACCAACTCAATGAATTATTGCGCTGCAAAGTTGATTAATAATATTGTAAACTAACGCCAGCATTTTCTTAAGCCAGTTAGCCCAAGAGTTGGGCAACGAAGATGAGGATCCTCGCTTTCCGGATAAGCCAAGCTGTATGATATACCAGTTTCACCAAAACATTCTATTGAGGCCACATTTCCCCAACTATTGTACTATTTGTTTCATTGAAATGGTTGAAAGAGTTGCGTAATGGCTACCTTGTGGCTCTCCTCTTATGTCCAGGATTGAACACTGTAGCAAACATTTGGTAGCAAATTGTTTTCGCAATTTTGGCAAAAGAAAAATTAAACGAACTGTCAGAAATATATAGAAAAAATAGCAAATATAGCAAAAATAACAAATTCAGCAAGGATTGCAAACTGTAGAAAAACTTTGCTCACAAATTTTTGTCGCAATTTTAGCAAAAATTTGTTTAATAGAAATTGCTTGCAGAAATCTAAAAAAGTCTGCAAAAATCGCAAAAGTAACAGGAAATTTCATTGCAACAAAAAAACACCCAGATAACTATCGCAAGAATTGCAAGAATAACAAAGTAACAAAAGGGTAGACTTGAAGAGAAAAAGGTATAGTCGGCAAATTTCGCAAAAATCGAAAAACTAACATGGATATATAATATTTTTTTTGTTGGAATAACAACAACAACTTCACCAAACGCTAACAAATATCTCAAGAATAAGAAGAATAACAACTCTAGCAATAATTCAGACCAAGAGACTATAAAGGGGAGAGAGAGGGCATCCCCCATATACACCCTATTCCATAGGTAATTCGTCTCGAGTTATTTTTAACACCACAGATCTCAAGGGGGAATAGACAACAGCCAATCACATGGCGCGAATGTGTTCCGCGTGGATGACCCACGCTGAGAGCCACGCGTCCTTCACGAAATGACGCAGAACAAAATGGGGGAAGACGCGGAGAGCGATTTTGCTATTCCTTTTGTCGACTACAGCGAGATTTCTGCGAAAGCTGTGTCAGCGAAACCGAAATTAAAAAACAATCGCCCTTCCTCTCTTGTATAGAGCTAACAGTAGAGCAGGGAATTTACAGTTTTAAGAGAGCAATTTCTGGTTTGATGTTTATTTTTTTCAGTCTTTATAGCGATTATTCCTACCCACTTACTTTGTCAATTGTAGGCGAACCCTCCTAAAGCTGAATTTTAAGGGACCATATTCAAGCTCAGAAAGAGAAAGAAAATTTCGTCGTTGCTTATTTACGTCCTCCATAAAACGCGAAATTAGGCACTTTCACGTCGTAGTCGTGCAAAAACGGGAAAGAAATAAACAAAAAAGAGTGTTGCACGTGCGAAGTTGTTGTTTTGCTAATTAAACCTATTGTTTTTTTGACGTTCTAGTTGTCGTCCGCGTCGTTGGATCTTAAACTCCCTAAATTGTACAAATGGCCGGTTTCAATAGACCGGCGAAATTTCTCATTTTATTAAAGAACTGAGGTTACGACAACGTCGAGTTAAACTGTTTTCACGGGTTGTCAAAGAGTCCAGCGATTCCTTTTTCCCAGGTGAGCGCCGACTCATTTCGCTTCAATATTCAGGAATGCTCTCGATCTTTTTGCGCTTTCATTGCCTCTCGCCCGAAATGTTTTGCACGGCGTTTGGTCATGCGAAACCTCCACGAAACATCCACGCCTCGCGCGAGGTAACTTTGTCCCGATTCTAAAAATAACTCGAGACGAATTACCTATGGAATAGGGTGTATATGGGGGATGCCCTCTCTGTCCCCTTTATAGTCTCTTGTTCAGACTTATAAAAAGGAAAGGTAAAGAAGGTCCTCTGGAAGTCTGCAAATTTCACAAAAATCGCAAATATAACAAGAATTTTTTATTCAGCAACAACGACAACAACAAACACGCTAGCAAATATCGCAAGAATAACAGGAATAAATTAAGCAAAAGTTCAGACCTATAAAGGATAATGGCAAAGGAGGCCCTCTAAACGTCTACAAATTTCGCAAAAATCGCAAAAGTAACAAGAATTTTACTTGCAAAAAGAAAAACACTTCAACAAATATCGAATCAATACCAAGAATAACAAATTCTGGAAGAGTTCATACCATAAACGTCAAGAAGTCACGTGACTATGGCCTTGCCGTCAGGTTTGCGGTTTGAGGTTCACAGTTTGTACCAGGGCGTAAGAAGCTAGGGCGTTGAAACGAGCGGGGTCGAGCGATGTAGCTGTGATGCAAGGGTCTGGGTACTACCAAAGAGATAAAACAAGATGGCAGACATTATACTGGACCGTCAGAGAGATTATCCAGCGGACGTTAGCCATTATCCCGTGGCATTCATTTGCTGCAAGCAATAGCGAAGGAACAAATTATTTTTTTCTCACGTTCGTTTTCTGTTTTGTTCAATTTTTCCTCCGCGAACAAATATCTGTATTGAATATAGTTCCACCTCCGTGAACTCGGTATTAACATTTCGTGACTTGGTAAGAAAATGGCATCACAACTCAGTTGATAGCACTGACATCATTTTTAGACTAATATTATCGGTTCTCTACTTCAGTTTAATATCAAGTTGTGTAATTCATCATCTGCTATGGCATTTATTTTTTGCTGCCCAGTTTCAAGGCCAGATGATCTCTTTTCACTCTGTGATCGGTTTGGATTTGTTGGTGTACATCAGTATTCTTCTCTAAACACCTTATTGAGCTATCTCCAATATTGAGCATTACAGTTGGACAGATTGTGAAAACTTAAGTCCGGGTAAATAAAAAATATAATAAAATCATCATTATTTTTTATCTTGTACACTATTAAATACTACTGTGCAATGAAGAGTAAGTATGTGAAAAAAATACAATTCACTGCCCTTGAAAACTAACAAAGAAGTCGCAAGAACACAAATAAGTAGCTGAGCAAATATTTTTGTTTGATAATAATAGATTTTTCTAATGAAATGGTCAATGAAAACTACCCATGCAAGACATACTAAGGAACTTAGAAGAAACTAAACATTCACTAGTTTTACATTGAAACCAGACATTGCTATATATATATCTTACAGATACAACATAAAACATAACATACAAATTCAAAAGTATATTGCAAACAGTAAAATTATACAGAATTACAAATGAAATACAGAATTATGCACAAATGAAATACAAATGACCCGTATAGACAGAGATTAAACCTCTGAAAAACAAACTTTTTAGTGCGACCAGCAACCCTAGCACACTTGCATACTTCATGTCCAGTATGATTCAATTTTATTCTTGGTTAAATTTATTAACTACAAGCCAGGCTTAATCAAATTGATTCAAAAAATACTTTCCTGTTTCCTTGAAACTACAATATATAATATTAAGAGAGAGGATATAATGCTTGAAATATTATACAGTAGCTGACAATCAAAAGATAAGGCACTTCTAGGAAATCGAGTTGGTCCATATACTATTTTTCAGTTATTTTCTTTTACTCTGTATAAATAGTAATAATAATTAATACAGACATTTTGTGCCCGTCTCAATAGTTTCCATCTGAGAGCTGACTGTCGTTTGTGCAACACCACACGTAAGCCTCTGACGACAAAATACATTGCTACACAGTCTTAATTAGTCTTAGATTGTCAAACGAGATCATTCGAATGCAATTTTCTAGTAGAACTTTAAAAATAGTCAGAACCTAATTCTTGGATCGCGGTTCTGTAACTAAAAAAAATATTTACCATCTCTATGTTAAAAAATTAAACTCGCTAAATTGGGCAACTGAAATCTTTTCTTTTACTAACAAGCTAAACGCCAACGTACAAAACAAAAACCTTGCTATCGCCATTATGAAGTTGTTACTTCAGAAGTAAAAAACCCTTAAAGGTTCATAAAAGTTCACTCTAAAACTTTGCATGCACAAACAAAATTACATATTTTTTTGGAAGCCATTTATTATCATTTGGTTTTGACTGGCAAGATAAAACGCGACCTTCAACCTGTAATATTCAATAGGCCATTTTGACACTACATAAAAATAGAGGGCGAAAAAACACCTTAACTTATAAGACTAACTATAAAATATAACCTAAATATTTTCTGTATATCGCATAGAAATACGCAAATATCAAATCTAATTATAGATTGCAGCGATTTAAAGATATAAAGCAATAAATCTGAACCTACCTCCAGCTAGCCGGTGCCATTTTTCTTGCCCTGACAGCGGATCGAGAGCGGAAAAGCGAACTAGTTCCAGTTCTACTCCGCATCACAGCTGAACCAGAGAGCGCGTATGAGAGTTTCAACGCCCTAGCTTCTTACGCCCTGGTTTGTACGGATAGACAACGCTCCAAAGGTAAGTGATCTAAAGCAAAGTTTTTGTCCCCTAAAACATCACAATCCCACGTTTGAGAAGAAAAACAACCTTTTAGAACTCTCTTACTTATTGATTATCGAATTCTATTTAAAAAAACGTAATTTTGAGGACAATTTCTCAGCTAAAATAGGAGTAAGTCCCAAATATGGGTAGAAGGGTAACGTGAAACCGTTAACTCCAAACTGCAGTTTGTCGTTTGCGGTAAAATGACCAAACCTCGATCGTAAGGTCACTAGTGACTAAAGACATGCAAATATGCCCCCAAGAACGTACTATGTCTACTATGAAAATAAAAACTTCGAGTTTTGACAATAAAAATGTGCTCAATTTTAAACAAAAACAGAGAAAAGCTGAAAAGTCGATTATATCCGAGCAGGAGCCCATCACTAGGCTCCAGGTCCGGGAGATTTGGTGGCCCGTACGGGAGAGCTAGCGGGAGATCAGTTCCTTTTCGGGAAACTCCCTGATAATCTGGGAGAGTTGGCATATATACCTGCCAATAAAATTACAATTTGTAACCCGTAGTCTTTATCATTATATTATTTCTTTATGCAATTCGTTCTAGAATAAAGGGTTAAGAAACTAAGAACCTGCATTGTGTAGGTATATGATACCAATGTTGAGATTCCGTTATTATGCAGGGCTTTTATAGCATTGTCTTTTTTTAGGTGTTATTTTTTTTTTTTCATGTAAAAAATAATATTAATAATAAGAACGGTACTATCGGAAAACAATAAAACATTTTTGTCTCTAGTTAAGAACCAGTCAACTTTGCTTTGCATTGTATAGAGCATTATGACCATGGCTGTTCCCCGATATAAGCTTCACACATGGCGGGGAAGGCGCGAACCGGCCCTCCTCTATGAAACCCAACATCACTCCATCCTAAATCGTCTAAGATTATCAGCAAAACATGTGGCGGAAAGGCAATAACTTGGAGCACAAACAACGAAAACGACAAAAAACAAGAGAGCACGAATCAGAAAATGTTTGGACTGCATTTTTTAACCCAGCTTCCTCCTTTTCTCCTTGTTTTTGAAGCGGAGTGTCAGCAAATGAGGTCCGAATTCCTTTAATTCAGTATTAATACCAGTTCAGTGCAACCCGATCCGCCCTCCAAGGTCATGCCTGTTAACGGTCAGTATCTCATGTAAGACTCCATAATATGTAGAATCAAGGAAAAACATAGAAAAACAAGGGAAAACGAGGGATAACGTAGGGAAAACAGGGGAATGCATGGGAACACAGGGAAACTTTTGTATATATTGGGGACATATTACGGAGTCTTACATGAGATACTAACCCTGTTAACCTTGCTGGTCGCCCACATAACAGCCCCCTGCTACGAGACGAAACTCTTGACAAAACTAATCGATGACATCAATGAAATCAACGAGTAATCAATAGGTAATTGATGGGTAATCAGTCACTTAGTAATTGATTAAATCACATGTTTGGGGGTGGAAGCTGAATAATGAATAATAACAAGGTCTAAAAGAAAATGAATAATGAATATTTTGAATTAGAAAATCTGGAGTTATAAATAACACCGTCTAGCCTCGGAATAATGAATAACTCATAGCTGTTAAATGATCCCATAAAAACGCAAGACGAAAGAAACAATTTTTTGCCGTCGCAAACATTGTAATCCGCACGAAACCAGTGCAATCCAAAGCGGCAAATAAAACTCCTGGAAGTCTGCGTTCTTTTCCTAAAGCTTGCAAAGTTGCATGTCAATCAATTGAGATGTTTGACCTTTGGCTCCTCTTTTAGTCGATGTATCGTGTGTCTACTAGCCTGTTCCAGGCTCTCAGATAGTGGAGAAGGCGCGAGAGTATGGGGAAGACGCGAAAGTGAAAGGCGCAAACCGCCCCTCCTCTCCCCATTTTCCTCCCCTTTTTTCGTGTTCGCGCGTTCTCAATTCCGCGGGCCCGACTATGTCGGAGCCTGGAACAGTCTATAAGTCTACAGTTTACGCCCAATGCATTTTCGTGGTAATTGGGTCGCTTTTCCTAAATATTCGTCTTCATTCGATTTTGAACAATAAAAAAAAAGAAGTCAGAGAAGAAGAGAAGTCTTAATCGACGGTAGGTCTGTTTGTCATTCTTGACAATGTTTCCAGCTCGCCTTCCGGCACGGTCACCTAAATGTGACGTTTAGTGCACAATCGGAGCAGTTCAGTTTAAACGTACCGTTCTTTTAATCGGCGTATTATTAATCATTTGAAAGATTTTGTACTCGATGATATTCAAACAATCAATTTCTTACTATCTCGTCTTTATTATTATTCTGTTCAGATAGCGATCACCGAAAAGGCGTCATCAAGATTCTATTGCGAGCAGTCCCTTCCTTTTCTTTTGAGACAATTTAGAATGCGAGCACGTGCGAGGGGCGAGGAGCGAGGGGCGAAGCCGCGAGAAACGAGGGAGAGCCACAATCTCTCCGGCCTTTTTTGCACCTTTAAAGGGGCTGTGTCACGGCAGTCCAGTTCATTTTGCTTAATTTTTCCAATTACTCGCCCTCAATCGTTATGGAACTTAAAGTAAGCAACGAAATTACAGGTAAATGACAAAATCAGAGATCCGAGACAAACAAATACGCGTCGTCTCCTGAGCAATATTTTTGAAGTTGCAAGCAGCAGAGATCAACTTTGAAAAACTGTTAAGCTGAACAGTTTTCAAAAACCCTATTTTCAATCGGTCTCAATCTTCTTCTTCACCCTAATTGATCTTATTTTCACCAGTCACCAAGACAATATTCTCTGTTCTGGGGTGACACACGTGGGTATAAGCGATCACAGTCTTGTTTACGCGTACCGTAAAATTTCAGTCCCACCTGTTTCTAAAGGAATCAATTTGATCAGCTATAGACAATTTAAACACTTCAACAGCAATAATTTCCGCAATGATGTTTCGACGCAACCGTGGGACGATATCAAAGAACTGTACGACCCCAATGACATGTTGAAAAAATGGAAAGAATTATTCTCAAGTGTTTGTGATAAGCACGCCCCAGTGAAAACTAAACGCACCCGTCCCACCAAGTCTCCTTGGATTACCACAAATTTGAAAAAACGAATGAATTTCAGAAACTGGCTAAAGAAAAAAGCTGTTAAAACTAAGGATGCGTCCTTTTGGAATCGATTCCGGAAGGTCAAAAATAAAGTAAATCAGGAAATCAAGGCTGCTAAAAAGGCCTATTATAATAATTCTCCAAAATCGTGCAGCCCGTATTCTAATGTCCGCCACTTCTGATTGTAATGTGGACGATTTGTTCCTGGCACTGGGTTGGCGTACGCTTAAACACCAAAGACAAGTATCGAAGGCCATTATGATGTATAAAACCGTACTTGGGATGACTCCCGACTATCTAACATCTAAATTTGTATCTCGTGACGAAATAACTTCTTATCGATTGAGGAATACTGAAAATAAATTAGTCCTTCCACTGCCCCGTACCAATTATTTAAGGAAAAGTTTCTCCTATAGTGGAGCTAAGCTGTGGAACAGCCTATCCCATGATTTAAGATCTGCAGATTCTTTACATGATTTTAAACGCAAACTGTGTCGCAACAGTTTTGAATGAGATCATACATTAATACAGTTTTACACGGCATCCTTGAAAAGCAGCTTTTATTTGTAAATAGCTAGGTAGTTAAAATTTCATGAATATATTTTTAATCAGAGTTAGTTTAGTTAGGCATAATAGATCTTTGATTTTTTGTACATGCTGAAGGAATTTTAACCGTGTTTAAATAAAGTTATCTATCTATCTATCTATCTATCTATCTATCTATCTATCTATCTATCTATCTATCTATCTATCTATCTATCTATCTATCTATCTTCAGTCTTGCCCATCCGTGGCATGTGTTGTTTCTATTACGTTATTTTAACCTTCCTTTAACGTTTTAAGCGGTTATTTCTATGTTTCGCTTAATTTAACGGGCATTTTGTAATTTCCTAATTTGGCTGAATTTCGTGACACAGCTCCTACCTTTAAGCTCATCCCGCTTGGCTCTCAGGAAAAATGGACAATGGTTCACGGTCTACATCATGTAAACTAAGTTCGTATACCACTCGCGTCGTAAGTACCATACTCTGTTGTGGATCGTTTTCGCTTTAAGATCACCACCGACGAAACTCAGGTTTGAAATCGTTTAAGCTTCCCCAAGAAAATTAAGCTCACAGAATCGAACGCGTAAGGTGGGCTGTAGCCACGCCTATATTATTATGCTCGTACCATAAATGTTGATTTTACAACTTTACAACTCGTCGGAGTTTTCAGCCCCTCACTTTGGTCATTTTTTAATGAAGCTTTACTTCCATTTTTCCTAAGCCTTGCTTTTTTACGGAAAGATTGTCCCCCGAATCTAAATGAATTTCAACAGTCGAAATTAAACTTCATAACGCTTAAATAATAACAGCAGGAGCGTACAAGTACAACTGAAATATGGAAAGATGATACACTTTTTATTTCCTGAAAAAGCCTCGGGATGACTGGTATATTTTTCGCTCTATATTTGTGTCTTTCTTTTATCTTTTATTATTCCATAATCCTGATGTCGTCACTGGCCTTTTTTCCCTTAAACATGCACTTGGGTACAATGTATATCCAGCACCACCTTTTTGGATGACGATAGAAGGCCTAAATGTAATAAACGATCCTAAATGTAATAAAGTCCTAAATGTAATAACATTTTGTCCTAAATGTAATAAACTCTTAAGTTGCAAGTTACCGTAATTACTCCAATAAGCGCCGCATTTGTGGGAATTTAATAAGCGCCGCGGCGCTTATTCGCCTAAATACGGTACTAAGAGGTATTACTATGGTTTTAAGCGCCGCCCTCAAATAAGCGCAGCATTTTGGAGAAAAAATTTACTAAGCTTCGGTACATTTCCTTATTCACTGTGTAACTTGACGTTTACAAATAAATTGCTTGTAAAGGGACAAAATGAAAAAAAAAAAAAAAAAAAACTTGTGAGCCTTAAAAAGTTTTTCATACTTCATTTTTCTTAAAGAAATTTACTGCAAAAACCGTGGACGAAGATCCTGTTGCTTGTCAACGTTGGATCTCTAGAAAAGAGATCTAATCAGCTAAAATACTAAGAACAAAAAACGAGAAGTCTAAGGGCCTGTTTACATGGAGGAGGAGGACCCCAGCTAGGTGAAGTAACCCGCCTGTCCACATAACCTCTCATTTTAATTTCATCACGTTTACTTGATAGCTGGGGTGACCCGCCGCATGTTACCTCACCTATCTGGGGTCCCCCACCTCCATGTAAACAGGCCCTAAAGACTACTGCACAGCTGATAACAACGTTTATAAATAACTAAAGATAGTACGCGCACGCTCTGTTTAGCCGAGAGATGTGTTTGCATGAGAGTATGTAAACATGTGTGGAGTCAAGATGTTTTGAGTTTCGAATTCTCCCTATCCCTGTAGTGTTTATATCAGGCTATGCAAACACAGGAAAAAAGTTTTCTATTGCTTAAATATTGTTTTTTTTAAAAATACTGTTACTTTGCCCTTTACAAGCAATTTATTTGTAAACGTTAAGTTTCATAGTACATAAGGAAATGTACCGAATTTACGCGAACTAGCGCCGCGGCGCTTATTATCTTTTTCTCCAAAAATGGGGCGCTTCATACCATGGTAATACCGCTTAGTACCGTATTTACACGAATAAGCGCCGCGGCGCTAATTAACCCGCCCCCCCCCCCTCCCCTCCGACCCAAATGGGGTGCTTATTCGAGTAATTACTGTAATTGGCAACTTAAGAGTTTATTACATTTAGGGCAAATTGTTATTACATTTGTATAGGTAATAGCATGATTAGTAGTGATATTTGGCCTAAATACCACGAGTGATATTTCAAAATTGTTATACGTAATTTCACGAGCCGTTAGGCGGGTGAAATTTGAGACAATTTTGAAATATCACGAGTGGTATGCCAAATATCACGTACAAATCATGCTATTATTTGTTTATACTACTACCCGCAAAAGGTTTGTAATTTTCACATGAAGGTATTTCAAATTAAGCTGAAATACCACTGCTCTAAGCCAATCAAATTGCAGAAATTTTTCATGTAGTAGTATAAAGGACTTTATTACATTTAGGACAAAATGTTATTACATTTAGGACTTTATTACATTTAGGGTCGTTTATTACATTTAGGCCTTCTACGGACGATTTTGCAATCTGTCCATTGCCGGTTTTTACCCTCTTGTAGGCGACAACTTAAGAAATGGCTTCATCTCTATATTCGTTGTATTTACTGCACAACAAGCAATTAAATGCAATGTTCTTAATTGAATAATTAATTTCAAGAATTAATTCAATAATGTTTATTCCAAAATGTAGATCCATACGAAACCACTGTTGGCAGACAACTTCCGTCGATAGCGACCTTTTATTTCTGGGGTCGTCGCCGGTGAAGGATCGACAGTATAATTATTATAATTATTATTATTATTATTATTGGAATGGTTTTTTTAATTGAAATGAAATGTTTTTATTTCGAATAAATTTTTCTTAGTTAAATTAACTCTTTCTAAGCTCAATTGAGTGCTTTTTAAATCGACAGGAATTGTAAATAGTATTTTGAATGAATAGTTTTTTTTTTCCTTTCCCTTTTTAAAGCGAATTAATTGGATTTTAATAGTTAGCATTGTTGTCATATATTTAGTTTTTAATTTGCAAACAACAAGTTAAGATATAATTTAAAATTGTAAAATATTACTTATTGTTCTGATACTTAAATAAAGTTTTTATTATCATTGGAATAGATTGAAATCACATTTTCTGGTGTAAAATTTGCGTTGTTTTTGTTTTGTTTTTCTCTTTCTAATTCCAGGAAGAAGACAACTACCTAGGCTATGAAAGTTTCCCGGTGTTATGTTGAGATGCCGCCTCCATCCTTCACCGCCATCCAAGAAGTATGTTTGCAAAGAGACTTTTGACTGCTGCCGTGAATGCAACCACGCCTTCTACACGTGCATTAGCATGGCCGGGTACACCTATGGTGCGTGTATGCGCGGAGCGTACAAATGCATGTGCGACTGTATCGACCAAAAATCGTACTCGGAACTACCCTCCAAGCTTCCAACACCACCCCCTATGGTATTCAAGGCTACAACGAGGCTCAATGTGAATGCGACCATTTGAACTTTAGTTTCTTCGCGTACATTATAATTTCAAACAATTGCCCCTGTACGAGAGCTGTTGTCCTGAATGTTGATAGGAACTTTTAAGTTCACTAGTTTTGTTCTTGAATATATATTTTTTAATAAATGGAGCCGCTTCTTTCTTTTTTCTTTTTCTGTTAATATACCACAAGACACTTTTTTTAAGTGGAATGCTACTCAGGCTTACTTTTCAGGTTCTCTTGAAGCACTACGATAACTGTACAATTCGTACCATTCAGTCTGAGTTCCTTAGCCTATCTTTATCTTCGTTTATATTGTTGTTTATTTAGTATCCTTAACTTTAACGAGGAACGTTTGCCGAGCCCTCTGGCTCTTTCCAACGTTGCCCAGAAAGGGGCTTAAATGCCAATTAATAACTGTGCTGGCAGGACAAACTATATTAATGGAAGGCAAGAGAAATGAAACCGAGGGGTCAGTTTTACCCTAGGGGTACCTTCTAAATGACTAGGGGGCGAGGACGCCCGTCAGGAAACTGGAATTAAACCCCTAAATGAGATCCACCTTGGTGCGTACTAAACTTTATTGATCCCCCAAAATTAAATTGTAATATTTGAGTTTTCAAAGATTGCTTTATCTTTTTTTTCTTCCTCTCTTCTGTTCTCTTATCATAAATACTTTCAGTTTCTTTAAGCTTAACCTGCATGGGTAATCACATTGGCTTTCCGTCCTGACACTAATTCCTACGTGATACTAAAAACTGCAGTTTGGACCTCTAAACGTAATGGCTTAATGTCTGACAATCAACCATAGAATTTGTGGCTGTACCCCTTGTATCGGCCCAAGGAGTTGTCTAGCTAAATATATGCCCATGAAATACAAACATTTTACTTCTTGAGTTTTCTTTTGCTTTGTTCTCCTCTTCGTCGTCTTGGGGGCAGCTAGTTTGCGGCCATGTATTTTTTGTCTCATTTGAATCCCTCGACTCGCATGGTGTTAAGAAACTTTGGGATGAGAATTCCACCAAGTGAAGTTACCTTATATCAGACTGTGTGTATATGGTTGCTCCATTTCTTTCTACTTGGTGGGAATAGCATCGCAAGCAAAAGCCCATGAACGAACAGCGGCCTCCGAAGCTCAAGACAACTCGAGGAAAATACTGAAGACAAGACAGAAGCCGGCGTAAAAAATCCTCGAACACTCTGTTTAACATTGTGATCGTACTACTCTCGCCAATGGTCTTTTGTAATAACAACCGTTCGAATTCGGATTTTTCGCACGCCATGCGGAGCGACGAAAGACGGTTGAAACTCAGTTGCTGTATTGTATGATCTCGGATTAATGCGACAATTCAAGGTTTCCATCGTGATGAGGAATTAATGCTCAAAGCTCGTCGGTCGTTTGCTAATCATTCACCGTGTTAAACATCTTCGAAAACATGGTATTATTAAAATTCTAAGTTATAGTTCTTTCATTGAGATTAATCACATCAATGTGATCTTTTTTACAATAATTATAACTAGCGGCTAGGAGCAATTTGCGTAGGGTGTTTCACGCGAGAGTTTGATCAGATAATTAACAATTATTCCTCGAGCCCAAATGGGCTCTGAGTCAATAGCCCATGAGGCTGAAGGCCGAATGGGCTATTGACTCAGAGGCCATGAGGGCGAGAGGAATAATTGTTTTAGTAAAATCCAACCAGTTGGTCAAAAATATCGAGAATAAAAAAAAAAAGCTAGTTAAAGCTAGACTTTAATCCCGCCAAAAAGCCCGCCCTTTTCGCTACTAGGGGGCTATAACATATAGCCTAGTGGTAGCTCAACCAATCAGAACGCAGCATTGATAATAGACCACTAGTTGGATTTTACTAATTACAGATTTCCCACAAATGTGGTATTCTGCAGCTTATTTACTGGAGAATGTAATTTTGGTGTTGTCCCGGGGTGGGGCGTTTGCGCCCCATTTTTTAAGCCCACCGTGCGGCATTTGTATGAACCCCCGGCCCCACTGCGGGGCATTTGCCGCTTTTCCAAAACAAAATGACAAATGCCCAACAAATGCCCGAGGGAGGGGAATGGGCACGCGTGGAATTAACTAAGCCGTTGTAAAAAACTTTTCCAATCGGCAGTGGTTTTGCATAAAGGTTCTACGGCAGATAGCGAACAGAAAACCCACGAGAAAGTAATGGGCAAAATTCTGGTGGCAGGGAAGCGCTTTCAAACCGAGAAAACCGTGAACATTCCTGAAATATTTCAAGTGTTCACGGTTTTCCGCTCGCACTATAAATCTAGGGGTAAGGGGACCATGAGAGAAGTCTTCCCGGGGGAGAGACAAGATTGAGTGGTACCGGCGGTACGCGGTAGCCACCCTGTACAGGAGTCCTGACAAAAGTCCCCGGGGGTGAGGCTCATATCCCCTATCGAAGTGAGGGGAATCAGGAGGGGTGGCCCTCCTGGCTGGAGTACAGATTACGTGGGACTGGAGGTCCCACCTGATTTATAAGCCACCCCTCCTCCCCTAGTGTAACCTCTCTGATAAGCCCTCTCTCCCCTTTGAGTGATCCACAACGATTTTCTCCTAACAACATCACTACATCGTCAAAAGGAAAAGTTATGAGAATTATCAAAAAGATCACAATCAAGGAAATGTTTTGATCTTTCAACAAATTATTCTCTAAGAAAATGTATGGAGGTCAATCTGGAAAATTTGTTTGTTGCTATTGGTTACACCCCTCCCCCCCCCCCCCAACTAGTAAGACCCCTAATATTATTGTCACAGAGTGATTTGTTTCACAGCAAAAATATTGTTACTGGCCATGAACTGCACCTAACAATTTTCAGCAGCATGTGTTGGAACCAATGATTACAATTCCCGTGAACTAGTCACAAAACCAGAAACTAATCACCACCGTTGATTATATTTTATTTTTCCCACACTGCACCTGATTGGTTTGTTCCTTCCGACACAATAGCATTCCAACAATGTTTTCAAAACAGCCTTCTAATAATTTATTATTTCTTGCCTGTAGAGTTCTCAAAATAAAATGTTCAGTGTGTGATAATCAACTGATAAAACAAGTTTGTAAAATTTAAACCACGTATTATTTAAAAATTGATTTGCTTTAGTTTCTCAGAATTACGGCTCATGCAATTCAGAATAAATTACCAAAGGCTTGCTGCTCCAGTCTTTATACATAATAACATCATTCCCACCCAGCCCTTGAATATGCCTGAAGAAAATAAATAAGCAATGCTAACAGCAGCATGGAGTAATAAATAATCAGAAGCTGAAATTTGACCTTGTTCATATTTGGGCATTGTGACAGACTATATTTTTTTTCTCTTGTGACTTCAAATTAGGACCAAAGTAGTAAATGATATCTACCGTATTTATTCGAATAAGCGCCCAACCTCGAATTAGCGCCCACCTCGAATAAATACCCATCCTAAAGGCAGAAAAAGTTAATAAGCGCCCAGCCTCGAATAAGAGCCCACCCCACCCCACCTCCCTCCCGATCCCACTCAAACTCAATAAAGCACCCACCCCCACCTCACCCACTTTCCCCCCACCCCCCAAAAATTGAATAAGTTTTAATAAGAGACTTCCCCGAAGACGGAGATTTCTTCAGAGTATTTTACAGAAACCTTGCTTTGTTCCATCTTCGCGTTTTGTTATTACCATTTATTGTTTTGTTGCAAAATAAATTAACGTACTACACTTGCTGAAAATGTTGAAAATTCAATAAGCGCCCAGCCTCGAATAAGCGCCCACCTCGAATAAGCGCCCACTCTCAAAGTGCAAAAATTTAATAAGCGCCCAGGGCAGTTAATCGAATAAATACGGCACACTATTATTTTTTTTAATAGAACTGAATTAGTTGAAGGATTGTCTGTAGACGTGAATTTTCATCCTCAACCTCAATCAATGTCTGATCAGAATGTGATTCCAATATTTCAAACACCACTTTTGTATAACTTGTGTCATTGAATTGTAAATAATTTTATATAGTATTGTTATCACAACAATATTAGTATTTACAGTGTAATTGCATTGGAAATATTGACATTATAGTTAAAAGATAAACTTCTGGTTGACCAGTTCTACTGAATCAACTAACCATACAGAAGGTACTGTGAGCCACATCACTGCACCAGCTCCAAAGGGTCCTTGACAGTTAAGGCTGCAGCATCAGGTTATGGCTAGTTAGCCATCCATGACAGCTAGGTATGCATTCTAAAATATTGCTACAATTTGGACAAACACGGTGCTGAATGGGAACAAACGTAAAATTGAGAGTCTCTCCAAGGAACCAGACCTTGTAATTTGTGATCATGAGTGTCTGTACGTAGCATTCCTGGAGCATCTCATTAATTTCATGGAGTCGTTTTCCAGCAAGTGTCTCTGACACAATGAAAAAGAAGCATATCATAAGAGGAGCAAAGAGACTCTGATCCAGCAGCATCTTTTTAAAGCCCGCAGTTTTTACAGCCCCAGGGACAATCCTTTCCAGTGTAAGATATCATGATCTTAGCACAGGGCCAATAACTAGTCCAACCACTCCCATACGAGCCGTCATGATTTGTGCCGCTTTGCTCAGCAAATTGCTGGGTGATGACATCTCCGGCAGCAACAAGGACACCTAAGGAGAAAAAAAAAGCAATAAAGAGTTAGACTTGTCTGTCTAATTGCAGCCCAAGGGGAAGTACTCCCAGCTTATTTGGCCAAATAAAGGGTATCACCACTGAACAAGGTATGGTTTTGGGGGTTTAGAGTCTTAAACAGACACAATTTTCCTATTTGGCCTCTCAAACAGCATGTTGCCTTGAACAGATGTAAACTTTGGGAGAGTGCAGTGTACATGTGGGTGAGAGGGGGGATGCAATGCCTAAATGCATGGTTACGTGCCTCTGAACAGAGTTAAAGGAAGTTGGGGGATCTCTTGTCTAAAATAGAGTAGCGAAATGAACAGTTTTATAAGGCCTTGGTGGCATCCCAGTCAATTTTTTCACTTCCTCTGTATTTTTACACTGTACATAAACACATTAGATAATCACCTATTTTCCTTTTTTTCAAGTTGCTCATGCACAGTCTGGTCTAGCCACATTCTACCAGAATGGAGAAACAAAAAAATTGGGGGAGACTGGATTAGCATAAGATTTGACATGTGGATTAGACATGAGAGTGTAGTGATCGAATAACAGAAATTATTACCATTCAGACAATAGCTGCTATAACATTATGCTCTCCATGAACATGCTACAGTACAAGCAGCATATAAAAAGAAAGTAGTGTCCAATAGCCTGGAACTAATGGATTTTGCTATTGGGCTACTGAATTTCATTCTTCAATTGAAGAGTTAGGAGCAATGCAGCTCACCAAAAAGTATTTGGCGCTAAGTTGAAATTACCTTTGCTGAGTGGGATTATGCTATAAGCCCAAACTAATGGCAAGCTGTAAAACTTACTTTCTTTGTACCCTGTACAAGTTGATGTTAATTCACATTAGACTATGCAGTCTCCTATTATTCATTAAGATCGTCAAGTTTAAGAAGACTCTAGCGGTAACTTGCATACATCTGGGATGCAAATGTACTAAGAGGAGATGGCATCAGAGTTCACAGAAGTAAATGAGTAAGGTGAAGGATTCCCGTCAAGCCCCCTGAATGCAAGATGCAGTGATGTGAGGAAAGTTCCCCAACCCCCAGTCCCAGGGTAGAGTAATTGATACTCTTCCCTAGGTTACACTCAGTACATTGGCAACTTAGTTGGCTAGCATTGAGGCAAGTGCTTAAACTTAATGATCTTATAGGAGCCTGTAAACAGTCTAATTAAGTTCACATGGACCAGGGTTGCAATCAATGTTAAGAGAGGACAATTTCATCCTACCTTGAGCAAATGCCTCAAACAGGGATAAATAATAATGTGAAAAACTGAAATGCTCAACTTTCATTGGTTCTGCATGTTACAATCATGGCAACTCAAAAGTCTCCATCCCATAATAGTTAGACCCCAGTTCAACCCCAAAACTATAGCATTCTCAATAATTTATCAGATCGAGCTTGTTTTCTGGTTCAAGTACCAGAAAATGCATTTTTGTCATCAGGATATTGTGGTATACACTGTAGATTAATTATTTTGTGCTACGTCAGAACTTAGTCCCTTTACCCATACAACAAATGCTTCTTTAGAACTTTAAACAAAATTTTCATCAGGGAGCACTAATTTAAATCATAATAACTTTTATGGAAATTTTTGCAGGCATTATAGCATTAAAATTTGAAAAAGTTGGCCCAGCTTTTTCAAGTTTTAATACATGTCCATCCTTGCCATTCGTAGCTAGACAACAGGATAAACTAAATAACATAGACTCGCATAACAAAAGTGGACCATTTTTTTTGGAATTCAATTGATGCAAAAATATGTTTTAGCTTTTAACAATTTAGTCAGCAAATAGTACAATTAAGTTAGTGTAGCATTTTAGATCCTTTAATCTTTCTGTTATGAGAATCTCACTAAGAAAATACGGTACAATCGGAAAGTCCTTTGTAGAAAATTGTTTGTAGTGATTTTGCTACAAATACGTATGGTGAGTCCTGGGACTCATCTTGTGAAAAATCATGGGTCCGGCCAGTCCATGCCAGCTAGTACCAATAAGTCCCAATTCAAAAGACAATGATCAGAGTCCTATATTGAAAATGCTTCTGCCTTTATGTTAAAATCTCCAGACAGTTAATCTGAAGACAGACTTCAAAACATGTACAGTATACTGAAATTTATTTAGAGTTCTTCTATTTTAATGCACAACAAAGGCTAAATGAATTAAGCCTAGTTCAACAAAAGCCACAATAACTACCACAGAAATCAAATGAACAGGATATTCTACAAGAACACATCTTCAGATCGATCAACCGATCTTTGATTTATTTTGCATCTTTGGGGATTTTTATGCGTCAGGGATGCAGGATGCAGAGATAACAAAATCTCTGTGTTTGTAACAAAACTCTTACTATTTTATGAGCAACAATAAACAACAAAAGAAAGATACTTGTACAGTATGATTAAGAAACGGTCCAGAGAAGAATGATAGCAACAACGGCAACGAACATGTTGGAATGCAAAAAAGGTGCTAACTTTTCCATTGTCTGTACTTACTTCTGATTGGCTTAAACAGCAAAAGTTAACAAAACTTCATAAAGCAGTACATATTATTCATCCTTACTTTCCAACCATCTTCCATAAAACAAAATCTGGTCTCAGTTTGAATAACAAAGAAATCCTATGTGGGGAACATGTAAAACTGTAAACTTTTCTTGGCTATTGTTTTCAACTCTTGTGATTGGTCAAA
>OZ037781.1:9180903-9183403 GCA_964035525.1 Porites cylindrica | reverse complement strand
ATGTAAATGTATTTAAAATTTGATCACATGCATATAAATTCCATTAAGGAAAATCTGTTTGCATAAGGACTTTTACATTTGGCTAAATATTGAGGTGTATCGAAATCTAAAAATACACAAACCATCCCAAGTGTGTCTCCAAACATCCTCATACCCTGACAATTTAGGGGACATTGCAAGCTTAATACAGGCAAATCCGAAGCTTATTTTTTGTTTCGAAACAATTATAATTCTAAACCCCTACAACGCGATCGGTAAAAGAATTTAAGCTTATTTCAGGGCAATTATTGATTTTGCACACATTTCAGCGGACATTTGAGTGAGGTGAATTTGTCTTCAAATCAGTTAAATAATTACAATACCTGTTCCTGTATTTTGTGTTTTCCAAGGATGTGTTATAAGCAGCTGTTGATATTTCGCCCAATCTCTTCTTAGAATACTCATTACGGCTTGCCATATATCTTATTTTGCGAGCTTTTAATAATGATCTGCTGGAGATCGCACTAGACATGGAATGGAATGTACATGTAGTACTTATGCACCTATCAATGTAAACCCCGTCGGGGGGGACTGCGGGCAAGGGGTGGGGATTTGACAAATTTTAAAATTTTTCGATCAAATTTCCCAGGGTGGGAAACGAAAGGTCAATCAAAAGTGTCAAAAAAGCCCCCACCTTAGGGGAAAAAATCTAAACAAACAATGCTATAATACTATAATACTATATAAAACGAATAAAAGAACATTTCAAACACATTGTTACTACTTTTATTTATGGTTAACGGAAGCTCCATTAAATTACTCGCTGTAATTAAGTATTTTCTCTGTCCACTAGCATCTCTTATCTTGAACAACAAAATCACTCCAGGAAGATTGACCGTGCTATATAATATTAATAAAACGTAAAATGCTTTATAACATCTGCTCAACATGTCGGAACAGGTCTGACTTTCATGGTGGAATTCGATTTCAATCGAGTTTTACAATCAGATGGGAACTTGAAGATAAAAACTTCCTCAAAATAGACATTATCTGTTTAGATGACAGTTTAAGGTATCGGATTATGGCGATTAAAACAAATGAAAACTTCATACCTTTCTCCAACAACGTGACTTTCAGGAAGCCTCGAGGGACGGACTTGGTAACTGCTTCTGAATTGATACCAGGCTTCTGTCGGTCAAAGTCAAATGTCCCGATCCCGGGGTCGTTTCACACGATCAAAAGCCCGACAGCGGGGATAGTCCCAGGCATCAATTCCCCTCCCCTTGCCTGCACTCCCTCCCCCCCCCCCCCCCCCCCCCACACACACACGGGATTTACATTGATAGGTGCATTACCTACACATGGCTACACATGTACCTACACCAGGGGACCCCTGACCTGCACTTAGCCACACTTTGCCACACATAGCCACACATAGCCACCCATAGCTACACACAGTCACACGTATCCACATAGCCTGCACCTATAGCTACACATGGCTACACATAGCCACACTTAGCGACACTTAGCCACATATAACAACACATCAGGAGACACAAAGGGCTTGCACTGTAAGTATCCCGGAGAGCTCCATACAATTCCTTATAATTTTGTTATAAGAAATTGTATGGAGCTTTCGAGTTGACTTTTCTTCAATAGCTTAGGCGCGGCGGATTTCGTCACGTATGATCAGCGAGGTGTTTTTCCCGACACCCTTCTGTCAGGAAAATGTCATCATATGAAAGCAAACCAGACACGATCGCTTCGGCAGGCCGAAGCCGGCAAAAATAAAAGGCTTTTCTTCTTCCATTTCAGAGGCCAGTTTTGTTTCGATCTGGTCAAAATACATCAGGTTTTTAGGTTGTAGGTAATAAAATATTGTCTTATTCGGTTCTCAAGGACCTTTAGAAAACGAGACAAACGAGATAATTGACTAGAGAAAGAAGCGTGAAAACACTTTTCGGGAAGAAAATATTTTTTAATTCCCGCAGCGATTTTGCAAAATCGCGAAGCACAATATAATTATTCAGTTTCTTCCAAAGCCATCATGAGTAAGCAGTGTAATGCCATCACAACTAAAAATGAATTTAGTTTTTGTTGCAAAAGCCGCGAAAATAGAGATGAAAAAAGAATGGATCGGAAAAATTAATAAAATCACCAAAAAACCGTCTCGCAGGAGCTTTGTCAAACAAACCGTTGGTACGGTTTATTTAACCTAACCTGAAAAGGAGACGTCTGCACACAGAATACATTTCATCCTACATGTATGTAGTTGTGATTTCGGGAACGGACCTCGGGAGCCTCATTGCCGTAATATCTTCTACATTGCAGAAACTACAGCAGAATCGCCCTGCTCGCGTGCTAACTTTCCGCTCCAATTATGACTATACAGTACCAGTGAATTGTTTCAACATCTAAAGCGGCCGAAACTTATTTCCATCAGCGCGTAGTTAGTTAGTTAAGCAGTAATAATGTACAGCACTGTAAATAACACGGTTCTAGAATATCTGACGGCTTCGCG
>OZ037781.1:9125903-9170903 GCA_964035525.1 Porites cylindrica | reverse complement strand
CATGTTGCAGTGCGCGGTGCGCCTGTTCAATAATTCCAGATGACATCAAAATGTGGTAAAAACCAAAATGCGTTGCAGTGAGCCGCACTGAGCCGTATGCGAGTGTGTCACTGCTGTTTTAACCAAATTTTGACGTCTTCTATGATCTATTAGTGAACAGACCCATGCAGGGTTACATCGAATCTATACAGTTTACATAATGAGCAGAAAAGAAACAACGACATACTTGTGTCAGCTTTGCCTCGTACCGCTTTACTGCTCGAGGATTTGTCCTAGATTTTCAAGTCGTTCAAGAACTTGTCTCGGTTTCTTCTTCTTTTTTTTTTCTTATTTATAAACAGCTCCTAGTAAGCCATTTTTAAAAGGCTTTCACTTGCTTAAAACAAACTCGCAAACAATTTCAAAATCGCGCCCATGTTGAACAAAAAAATAGAAAAGCAAGTCCCCACGTCATCCATGTGTCTGTACTCTAATATTTCATCACCACATTGCTTTAATGCGTGATCAATACATGGATATTGTGATCGGTTAGATGGGTACATGTAACTTGCGAACTAGCACCCAGGTATGAGATCTCGCTCAGGAGAATATTGTGGTCCACGCTCTTAAAAACTTTTAAAAGATCAAATAGTGTAAAGGTAGAAATCTATTTAGCGTCCATGGCCAGTCCGTGTTCATCCTTGTCATCCGTTGCAAAAAAGACAGCAGGAGACAGTTTAAAAGGCCAAATATGAAGTTTTTAACAACAAACCTCGGGACTATTATAATTGGAATTCAAATGATGCGCAGTAACTGAAAGGGTTTTGCTTTTTAAACTGAGAGCCCTGACGTAGCCTTTTAAGACAGTTTTGTTTAAAGTAATACAAATTGTTTGACTGCTGTTGTGATATCATAAGGGACTGTGCAATAATTATCAGGAGGGGGGACTGAAAAACTAGAGTTATCTAGCAAAAACTTAGACAGTACCCCCCTCCAAAACAAAAAAAAATTAATTCTAGCCCCCCCTCTGTTATGTGAAAAATAACGTCGCCCCCCACCCCCCCCCCCCCCCTCCCACCACACTGGTAAACTCAAAACTGGACTGAGCTGCCATCACAGCTTCAATAATAACAAACGTTATTATGTAACATCTAGTATCGAGAAGGATGTTGATCGCTTGACTGAAGATTTAGACAAAGCATTTGCTAAGTACTGGGGTGCTTACGACATTGGCTCAAAATCTAAAATTTCTGAAGCCAGAAAGAGAAAGGAGCAGGGAAAAAAAATCAAAGAACAGGAGACTGAACGCTTCAAATAACAGACGAAAAAGAGCTTGCATTATATTTAGATCCTTGGGAGGAGAGCCTGTTGAACTTTGTTATGAGCCACATATATATGGAATTCTGCAAATCGATTCAGTCGATGAAGAAACATTACTTTTTGTCACATCAAAAACCGACAAAGCTTGTCTACGAGATCTGTTTGATACCCATTGTTTTATGGGGGAAGCTGAAAAACAAGTTCATGATTTTTGCTTTACATAGGATCAGCTCAATTAATTAGAAGACGGGTTAAAAATGATCAGTTGTGAATTTGCTTTTCGTTTTGATGGAATATTTTCAATAATCGTTTAACAGCTGTTCGTGTTGATATTTGTTACAGTCTATCATGATGCCTGTATTGAGAATCTTTTATTGCGTTTAATTTTATTTACATTTCGAATAAAACTTAAGGCCCCCCCCCCCCCCTCCGTCAAATGAGTGATTTTACTTTGAGCCACCCCTATCTTGGCAGCAATTTTATGTAATGCCCCCCCCCCCCTCTGGTTTTAGGGCCCCCCTCCTGATAATTATTGCACAGTCCCTAAGTCGAACGTTAAACGAGCTTATCAAAAAGGATTGATCATAAATAATCAAAAACAAGCTTGCTTGTAGCATTTACATTTTTTAATGATAACAAAGAAGAAGAAGAAGAAGAAAAAAGAAAACACTTAGACACTTTCTCATAAGTAAGTAAACTTTATTAAACTCGGCCTTGAATATACTAAGGCCGATCTGTCGAGGCCTTTAATTGATTATTTAATTAAACTAAAAAATTAATCTTTTTTTTAAACTGGCGTTTAGTTTTTAACTTCATGTCTAAATAAAGAAAATCAATGTATATATCAATGTCTTAAACACGGCATACATGCACCGGGACTGACTTTCACTACAATCTTTTATGAATGCTAAAGTGAAAAGAATAAAACCAGATCTTGTATTTACCGGGAGCGTTTTTAAGTTGTAGTGCAAAGAGATTTTCATGGGGATTTGCGAGTCGAGGGTGTGTTCGGGCAACTCGCTCGCTTAGCCATGAGGTACCAGGAGTCTACTTTACACTGGTCTTTACTGTTTTTTGACTTTTGCTAACAATCTTAATCTTAATCTTCTTACTCCTCTTCTCTACTCAATCCCTACTCGGCGGTGAGTGAGTAGTTCAAGTGTAGTAGCGGTTTTTATAGTCAAAGCTGGACATGTTTGGTTAACTGACCGTAGGAATAAAAACAAGGTAAACTCGCGGCCGTGTGGGTAATGTTTTGGTATTACTGAACATACATGGCTGCGATTTACAAGAAGCTACAAAGCAATGAATAACTAAAACGCTGGTTAACAATCCCAAACAGGAACTTCAACGAGACTATGAATGAGCCAAGGTCAGCTCTGACATGAAAAACACGACCACCTATGAAAAACTAACATCTGACAATGGCAAGAGAACAATTATTCCTAATTAAAATGGCATTATAAAAGAAATCCGCGAGCTACGCAAACATTCAAGTAGAAGCCTGAAAATCACAAAATAAACAAAGGAAAATACCTATGCGCACCAAATCCAAACTAACCTTGACTCACCTAATATAATAGAAAGGAAACATAGAAGAAATACAAATCTTAAAAACAACTATTAAAATACTTCACAGCAATTGTAAAAGTTTTATTAAATTGACCTAAGCTGACGTGATTTCTTTCTTTATAACAGTGCAGATTCACGTTTTCATTGGGTTTTTTTGCGCTAATTTCAGTCGAAATTGGCTGCTTCCAGACAAGTGGCTCTGGCTGGGGAAAAAAATGTGCTTTTTTTAAATCTAAAAATGGATAAACAATTAAAGTTATAATGACTTGAAGCTTAATTACTCTAGTAAAATAGTAATTTACGGGAAGGACAAAAAAATCATTATCAATCAGTTACTTTCCTTGACTAAAAATAAGATAACGTAAAAAAAACTTAAATAAGCAAGGACTATGTTCCTGTCTCGTGTTTAACAAATTAAAGATCTAGAAAAGAAAGAAACAAAGATTTTCTACGTTGTCGAGAAATATACATTGGGAAGTACATTTTTTTGAAGGTAGTAAGTATGTTAATACAGCTGCATATTTTTTGGCTGTAAATAATGAAATGGTTCTTTTTATATTTATTGAGTAGGGTCAAGATAAAATACCTCCACCTCACCAGGTGAGAAGAATAAAGTCCCGGCCAGGATTGTGTCCGGGTCCTGCACTGCAGCAGGAACAGGGTAGTACCTGCCAAGGCCTGCGCGTGAGACGCTGTTACTGTTGGCATTATCAGCAATGTAGATGTCATAACCAAACCATGGACCATACCGTGACCACCTGTAAATTGCCCTGTCTGGCCTCCTCACCTCACTTACAAAGGGATCCAGTTCTTCTTTATTGCTGATTGAAAAAATAAACGCCTTGCGAGTGAATCCATAGCCATCACTGGACTCTAACAAACCAACAAAACGTAAGTATTAACTTTTGAGTAAACACTGTGGTGTAGTTACTCTGTAGTGTATTTTCCTTAGTTTGAATTTATTTATTTATTTTTATCATGTTTTTATTCTTGACTTTAAATGAATTATCATAAACTAAAACAAAACAAATTTAATAAGAACCATGAGTGAAATGGAATCACACATTTTTTTCAACTTTCCTTTTTTTTCTTATTTTCCTCCCTTTGTTTATTGTATTGCTATTCCTTACAGTTAGTTATGAAAATGGACATAGTCTTTAAAGACAGATATACAGAGATGATGTATGATATACGCCAATGATAATGCATTTCTTATTTGCATTGACATGTGATGACTAACCTTTCAGACCTTTTCCTTAGGGATAAGGGAACCAGTAAGGGATAATTGAGAAAATAATTTTGGGGATAATTGAATTGTTTTAGGGAGTAATGAAAGTTCATCATGGTTCTACATTAATTATGATCTACACTTATTTTTCTCCCCTTTACTTTTATTGGTTATAGGATCGCAAGCTGGATAATAAGGTGGGAATATCTTTGCCGCCAAGAAACCCCATTTTACTGTATTCGCAAAACCCACGAGACAACGGCTGCATGGTTATTGTGTTTTTGTTAGCACTTGAGAAGAGTCTTTGTGAAATCGCCGCTTCTTTACACGCGTAAAAAGTCGCCTCTGGAAACGGATTAATCGAGCCTTTGCAATGCCATAACAATCACAATGACTATTGCATCTTTTCAGCTACAGTTATACCTTCTTTAATTCTAACATGAATGTAACTACAAAAATTTGTGGCAAACATTTTTTTTTTCTTTCCCACAAAAAGTGCGCGGAAAGGGGCAAGTTTTTCCCCCAGCACCTCCCCCTGCGTGTTTCCTGACTTTTAGTAGTAACGTTCTTACAACGTTTAGGGATAAGGGATATGTCCTCTTAGATTTACAAGGATAAGGGATAAGAACCCCCTCCCCCTACCCCCCCCCTCCCCAACAGGGCCTCATTGAACCGATTCCGGGATCATAACAAGTTTGATACCTGTTTTGTGCAGAAATGATTATAGCTGTAGTAGGCCTATTAAACTAGATTCAATTTACTAAACTTCAACTTGATTGCTTGGAGGGCTGTGAGGGGGGAGGAGTGGGGTACTCCCATACTTTGGCTAGATAGGTATGTGACGCCCGAAAAAGTATGGTATTTGAGGGTCTTATTCTTCCATACTGAATCAATTTTTCCCTTGTTAGTGTTGTGTTCCCGCCGTTATCAATTGGTTAACATTCAAGAGTCTACAGGTATAAATGCCCAGCTGCACGAGAAAAAAAAATGGTCTGTTAGCTGAACTTTACCTTAGAGTATCATGAAAGCGACTTAATGAAGACTTTTTCGGCGTTTCTTTACTCACGGTCTTTTCTTCGCGAGCATGACTGACAATTAATTTACGAAAAGGCCTTCTGATCACGCAGGGTATGTGTTGCCTTTAAATTCTTAGTTTGTGCTTTTTTTTCTTGAATTGGGTCTCATTTTGTAGTGGTGCGCCTCTGAAGAGCGCGTCCCCGTAAGAACCGACCAGTGATTTCGGATCAAAAAATTAGTTTTCTTTATATTCTGGGATATTAAAGTCTTTACATAATTAGGTACAAAAATGCATTTTGTTTGACCGAAAATGCGAAATATAATTTTTTACGAATTTTTGAATTTTCGGCCGGTTAGCACGGACGCAAGCCTTTGAAACTACAAAAGTCGCCTAAATTACCGGCGCTACAGAAAGCAAACAACTTGTTCAAGAAGCCCGATTTCCTTTTTAAAACATGTGTACGGATACACCACTCCAGATGTCCTAGCCATATCACAGTTCCGAATTATTTATTCACGGCATGAATCTTTTTCTTGGCACGTGTCATCAGCCTTCAGTCAAAACACGAAAATAGCTCAACTTTGAGGGCAGTTTAAAAAAATGTGGCACCCGTCTGAACGTTGCTATCTGTATTAATACAAACTAGAAATGATAGTAAAACGTAAAAAGGAATAAACACGAAGCAGACAAGAGGGTCTCAATGGGGAGGTGGCTTTTACGGCTTTCGGCTAAAATTTTGGCTCTTTTACGGCTTTCGGTTAATTTTTTTCAGTTACGGTTAACAAAAATGTAAGTTAAAAATTAATTCCTTTTGTTTCAAAGAGTTAAATATTAATAAACCTCTATTTTTGTATCTTTAACGCAAAATAAAGATCTTAGGACCATCTCGGGCTAAATTTAGAGAAAATGTAAGGATTTTCTATCCCCAGGGACAAAGCAAACTGTCCTTAATAACGAGCTGTTGTTGCTGTTGTTCTTTTTATCATAGCGAAGGAGTGTACAGACTGACTGTCTGCTGTGGCCTTGGGAAAATCTACTTGTAGAGATTTTCGAGGTTAGACATATTCAGTATGTACGTTGCAGAAAGAAAGAAAAGATATAACGAACCACTTAAAATACGAACTGATATTCGTCAGGGCGGGTCTGTTCGTATGTGTGAGACAATTGATCGTTATTTGGGCTGCAACTGGCTCGAAACTGTCGTTCTTTAAGGACGTGTCAACATCTTTTTTTTTTTAGGAGCAACAAAAAGCTAAAAAATGATCATGTAACATCACTCAATTTTTGGAAACACAAGTCCCACTCGGTCCGGTAGGCTTTCTACTGCGCTACTTTGCGTTTTCACTTGCCTTTGAGGAGAAAGGATTGGTACAGTTGGTTATTGCGGGGCCTTCTATGGGAGAAGTCTAAAGGCCGATCCCCAAATGTGACCTCCAATCCCTTTTTCGACTTCTCTCCTTTCCGTGTAGCTTTAAGTAGCTGTGTTTAGAAGGGTGGGTGTAGGGCTCAGGTTTGGTTCGAAGAAGCTTTTTACCTTTCAGTTGAAAACAAAACTACTCTTCAAGTCATAGTAAATGTCATAGTATTCTTAATGCTGATCAGGAGGCGATAACCTGTGCCGACTGAGTTGTCTAAGAAACTGTACATCCAATTTTACATAAAGAGAAGGTCGAGAGAATGACTCTTGAACGTTTTTGTTAAACCTTTAAAAGGAATTGTTCCATTACGTGTTTGATTTTTCCGGTTATATTATTAGCCTGCGTAGTTTTGGTCTGGCGCGCAGTACAAGCTTATAAGGCGGGCGAGGGCTGTGAAACCACGAGGAGATTGGGGCGGGAGCAATGCTCGTTCGTGCGAGCTTCGCGCGACAAGACCGCCATTCTACGCAGGCTAGTTTATTTTGTAAAGTAGTTCTGAATTTTTGCTTTATGTAAAATGTGCACGGAAGGTTTTTACAAACTATTTATTTTTTCTGCATCCAAATTTCTAGCATTCTTGAAAGTCAATTTAATTTTAATAGACATTTCGCTTTTAGTAGAGAAGATGAACGTGACTCAGGAAACAACGCGGAAATTTGACAATTTTACTTGATAAAATCAACTTTTATTCTAAAAGTATTTTTCGAGACCTCGAATCTTACTAGGGAATAAGACTGTTTTGAGTTTATTTTGCCATCTGTCAATCAACCCGTCATAATCAGTGCAAGTCGCGATTGTGTTGATCCGAAAAAGTACTTCTCTGCTATGAGTCGATATGAGTCGAAAGTCAAGCTCATCATTGTCGTGATACAGCTATTTGCAGTACTTCGGTCAAGACGCAAAAACAAAAATTTGAGGAAAATAAGCATTGTAATTGGCCAGAGGAAATTACTCATGGAGCAAATGTACAGAAGAAAAGATGAAGAGACAATGTATTGTAGCATTACAAAAATTTCTATTCAATCGGTAATTGGTATTACAAATAATTTTGAAGCCTTCGTATACCCGTGGTATACCCGTCGCACCTGGATTGAGCCACAGTCTGCAGTCACTGGTATGTCTGTCGTAAATACGCATAGAATGAAGTGAAACCTTTTTGGTGGTGATCCGCATTAGCGCGGACGTACATCCCGGGGGGTGCTCTTGGGAATTCTTGTTGGGGGTGTGCCGCCCGGACCCTTTTTCAGACCAAAAAGGGTCATTTCAGTTTGACACCGTTTTTCAGACCTGGCCTCTTAAATCCATACCTGTTTTCAGACCTGGCCTCTAAGAAAGAAGGTCGTCATTACTTAGATTAGAACAACAACGAGATGGAAAAGAATGAATGAGGGAATAGACATGGAAAAAGAAATATGCATCGCTGACGTAATAGCGCCAAACGTTGGCTATCAACGATTTAGATCATGCGCTCCATGGTCAGATCGAAACAACAAAAATCCTTCCAGTGACTTGCTTGTTCTTTTGTAGGCACAAAAATATGCGCTAACAGGGAACCTTAAGACCCAGGTTCTTAATCTTAATGCTTACCGCTACCCGATGGTAAGGCTGCAAAAGCTACATGAGCTCTTCGGATGCATAAATTATGTGGTAAGTAAAGGGGCAAGAGTTCACGTTTCGTGGCCACGGCCCAGGTACGTTAGCCCTTGCCCTTGTGAATCATTTTAAAGAGCTGTACACTTTTTTATTAGTTTTGTTGGGTTTCATTACGTATACATAATTACGTAGAAACGTTTTAAAAAAATCCTTGACGTGTTAATCCTGTCCAATGATTTTCCGAAAAACAGTTGGAGTGGAACGAACTTTTGTAGCGTCACCTCATTCTCTCTTGGTAGCGTTTTAGTGGATTCTCAATTTTCTTCTCTCAAATGTGTTGAGCCAATTTTTTCAATGCATCTACGTTAAACTGAAGAAGTAAATTTATCGATGTATGGCGATTCAAAGGCAATTACCTGTAACAAATAGCGGAAAAAATTTGAATGTCACGAAACAACCGTGTCACTCTCGCGACCAGCAACGAGTGCCATTACTTTTATCACAAACAAGACTAAAACTTCCGTTGGAGGACAGATGATAAGAAAACCAATATTTTAGTAAAAGAGATTGCTTGAGGCACAATAGTATCCCGGTTCTACAAACCAAGAAGGACATTACAAACAGCGAAGTTAAAGGAGGAGAATAACAGGGCAAGTGTTCGTTGATTATCTTGTCTTCGAAATCTCTGGAAATTCAAACGGCGGTCATATTCGAAAACGTAAAAAGCACAAAAATTTTATTCCTTTTTACGTTTTACTATCATTTCTGGTTTGTATTAATACAGATAGCAAAGTTCAGACAGGTGCCACACTTTTTTAAGCGGCCCTCAAAGTTGCGCTATTTTTGTGTTTTGATGGCAGGCTGAGAACACGTGCAAGGAAAAAGATTCTTGCCGTTAAAATGAATAAATAATTCGGAACTGTGATATGGCTAAGACATCTGGAGTGGTGTATCCGTATACATGTATTAAGAAGAAAATCGGGCTTCTTGAACGAGTTGTTTGTTTTCTGTAGCGCCGGCATTGTAGGCGACGTTCGCAGTTTCAAAGGCTATGGCGCTGGCGCCAGCCGGCCGAAAATTTAAAAATTCGTAAAAAAATATATTTCGCATTTCCGTTAGGTAAAGACTTTAATATCCTAGAATACAACGAAAATTTTTTGATCCGAAATCACTGGTCGGTTTTTACGGAGACAATAAGGTATCAGTTTTCGTTTGTCTTATCCTCAAATAGGGTCAGTACTTCAGGCCCTCGGAGACAAACACCTATCCAAAATTTATGGGGGTACCCCACCTGGAACTTCACACACACTGACTTGATCGAAAAAACTAAAAGTGTAAACAACAAAAGCAACATATGTAGCTAGACACAATAGCCAATGGAGATGGATTCCTCGAAGTTATAAATTTTAGCCGTAGAAATAAATAAATAAAATAAAAACAAATTAATAAAGCATTTCTTTTCATCCCGTAATAATCCCATGAAAATAAGAACACATGATGTCGACGTATTTGACTTGATCGTTTTACCGAGGTACGAGAATTGACTGACCTACAACACTCGTCACAATAGCTGGGACAGTGGTGGTATTTTCTACCCCCTTAATGTTGGATTTTGCGCGTTCGAATGACAGAAGCAAAAAAAACAACAACAACACTGGGAGGGAAAGAGCACATTTTTTTGTCAGGAAATGGGTACACCACGCGGTGTCCCACGGTAATGTGACGAGGATTTTTAGGTAAACATTAGGTATAACGGCGGGGCTCTAAACACCTACAGCCGGGCACTATGGATAATAATATTTGGTTATCTATGCATTCAAGAAATTTTAATTGTGACAAAATTTTTTGTCCTTACGTAAAATGTCACACTCACTAGCGTTAATCCAAGGTATATTCAATTTGTGATTAACTTGATATTAGACATCCACTTGTCAAAATAGGGTATCCGCTAACAACTGTCCGCATCGAAGCCTCAGGTTTACAGCTTTCTTCAAAGGATTACTCAAAAGATCAAATGAGAGCTTTTTTTTGGCCCTCGCTAAATCTACATGTTACCTTGGTAAGTGCCACTGAGGAAATAAGAATTGGACTTAAATGAAAGAATTAATAACCCTGTAATCAGACATGGCCTACTGATGGCGAAGAAGGCCGCGGGTAAAGATGACATATCTAATATCGTTCATGACAGAAAACTTTTGATTACTAACTCTCCATTCGACGGGTATCCCGTCAGGTAAATATAAAGAAAGGATTTTACCGCAAAAATTGCTGTGAGTTATTATAATACGGTAGTTTACACATTCTTGCGCGGGTATAGTCGGGTACACAGGAAACCAAAATGTGACACCCACAGGCATTTTTGTCTGATTTTTGGAAACATAGGTATTCTTACTAGCTTGAGTACGCTGATTTTGAAAATCATTGTTGCCAAACTCGGTTCTTGTGCTAAGGTGGAGTTTGGGGATTTTCACTATGACGTCATTGTCCAAATGAGGGGTTTTCTTTCCTTTAACAATTCCAAATTTAAAAGAGACAGAAATTCTTTTAAAGCGTTATTATTGTTTTAGAAATTATATTCTAAGAATTTCTGACTGTTTTTACGCTGCTTATATTAACATACAGCCATCACGTGACACTTGACCACGCCCTCATATAGAAAAATCACCTTATCACTTGTATATTTATCACATTGGTAGTCTTTACACTAGAGCCTAAATAAGCTAAGAAATATTTCAAGAGCAGCAAATTTTAATTACTTCAAGTAAAATAAAGCTTCACACACAACCGATTCTTTTTTACTTCAGGTTAACTTAAGGCTATTTTCCCACGCAACATAACTACGATTGATTGACGTGTTTCGCCTTTCTCAAACCTCAAGGGTGCTTACCATTTGACAGAAAATTTCGGAAATTCCGGATGGATGGTAAATGGTAAGGTCACTTTTCGGAAATTCCAACCAAAAATTGAGGAGTACGTTTTGAGGTACTCCGTTCATTCCAGTTGGTACAAACCAAACGGAATGTTGCTTACCAACTACCAATTTCTCGGTTCCAGATGCATTCGCCCCCTTTTTGGATTCAAACCGTAACGGATGTGGCAACTCTACGGTAAACTGGTAAATCGCTTACCATTATGCTTTCGACACCCCAGCCAGATTTTTCTGTCAAATGGTAAGCACCCCAAGAAACCGCAAGTAAGTCGGTTTTAAGGATGCTTTTCAAGTCGCTTAAAACTTTCTTGAATCGTTTCAACTTTCCAACTTTAATGAAATGCAAAGTAAAGTTACTTGAGATTTTACTTAGGCCTTCACACACGAATTTTTGGTTAAGTAAAACTTAGCAGCTCTTAAGTCTTACTTAACAGCCTAGTGTAAAGACAGCAATTATTTTTTTGCAATGTACTTAGGAATACATATACAACTTTTTGTTTTTCTTGTGCAATGTTGAATCCTAGTAATTTCACAATTCATGCTTTGGGCCTCAAGCTTGCTAAATGCTTTGTTTTATTTGGGCCTCTTTGTCAACCAGGTACCTGTGTTGCGTGGAAAGTGTCCTTTCCACCTAGTAACGAATGGTTGATGTCAATGTTATTAGCAGTGAACTGCATCAGGAAGTTGTCCGGGTTTAGAACCAGTTAGGACAACGGTGCCATTTATCTCTTTCAAGAACAGACTGTATCTTGTCCCAGTGAGGGGTCCAACTTAAGGATTTGGCTGTTGTAGCTGTATATGGCCCGCCTGGTGGAGTAGATCTACTAACAGCGTTAACTAGGAGCGTACATCATAACTTGTATGATGTAATCCCCCGTATCAGTGCTTAAGAATTCGAACAAGTCTCCAACTTTTCTCATGATGCTTTCCTGTTGACAAATGACTGCGGTATTTGTGTATTGGTTTTTTGGGCTGGCTTATTATATCCCGGCCATACGTCAGATAGCTGGAGTATTTGGTTACGCACTGCAGTATAGTGACCGAGCTCAAAGCAGATAAAATCATAATGATAACTGCCTGTTGAGATTCCTCTTTCTTTTTGCCAGTCTGGTACTAAGCGCTCAGACACTTTTTGTACCTTCCCGGCCCTTTTACAGCAATGAGATCGCTGACTTCAGCTAGGCGGAATTTTATTGCATTATCCAGATTAGCCTGAATTTCAGACGATTACTTTGAGTCCTTTTTTACTCTTTTAGCAACGTCTGAATCGACCGGCTGCTAATCCCGTCCAGTGTGACGTCACTACCCGAAAACCGGGTAGTGTTTGATTGGTTGATTCTTGTCCAAACATTCGCAGAATTATGTATAGTTATGAGAAATTTTAGCGGGATTGCCGGGTCGGATGCCTGGCATGTTTGCGTGGAGTTAAAAAAATTCGAAAGCGAAAATTTCTGGGATTTAAGTCTTGTAATTTCCACCGTCAAGTGTAATGATTCTGTTTAACTTTTTTTTCTTGTTTTTTTTTTCTTCTTCGTTAAGCACCAAATAGTTTCCAAAAACCAAAAAGTTTCCCGTATTTCTCAAAAAAGTTGCTCAAAAAACAAACAAAAGTTCCTCAAAAGTTGCTCGAAAAAAACCAAAAAACTTTTTTTGGTCTGATGCTAAAATATGCAACTTGTACAACAAAAGTAAGATTTCTAAGCATTTTGTGCAATTTTGCGGCGTAACCAGCGTTGCTAAATAACTTTGTCCTAAATAAAAACCAGAAAGTCTAATGAGCCAATAAAAATGTTGAATGTCCTTCTTCACCCGAGACACAAGTCAGTCGAGTGTGAATCTTCGTCCACCATTATGAATTTTCTTTAAAAACAGCTGACCTAGCAGCCCGGCTACTTTTATCTTGCGCCCATGATCTGCCCCAGGAGGGAGGATTTGGCTTCTTTTTTTATAGGAAATTCAGAAATTGTTTATTTAAACATTGTGAAATATGGAAGAAAGGCCAATTTGAAGCACTAAAAGCTGCTCCGATATCTCAGAATTAGAAGATAACTCGAGAAGTTGCTCGAAGTACGAGAAGTTGCCAAAAAGTTGCCGAGCAACTTGTGGAAAGCCCTAGGAGTGGTTACATCTCTTACGCTTTCTCTTTTTCTTGTCTCTTTATTTTGTTCATCACAAACACTTTTCTGTGTCTTTGCGCTTCTAGCAGCTTTGCACATCTCTCGTCGGTCCTTGTGGAAAGCCACTCCTCAGCGTCTGTACTGAGAGAATCGCTGCAGCTCCTTTTCTTTTTAGATGTCTCCATGCACCTACATTTTATTAAGCAGTCCAGCTATCCTAAACTATGTGAACTTACTTGAATTTCGAAGTTGCCTTGGTCTTGTAACTATTAGTGAGAGGAAAAGTGCAGGAATGGGAAGGTTTTGCAATAATTGTCAAGAGCACGTGCAATCAAAGAATGGCTTATTTTAATATACTTTTTATTTATCTCAATAGAATTATTACGAAAAATATCACATCTTTAGCCATAATTGTGTGAATTTTATATCAAAGGGTGTGGTCAATTGTCATGCAACTCCTCGAAATTCGCAGAAACAGCGTTTTATAAATTCTCTAAATGGTCTTTAAAATATACGTAGAACTCTTTGAAACCATTTCTGGATCTATTGCACAGTGATGTCATAAGGAAATGCCCCAAAACTCCACCTTAACACAAGCTTGAGCTTGGCAACAGTAATTTTCGAAATCAGCGTACTCGAATTGGTAAGAATAGCTATGTTGCCAAAAATCAGATACAAAATGCCCGTGGGTGTCACAGTTTGGTGGCCTGTGTTGAAGACATAGTATTGAGTCAATACAATTTTACGTTAATACGTAACAACCAGCCTCCCTAGTTCTTACAGCAATAAAAATAGTTGAGAAGACTGGTCTGGCTCAACTTTACGTTTTATTGCTATTTGGTTTTAAACTGAGCAAGCAGTATTCTTACCCCAAGGAATGTCCGTGTAACCTCCAAAAACGTATTTACCCTTCGTTATTAAGGTAACTGTGTCTCTTTTTCCATCGCAGCGTCTGTGAAACTGTGTACGGACATTCCAGCCGTGCAATGTAGCCCGCCAGCACAGTAGCCATTGGGAATTGTACCCAACCGCAGGCTCCAGAAATTTTCCCAGATGGGACAAATAAGAAGAATTTGTTTTCAATATATTTGAGTCCATGGACGCTAAAAATAAGAGGAGAGTAAAATATAGGCTTCAACGATTGCAAAAAGAAGTTGTTTCTAGTGTTATTTATACATGTTCTGTTGCTGCTGTAACTATCTGATGTCTTAAGATGGAACAAGAAGGTCTGACTAAAAACTTCTTATCGGTCTTAACGTCAGCTTCTTCTCTTAACCCAGAGACCGCAAAGCTCCATTGAGGGGAGGGGGTGCTTGGGGTGCTTTTTTACTTAGTCACGTGAATCGTTTGTACTGGCAACCTCTAAGTTTAAAGACATACTATCGCGGTGTTCAGCCACCGAAATGAGACCAGTATTAAAAGCTACTGAAATAATAAATACTAATTTTAACACAAGAACAAACGTACAAACAGCGATGGCCCAAAATACTGGGCAGATTGATTTTGGACAAGGCTGCACCGTTAATTTGCACTCTTAAACTCGAAGGGTAAAAACGCTTTTGAACTTTGAATACAACTAACAATGTTGTGCAACAAGTTAAAAGAACATTTTGCCGGTATTACTTGACCTTAAAGATCATGTCAAATCTTCATGTGCTTTTATCAAATTGAAACCAAAGGACTTCAACAAACCTTTCTGGTTTGATTTTTTTCTTCTCTAAAATAGCTATCAACGAAAAAGGGGAAATAAACGCGATACCAATGATGACAATAATGAACATGATTTCACCATTTGATAGACCCCAATTACACAGCGGCCATTTTTATCACAGGCCTAGGAATCTACTATTTCAATGTACATTATATTTACCGGTGCAATTAACGCCGAAATATTCTGGCCTCCTGCAGATACATAGGAAGGATCCTTTGGTGTTATGGCATTTGGAGCTGTTGTCACAGTTGTGTTTTTCTGTTGCACGCTCGTTAACGTCTGAAAAACAGGAGATGCTACTATTTAGCTTGTCTTTTTTTCTATATATAGTGTTCGACCACAAAAGGACTACTGAGAAACAGTTTTCTCGATGACTTCGATGATTACAGACGCAATTGATTCTAATCTGAGTCCTATTACCACTACTAAATGCTAGCCCTGTTCTAATTATGATAATAATAGTGTAATGGGATACAGTGCGCGGAGCCAGTACTCGTCATATATTCATAAGTAATGCCATAATCACTCCATCGCGAACGCTCTTCGACGTTTTTTTGGTTTTTGTTGTTGTTATTTATATTTTTCTTCTAGCCGCATGAAACTCTTACAAGATCTTGTGTTTTAGTTTCATAAAATCTGAACTTATCACAAATCTTGGTACAGTTACGATTAATTGTTACTTATTTTTATACAAATCGGACTCCAGCTATGTGGTCTCCTGACTCCACTCAGACCTATTTCTATTATTAACAATATAAGTATTAGAACTATCACCAAAATTACTATTATTGTTATTATTATTATAATCATTTCTTGCTTTGTACATTGGCTGATCTCATACCGATTTACCTGCTAAGGGAGCGAGTCATAATCCCTGACCAAAGGCCCCTTGAATTTCACCTCCTTACTCTAGAACTCTAATACCTTGTTGTTCCTAGTAGTGTAGTTTTTTAGATTAATGAAATACTAATTCTAATGTCCAACTTTTCTAGCCACTTATCCAAGTTCTTTGTCACACTTCCCAATGACCATACAACAATCTGTATCTCCTGCACAGTTCTCATGTTCCATATCCTTGCAATTTCTCTTTTAAGCTCCTGATATTTTATATCCTTCTCATTCTCCTTTTCAACAATTCTCTTATCCCCTGCTATAGCAATATCGACAAAGGCGCACTCTCTCTCCTGTTTGTTTACAACCAAATGATCATGTCTATTGTAGCATCGATGACATGATCACATTGGATGTTCATTATCCCACAGTAGTTTAACTTCATCGTTTTTACTTGGCACTGTCAGACACGTGTTCGTACCACTTGTCCTTCTTTCCCAGATGATATTTCTCACATAACTTCCAACGAACTACTTTTGCAATATTGTCATGTCTCTGTTTATATTCCCTTTGGGCTAACTTTTCAGTTGCACTCACAAACAATATGGTTTACACTCTCGCCTTCTCGCCACATTACCTACATAAGGCGGATTCGCGCGGTATTGTCGACATGGTATCAGTTACATGGTTGGTCCTGAGAGCCTGTTCCTTGCCTGCACAAATAAGTGCTTCTGTTTGGATCTTCGAGTCTGCTTTTCGTAACCACCTCCAAGTTTTCTTTCATGTGTTGTTCCGGGTATTTCTCATAAAATTGACCATGCAGCGTTTTTTCCTTCCAACTGTCGAGTTTCAGCTCATTGTTCCAAGATGTCTTCAATCAACTTAACTGACAATTTCATCACTTTCAATACACCTTACCCCTTACCCCTTGCAGTAAAACGTCCCAAGAATTCCTCACACACCACCCAAAACTGTTTTACTCACCTCTCACACACTCCTCACAGCTTATTAGTCGGCCCGACCTCCCTCCTCCCTTGATACATACAACCTATCAACATCTCTTTTTGAATGGAAAGCACCATTCATTGTCAACACCTTTCTAGTCATTTTATCCAATGTTTTCAGTTCTTCGTTTGCCCATCTTACCTGCTCCATACTTGATCAGCACTGACAGCTGTGCACTACCAATTTCAATTCAATCTTGATTTCAACATTAGTTTCAGCCTTCTTTTTTACTCTCTTGAATTTTTTTTTCATTTCCTTTTCGTTTATTAAATCCGCCTCAATAATCCCTAAATATTTATACCTTCCTTCACCGATTTCTCCCATTATTCGCTCGTACAAAAGAGTTATACCCTCAAACCTTACTTTCTTTTCCCTTGTCATTACCAACACAGTAGTGATAGAGGGACGAAATTAAACCCCGTTGGTTTCGAGTAAGGTTGAGGTAAATCATCGATATGCGTAAGGGTCGAGTCCATGACGTCACCCATTGTTTTAACGTAGGAAAAAAGCGGTTTCCTCCATACTGATAAGTGTCTTCCTCCATATCTAATGAGTGTCTCTCTTATACAATAAGAACAATAGAGTTGCCTAGAATTGCCAGGCCTCTTTTAACCCTGATAAGTGGCTCATGTAGAAACTATTATGTGTTCAAAATGAAAGCGCTCAGTTGTTGAACACGCTATCGTTACAAAGTGTAACTGACAAATCTTTAATCATTTCTTTAAATTACCATGACTAAAAATAGGATATAAACAAAATTCAAAGACAAAATTCAGGTATTCTATCTCGAGGAGACGACTAACTCTCAGCGCTTGGTAAGCTTATGGTCTTGTCGTTTTAACGCGCTGTTAGTCAGTTAATTATGCGAGTTAACAAGCCGACATTTGCTTACAAATTGGCTCAGGTAGACAGTGAAAACCCAAAGAGAGAACCTTGACATACTATTATAAAAAAAACACACACAAAAAAACAATTAATAACTTAACAATATAAATGTGGTGGTGGTGGTGGAGGAAAACAATAGAAATGTAGTTTCATGGTTTGCCAAACCTATATAAACGAGCAACATTCTACCTTTTTCTCAGTCTACATTCTGCTCCTGAGGAGTTGACATAAGTTGGTTGTGTTCCGTTTGCGAAAAATCGTTTAGTAGAAAGGATAGCATGCAAAGGCACGCGATGTCTAAACACTGCAATGCTGGTCTCACCCCATTTCAAACAGTTCCGATGTCTTCAAAGAAATGTCAGCGGTTTCGCTTTGAACATCCTTTCACTTCCATGACTCCTGGAATGACCAAGTCCGGAAAAGCAGCCTGGGTTCTATCTCTATTACATCAAGCTTCATAGGCAGTTACTTTCCCCCAAAGAGGATCGTTTGGTGTTATTCACTATGGCAGCCTGCGTCTACAGAAATGCTAGTCGCCATGCCACACATTGAATTTATCAACGGAATTCCTACGGCTTTGGAGCAGGATTCCTATTTTGATGTGAACAAACAGAATCTGATCGTGTTTGATGATCAGATGATTGACGCCAGTAAAGACAAGAGAATTGTGAACATCTTTACTCGTGGTTCTCATCATCGAAATCTCAGCGAGATTTATATCGTGCAGAATCTATTTCGTCAGGGGAAGGGAAGTCGCAGCATTAGCCTAGACTATCATTATTTGCTGCTATTCAAGAATCCACGAGACAAATTGCAAAACGTGACTCTGGCCAAGCAAATGTATCCCGGGCAAACTTATTTCTTTTTAAATCAGTACGAAGAGTCCGTAAAAAGACCTTTTGGTTATCTGCTGATTGATCTAGAAACTATACTACCCAAGATAATTGCTCACTGCGAAAAAACCTCCTGCCCAGTGAAGAGGGCTTTAACCAAGCAGGGTATCAAGAAAATATTCCTTAAGAGCTTCCAAAATAACTCGCCCGTCCCGCTTCTTCCAGCTATGCAAGAAATACAGGGCAACATGGATGATGTGCTTTCTGGAAACGATCTTCGGGACGAGGAAAAAGATCAGCGATACTGCAAAACAGATATCTGGCTTTATCTCTCTTGACTGGTTTTATTGCTAGCGTTTATTAGTAGCGTGTTTCATTTGATCCATGTTAAGTTAATAATTGTTTTTATAAAAACAAGTCAAGGTTATCCCTTGGGGTTTTATTGTGGAGCCATTTTGTATGCAAATGTAGGCTTTTTAACTCGTATATCATGAATTAACTGACTAACGGCGCGTGATAATAACAAAACCATAAGCTCACCAAGCGCTGAGAGTTAGTCGTCTCCTCGAGATAGAGTACCTGAATTTTGTGCTTGAGATTTGTTTATATCCTATTTTTAGTCATGATAATTTAAAGAAATGATTAAAGATTTTTCAGTCACACTCTGAGACAAGCAGTTTGTAATAGCCATTCAAAATTGAAATAAAGAGTTCTCAGCTCCACTTTCTGTGTGTGTGTGTGTTTTGTTCATATATCCGATTTTTAGCGCTTAAATTATAATAGAAAACATAAGCCGTTTCTCGTGTTGCTAGGTGATCGCTTCTCTTCTTCCTATTCTTTTAATAGGCCGTTCCGGCAAACCGGCCTCAAGTTACATACCGGGTATAATTCTAGACAAGCCTGTTCCTACTTTATAAGAGGAACGCTCATTAGATATGGAGAAAGACACTTACTAGTATGGAGGAGCCCACTTTTTCTCTGGGTTAAAACACTGGGTAACGTCATGGACTCGAACCTTATGCATATCAATGATTTACCTCAACCTTACTCGACACTTACTCGACCCCAACGGGGCTTAATTTCATCCCTCTATCACTACTCAACACACTACACTTTTTCAATACAAATTCCATTCTAATGTCCTCACTAAGCAACTGTACAGTTTGCACCAACGAATCAATTTGGTCCTCACTTTTCCCAAACAATTTTAATTCGTCCATAAGAAAGATGTTTAACCTTAAATCTTTTGCAAGATCATAACCTGTTGTTGATTTTCTCAACACCAATGTTAATGGAATCATGCACAAAACAAGTAGCCCTGGAAAATGCCTCTTCTTCTAATTAATGACTTCCGACCTCTCGCCTGATGATGATAACTCTACTTCTATGTCTGCATATCATTAATAAAAAAACCCTTTACATAGTTCTCAGCTATTTCAAACATCTCCAAACACTTGACAATCCAGCTATGTGGTATCATGTCATATGCTTTCCGGTAATCACTCAAACCCAACGCCAAAATGTTGATTGTTTCTCTCAAAGGGCCATTTCTTGCAACTTCCAATAATTACCAAGTATGGTCTGAATAAATTCGGCGCCTAAAACTGCTGTTTACATTTAGAAGTGATATAGTATGTAAACAGTATAAAAACCTGGTTAGTACACGTTAAGGAGGTTTGCTGGCAGGATTTTGCAAAGTAAACTGGTAGCGAACGCAAGAAATCCGGCCGGATTTTTCATTTGGGCCCTATCCATTTAGACAGAGGGATAGTTCTCCGTAGCAAGTACTACGCTTCGAAAGTGAACCACCTAAAGAAAACTAAGCCTAGGTAGTGGTGGACTGCGGTCAAGTGGATCGCTGACATGGCTCTCGCTCCTGGCTCAGACCCTTTGTTTGCCAACTTATAGATCGAGGTTCCGCTCTTCTGTCTGACCAAGAGATTGCCAGCCAAATCAACTCAGGATTCCTACAACCTATGGATTCCTTCCAAAGGCTTGAATTCCTCCCGTCACACAGTGAGGATTTGTCACCGCTGACCCTATCCGAACCCGCCGCTTTATCGGCTTTAAAAAGGCTTAACCCTATGAAGGCGGCAGCCTTAGATGGGGTAGTATGGTGAAGGCGTACGCAGGCATCCTTGCTTGCCCAGTTACAGCTGTGCAAAACAGCAGTTCCGCGGAGTAGAGACGCCCGTCACCCTGGAAGATGGTGCCTGTCCCCAAGCTAAAACCTGTTATCGACATCAACAAATATCTTCGTCCGAACTCCCTAACCTCCGTAATATGTAAACTTGCACAGGACTTCGTCGTCGCTCTCCATTTCAGCCCCGCGGTTCTGGAGGTGATTGATCTAAATCAGTATGGTTGCATCCCAGCGTCCTCTACCCTACACGCCCTTACGTGCATGCTACATGTACCTGGTTGCAAGCCACCGACGGGTCTGGGGCTGTTGTGAGAGTTGTCCCTTCTGATTACAGGAAGGCCTTCGATCTCAGCGACCACACCCTGCCCGTGCGCAAAGTTTTCGGCCTATCTTTTCCTCGCGCTGTTGCCCTGTGGCTGGGCGACTTCTTAACGCATAGACAACAACGCGTAACGTTGTCTGGAGACTGTTTTTATGAATGGTCCCTGTGCCCGCTGGTGTGCCTGAAGGAACCAAACTAGGCCCATCGTTATTCCTCAGGGGTTTTCAGTGTGGACACATATAGAAGCACATTTTGTACGTTGACGATACTTACTAGAGAGATTAAGCATCGCGTTTACGGCAAACGGCAAACGTAAGCAAGTTTCCCCTTGACTAGTCGTTTTCTGTTCATTATAACTACACGAAAATCGGTAGATTCAGGCCAATTTTTTCCATAAGAATTGCTTTAAGCTGCTTTTATCTGCTCATTTCTCATTTTGTTAATTTCTCAACTTGAATCTCAAGTTTGCCTTTTGCCGTAAACGCGATGCTTAATCTCTCTACTATTGATGAGTTAGTCCCGCGAGGTGCACAGGGTGACATTCAAAGCGCAGTTAGTGCCGTCGAGGAATGGTCACGTGAGCAATGTATTCAACTAAACGCTGACAAATGCAAGGAGATGATCATCAACTTCATCATCAAAAATAACAAACACGTTTTCAGCCCAGTTGTGATCCACGAGAAGGAACTAGCTGTTATAATAGTGCCAAACTTTTAGGTATAACACTGTCGGGTCGATTATTGTAACAGCCTGCTCTGTGGCCTGCCAGCCTACCAGCTTAATAAGCTACAGAGGGTCCAAAATGCTGCCGCTAGGAACTTATTAATCTTAAAGAAGCATGTAAATACAATTTACTCTCCAATTGTGATGGACTGCTACTAAACCCTGTGAAATCAAGACTTTAACAACGTTAGGAGATCGATCTTTTGTTGCTGCTGCTCCTCAACTATGGAATTCATGGTCCTATGCGATTAGGAGTAGCCCCTCAGTAGCATCTTTTCAAAAGACACTCAAGACATTTTTATTTCAGAAAGCTTTTTTGTAATTTTATGTGCTTTTTAATCTCTTTTTTAGTAGGTTTTATGCAGTTTTTTACCATTTAAGTAGAGTAAGTAATTTTTATAGTTTTAGTGTTGACATAATTGTTTTAACTCTTTTTGGTAGGTTCATTCACTTTGTATATTTTATGCAGTCCTCGTAATTTTTTTTTAATATTTTTATTTTTAAGCGCTGATGAAAATAGCAATATTGATATTGGCGCTTTATTATTATTATTATTATTATTATTATTATTATTATTATTATTATTATTATTATTATTATTATTATTATTATTTCCATTCCTTGTAGACTCAGGCATGATGTTCAGCCTGGTTTATAGTCCTTGGAAGCAGGTTACAACAATTCACCACGGCTCCCAGGTCTCTCTTTTCCTTCTTCGTACAGGGACAGTGCTTTCCTTAGTATCTTTGCTTTCTCCAACAATGCTGTTTTCTGGATAACTTCCAACCTCACGTTCACGCCGATTCTCTTCATGTACTCCTTAAAGTTGAAGTGAATCGGCGAGACCGTTATCCAGCAAACAGCATTTTTGGGAACAGCAAAGATACTAAGGAAAGTACTGTCCCTATTATTATTATTATTGTTATTATTATTATTATTATTGTTATTATTATTATTATTATTATTATTATTATTATTATTATTATTATTATTATATATCTAGCTCTATGAACCGACCCTGAGTGGGATAGTTGTTTTATTATTTACCAAATGAGTTGGATAAAAATCACTTAGTTCGAGTTTGTTTACGGTTTAATTTACAACGTTTCGGGGATCATTTGCTATGATTTTGTTCCAAATTCAGTAAGAAAATTCTTTTCTAGCGACCAGTAAACACCGACAAGCCAAATGTTTTCTCTTTCTTGGTATTTGTTGGTGCAGCTGCTTCATTTACCGCTAAAATTTCATCTTTCGAGACTGTCGCGAAACGAGAAGCAGAATCCCGTCATGAACAAATGAAACAGTGAATATCCAAGGATATTCCTAGTTACGGGAGCCAATCAGAACGCGCGAAAATTGCTATCCACTGATTTAGTGAATACTAAATGAAACTATTAAGAAAGCAAATAAGCGTTTGTATTTTTTTTGGTTCAGCTTGAGCTGTAAAGATATTGTTGACTTCCACTGTACAGTAATGAGACCCGTACTACAATATTGCACGCCCATTTTCCACCATAGCCTACCCGACAGTCTAAGTGAGCGTGTACAAAAAAGAGCGCTATCCATAATAGCGCCTGATAAATCATACAAACACTGTTAAGTCAGTTTTGGTCTGAGCACTTTATACGATAAGCGTAACCATCAGTGTATTAAGTTGTTTAATAGTATATCCTCGGATCAGCACAAATTCGCTTGCCTGCTTTCTCCGAACCACCAAGGCTACTACAATACCAGACAGGAGAGAGTTTACGCCTTGCCCCACTTTCGCACAAACCGCTGCAAAAATTCGTTGAAACCAGCCATGTGCGGTCGTCCAAACATGTTATTATAATGTAAGATTAAGTGTTATTACGTTATTTTCCCTTCTTTTTCAGTTCTCTATTACCATTATTCCTTAGAAATTAGTTTTTAACCATTATTTTATACTTTTTATTGTATTGTAAATAATTAAACAATTCAGCCTTCAGCCGGTTGCGATTTGATTATTTTATCATCTATGATCTATCTTCACTGGGAGAAGTAACGCCTTCAGTGGATTGATCAGATGTACTAAACTTCGATCAAGCTGGATTGAATCACCGCAAGATTGAGGATAACATCCTCTTCGCTCCACATAATTCTTCACATGTAGCCTACTCAGCCTCATTCAGTAATTGCTACATAATTATGACCACGATCACTTCGTCGATCCAAGTCTTGACTTCAAACTCTTATTTGTACATTTGGAAATATCACTTTTGGGTTCTACTCAGGGACTCAAACGCATGAACTCGAGACAAAATAATACTGAATTAATAGCCTTAACATTAAGGCGATACAAGTCTTTATTGAAGTACAGTCACCTGTACAGTTAACTCCGTTCCCCGAATACCCTGGCTTGCAAGTACACTCGAAAGATCCTTCAGTGTTATTGCAGTCTTCATTGGCATCACAGCTGTGCTCTCCTGTTATACACTCGTTTACGTCTGCAAGTCAGATGCAGGACTGAATCATCAAAACTGATTTACTTAACCTTTTATTTTCTAGGATTGGATATATACTATCAGAAGAGAGAATTAGGAGCGAGAGATTTCTGGCTATACTGAAAAGCAAAAACATTTTTGCTATATATTGAGCAGGTGAGAAATTCAGAAATGACATCAAATGTATAGATAGAGGATTCGCAAGACCTAAGGAAGCAAGATATTAGAGAATACAGAATGACTTCCTCTCTAAAGAAAAATTGCTAACAGAAGGAGGGATAAAATGGACAGGTTTCCGCTCATACTCTAAAGACGGAATTGTGTACTTTGGTCTGATATAATTAAATGTAGTAAGCTCATCCAGCGTGAATGCGTGTTCGGACATGACAATCTTGCATGGGCACAATATAATAATACATAAAAAACTTAAATATCTCAAAGATGTATAAGGCTAAAAATTGCATACAGATACTGCAAATCACAAACTTTTATAATGCAAGAGCATTTCCATACTTATTCAGCTTAAAAGAACAAACTGCACTACCAGAGACTAAGCTGCATACTACCTGGCTGAACTTGGCTCTAATGCGAGATAAATGGAGTTGTTTAGAAAAAGATTCATTATAAAGAAGATCGAGGTATTGTTTTCACCTCTGCAGTTAAATCCAGTCCCAGAATACCCTGGCTTGCACGTGCACACAAAGGATCCTTTACTGTTCTTGCAATTAGCGTTTGCATGACAGTTGTGCTTTCCTGCTTCACATTCATTTATATCTGCAAAAAAGAAGTCAGGCACTGAATGATCAAAACTGATTTCCTTTTTCTTTCACAGCAATAATTGTGGCCTACCATAATATCCATTTCATGCGATCAATTTTCATTTCAAAACGAGGTCAATCCTCAAACCTTCCTCTTTTGAAATTAATTTTCGTATCAAAAGGCTTCGCACTTCGCCTCGTTTTAAGACAGAAGCTCGAGTCAACTCTAAAATGGCCTATTAGAATTACAATATACCTGACTTAATGCTCTGCGATCAGTACTAGTAAAAAGTATTATGGAAAATAACGAGACGTTATTATAACCTGAGATCAGGCCCAATTTGAGCGGTTCTCATAGATTCTCTATAACGGCTAGCGCTGAAATTGGGCCTGATACAAACTATTACAAGTTTGTGCTCGTTACGGCCAGATTTTGGCCGTAACGCTGACTGGCTGTTAGAACAATGCCACAAGATCTGATTGGCTCTTGGAAACGCCGGAAGTTGAAAGTGCTTATTCCTCTCGTGGTTGTGTTCGCGAATGATCCGTCGTCGACGGAGAGAAGGATCGATTTTGCTTTTTTTTTTGTTGTTTTATGGTCTTATGGTAGGAAAATATGCCTTAATATGTGCCATGGAAATTCAGAAAATTCATATGGCTGTTCATATCTTCTCAGGATTTGCTTTATTTACGGAAAGTGAGTGTATCGCGGAGTTGAACTGATCCCTCTTCAAGTTGTTGACCGCTAACAAGGTGCATTTTGATTTACCAACAAACGGGTGCAAATCAAAATACTGTCCATCTCAAAACTGGTTTCATTTGAAAGTTTAGCCGGGAATGACTTCTCTGAACGGGGTACGCAAGCGGAGGCTCACTGCGAAAGAAACCTCAATCGCCAACTGTGAAAATTAGACGAAAAATATCGCATCGCTGTTCAAGGAATTTTCAGTGTTCACAGACTGGTTGTTTGCATTGCCTTCGCTTTCTGTAAAAAATAAACCAAGAAAACTGGTGTCCTCGCTCGTTGGCCGTTTGCTTTTGTTTTTAAAGATTTATGTACTGAAAATTGGGGGAAATTGCCGAGGAAAATTGTAAGACAACGGAAAAATACTTAATAGAGATTTCAGTATTTTAAATTCCAGAGCGCCTATCCAAAATAATAAAACTAGTAGAAGATCCTGTCGCCGTCTTTTCGAAAACTTTTTACCTTCTATGCCAACAGAAATAACCTTCGAGATCTCACTTAATCTCGCAAGAAGTTAAATGTGATTGTACTGACTGTTTTATTTTCAGCTGAAAAAATTAACAGATAAAAGCTATTTTTTTAAGTCAGCCAGTCTGCATTTTTTCCACGCGTGAAAAATTTGCATGCTAGAAAAACACGCAACGGAAGTAATTCTGATTGGCTGATTCGGCAAATGTCAATCAATCAAAGAAGTGGGTGGAAGACGTTTCGTAGAAGGTTTGTATCAGGCTCTCTTATCGTTTCGCCTTGCCCGCGGGAATGTAATTTTCAAAGCGAAACGAAAATAGAGCCTGATCTCAGGTTAACGTTATTATGGAAAATAACGAGACTTAAATACTTAAGTATTTAGACAGTTGGTAGGTCGGGGACCCGCAGAAAGAAACTATGGGCCGCATAGGTATTTTGGGTTTGTGTAGTTTTGGTAGTCCATACAGCTTGGGTGGCTGCGGAACACTACACCTCAGTCTGTTGTAGCGTCGTGTTGTTTCATTTCTGAGTATTCCTTTCACAATTATTTGAGCTTGTATGGAAGCTGGCAGAAGAAATAAGCCTTCAATCGGCATCAAAGCGCTTCCCATCACTTGCTCTTCCGGCCAACGGCAATAAAAGTAACGCCAAAAAATCCAGATTTCGCTCAAATCAAAGCTTAACGGGAAAAATATATCATTGATCTGTAAACCTTAGAAGTTTTAGTGTAGTATTGAACTCGACAAAGCGCGATGCAAACGGACTTTTCAAGGTTCTCTTACTCTCCTCGCATCTTTTGATTTCGCGACACCCTGTCCGAAAATCAAAGTTTGGTGCATGCGCAGTGACGGGATAATGTTCCTTTCAATCCTTCGCAAGATTATAACCTGTTGTTGATTTTCTCAACACCAATGTTAATGTAATAATGTACACAACAAGTAGCCCTGGAAAATGCCTCTTCTTCTAATTAATGACTTCCAACCTCTCGCCTGATGATGATAACTCTACTTCTATGTCTGCATACCACTAATAAAAAAAAACCTTTTCACAGTTCTCAGCTATTTCAAACATCTCCAAACACTTGACAATCCAGCTATGTGGTATCATGTCATATGCTTTCCGGCAATCACTCAAAGCGAACGACAAAATGTTGATGGTTTCTCTCAAGGGGCCGTTTCTTGAAACTCCCAATAATTACCAAGTATGGTCTGAATAAATTCGGCGCCTAAAACTACTGTTTACTTTTAGAAGTGATATAGTATGTAAAAAGTATAAAGGCCTGGTTAGTACACGTTAAGGAGGTTTGCTGGCAGGATTTTGCAAAGTAAACCGGTAGCGAACGCAAAAAATCCCGCCGGATTTTTCATTTTGGCCCTATTCCTTTAGACAGAGGGATAGTTCTCCGTAGCAACTACTACGCTTCAAAAGTGAACCGCCTAAAGCAAACTAAGCCTAGCTAGTGGTGGAGTGCAGTCAAGTGGATCACTGACATGGCTCTCCTTCCTGGATCAGACCCTTTGTTTGCCAAATTATAGATTGAGGTTCCGCTCTTCTGTCTGACCAAGAGATTGCCAGCCAAATCAAATCATGATTCCTACAACCTATGGAGTCCTTCCAAAGGCTTGAATCCCTCCTGTCACACAGTGACAATTTGTCACCGCTGACTCTATCCGAACCCGCCGTTTTATCCGCTTTAAAAAGGCTTAACCCTATGAAGGCGGCAGGACTAGATGGGGTAGTATGGTGAAGGCGTGCGCAGGCATCCTTGCTTACCCAGTTACAGCTGTGCAAAACAGCAGTTCCGCGGAGTAGAGACGCCCGTCATCCTGGAAGATGGTGCCTGTCCCCAAGCTAAAACCTGTTATCGACATCAACAAATATCTTCGTTCGATCTCCCTAACCTCCGTAATATGTAAACTTGCACAGGACTTTGTCGTCGCTCTCCATTTCGGCCCTGCGGTTCTGGAGGTGATTGATCCTAATCAGTATGGTTGCATCCCAGCGTCCTCTACCATTCACGCCCTTCCGTACATGCTACATGTACCTAGTTGCAAGCCACCGCCGGATCTGGGGCTGCTGTGAGAGTCGTCCCGTTTGATTACAGGAAGGCCTTCGATCTCAGCGACCACACCCTACTTGTGCACAAAGTTTTCGGCCTATCTTTTCCTCGCGCTGTTGCCCTCTGGGTGGCTGACTTCTTAACGCATAGACAACAACGCGTAAAGTTGTCTAGAGACTTTTTTTATGAATGGGACCCTGTGACCCTTTGGTGTGTAGCCTGCGTGGCAGGCGTTAAAAGAGGAAGGGGAAGGGGGAATTTAGGCGCCCGAGGGAGAAAGGAAAGGAACGCCTGAAGGGACGCCATTTTTTTCTCCTTATTTCATGCTCAGATTCTGAGCGTCAAAATAGTAATTGGTCAGAATTAAATGACAATCCTTGACTTAATACCTTCTTCCGATTGGTTGAAATCAACTTCACGCCATTTGAGTAACTAAACATTTGTCGTAAGTGAAGCGTGATGAGGTTTCTTTACGGGAATTCATCATTAGAAAGCATCAATTTCAGCTTAAAAGGAGAATAGAAGAAAGCAGTTAAAGAACCGTATGAAGGAAAAGACCTGTCAGCAGATGAGCCTTACTGACTGGTTCTGAAAAGTATCATCTCCCAACGGCTTGTCGGTGTTACTCGCCAGAAGAAAGAAAGGAAAAATCATGCTGCCTGTGTGCTTGTTATCTGCTGTTTAACCTGTGTTATCAACGGCAAGATAATTGAACACGAAGCGATCCATAACTTTTGGCGATTTCTGGTTGAGCACTTTTTCTTGCCGGTTATAAAACCGCCAGGAACTTACTTTAATAGTGAATTGTTGCCTTCTTGCAGATCTTCGAAGTTCAGCTCTTCTCTCTCCGCCACCGGCGTTCTTTTGTGTGCTACGCTGGATCCAATTCGTCCTGATAGAAATTCAAAGAGTGCGTGACGGCAAAGTGTTCTAATTGTTCTTAGACAAACATTGCATTGAAAGTTGCGAAGAGCCGCTTCATGTCTTATTAAATAGTTTTCCAGCCCGATTCCTTCAGCAACAACTTGAATAGATTCATGCTGGACTATATCCTCTAACTCGGCACGCATCGTTGCAACTTTCAAGGAAGATTCCCTCGATGGACGACCGCATTTGAACTTTTTTTAATAGTACCTTTACTTTAGATTTCTTGTTTTAGGAAAACAAAAGAAAAACAGTGCAAGAAATACGACCAGAATACGTGCATCGCGGCCAGACTTATTTGACAGCTACTCATTTGATGATACTTACCAGAGAGATTATGCATCGCGTTTACGGCAAACCTAAGCAAGTTTCCCCTTCACTAGTCGTTTTCTGTTCATTGTAACTACACGAAAATCGGTAGATTCAGGCCAATTTTAGCCATAAGAATTGTTTTAAGCTGCTTTTATCTGCTCATTTCTCATTTTAAAAATTTCTCAACTTGAATCTCAAGTTTGCCGTTTGCCGTAAACGCGATGCTTAATCTCTCTACTATTGATGAGTTAGTCCCGCGAGGTGCACAGGGTGGCATTCAAAGCGCAGTTAGTGCCGTCGAGGACTGGTCACGTGAGCAATGCATGCAACTAAACGCTGACAAATGCAAGGACATGATCATCGACTTTAAAAATAACAAACACGTCTTCAGCCCTGTTGTGGTCGACGAGACGGAACTAGCTGTTATAATAGTGCCAAACGTTTAGGTGTGGCCTGCCAGCCTACCAGCTTAATAATGCACCTATCAATGTAAATCCCGTGAGGGGGGGGGGGGGGGGGGGGGGGAGTGCGGGTAAGGGGCGAGGATTTGATGCCTGAGACTATCCCCATGTCGGGCTTTTGATCGTGCGAAGCGACCCCGGGGTCGGGACATTTGACTTTGACCGACAGAAGCCTGGTATTCCTGGTATCAATTCAGAAGCAGTTACCAAGTCCGTTCTTCGAGGCTTTCTGAAAGTCACGCTGTACACACGCTGTTCGAGAAAGGTATGAAGTTTTCATTTGTTTTAATCACCATAATCCGATACTTTTAACTGTCACCTAAACAGATAATGTCTATTTTAAGAAAGTTTTTATCTTCAAGTTCCCATCTGATTGTAAAACTCAACTGAAATCGAATTCCACCATGAAAGTCAGAGGATTTTTTACGAGTCACTGATCTGACCTGTTCCGACATGTTGAGCAGATGTTATAAAGCATTTTACGTTTCATTAAAATTATAACAGCACGGTCAATCTTCCTGGAGTGATTTAGTTGTTCAAAATAAGAAATGCTGGTGGAGAGAGAAAATACTTAATTACAGCGAGTAACTTAACGGAGCTTACGTTAACCGTAAATAAAAGTAGTAAGTTGTATTATAGTATTGTTTGTTTAGATTTTCTCCCCTGGGGTGGGGTCTTTTTTGACACTTTTGATTGACCTTTCGTTTCCCACCCTGGGGAATTTGATCAAAAAATTTTAAAATTTGTCAAATCCCCACCCCTTGCCCGCACTCCCCCCCCCCCCCTCCCACGGGGTTTTCATTGATAGGTGCACAAATCACCACTCCTTAACGTTCTAGGTAATGAAGATCATTATTTGAATGCGAATTATTTAATAGAATATTTTGTGAAGTTAACCTGATATGTTGTATATACCTCCACTTGTAATTTTAGTCCTTTTCAAATAACAAAAGTCCCTGTATTTGAATTTATATGTAAGATGTTTCTATCTCTAGGTTTTTGTATTTCTTTTCTTTTCTTTTTTCTTATGTAATTTAATAACGTCTTTATTTAAAGTCTTGTCCTGCCTAGATTAGCATTATAGCTATTTGCAGGACATAAAATTGTCAACTTTATATTTCTTTAAATAAATACATTGTTGTTGCTGTTGTTGTTGTAGGGTCCAAAATGATGCCGCTAGGTTAATTTTCCAAGAATCTAAATACTGCCACGTAAGACCGATGCTGTATAATCTGCAATGGCTGCCGGTTAAATTCAAAATTGACTTTAAGATACTACTGTTAACGTAAAAGGCTATCACTGGTTTAACACCTTTTTATCTCCAGGAACTTATTAATCTTAAAGAAACATGTAAATACAATTTACTCTCCGATTGTGATAGACTGCTACTAAACCCTGTGAAATCAAGACTTTAACGACGTTAGGAGATAGATCTTTTGCTGCTGCTGCTCCTCAACTATGGAATTCATGGCCCTATGCGATTAGGAGTAGCCCCTCAGTAGCATCTTTTCAAAAGAAACTCAAGACATTTTTATTTCAGAAAGCTTTTGTGTAATTTTATGTGTTTTTTAATCTCGTTTTTAGTAGGTTTTATGCAGTTTTTTTCTATTTAAGTAGACTAGGTAATTTTTATAATTTTAGTGTTGACATAATCGTTTTAACTCTTTTTGGTAGGTTCATGCACTTTGTATACTTTATGTAGTCCTAGTAATTTTTTTTTTTTTGACTATTTTTATTCTTAAGCACTGATGAAAATAGCAATATTGATATCGGCGCTATATAAGTTTTGTTATTATTATTATTAACGATTTATTATTTATTATTATTTACGTTTCAATTTACAGTGTTTCTGGGATCAGTTGTTATGATTTTGTTCCAAATTCAGTAAGAAAATTCTTTTCTAGCGACCAGTAAACACCGCCAAGCAATTTTTTTTCTCTTTCTTGGTATTTGTTGGTGCAGCTGCTTCATTTACCGCTAAAATTTCATCTTTCAAAGCTGTGGCGAAAAGAGAAGCAGAATCCCGTCATGAACAAATGAAACAGTGAATATCCAAGGATATTCCTAGTTACGGGAGCCAATCAGAACACACGAAAATTGCTATCCACTGATTTGATGAATACTAAATGAAACTATTAAGAAAGCAAATAAACGTTTGTATTTTTTTTTTTTGGTTCAGCTTGAGCTGTAAAGATATTGTTGACTTCCACTGTACAGTAATGAGACCCGTTCCAGAATATTGCTCACCCATTTTCCACCATAGCCTACCCGACTGTCTAAGTGAGCGTGTACAAAAAAGAGCGCTCTCCATAATAGCGCCTGATAAATCATGCAAACACTGTTTAGACAGTTTTGGTCTCAGCACTTTATATGATAGGCGTAACGATCAGTGTATTAAGCTGCTTATAATAGTATATCCTCCGATCAGCACAAATTCGCTTGCCTGCTTTCTCCGAACCACTGAGGCTACTACAATACAAGACAGGAGAGAGTTTACGACTTGCCCCACTTTCGCACAAACCGCAGCAAAAATTCGTTCAAACCAGCCATGTGCGGCAGTCCAAACATGTTATTATAATGTAAGATTAAGTGTTATTACGTTATTTTTCCTTTCTTTTTCAGTTCTTCATTATCATTTTTCCTAATTAACAAAATTGAAATTAGTCTTTTACCATTATTTTATACTTTTTATTGTATTGTAAATAATTAAACAATTCAGCCTTCAGCCGGCTGCGATTTGATTATTTTATTATCTATGATCTATCTTTACTGGGAGAAGTAACGCTTTCAGTGGATTGATCAGATGTACCAAACTTCGAACAAGCTAGATTGAGTCACCGCAAGATTGAGGATAACATCCTCTTCGCTCTACATAATTCTTCACATACAGCCTACTCAGCCTCATTCAGTAATTGCTAAATAATTATGACAACGATCACGTTCTCGATCAAAGGCTTGACTTCAAACTCTTATTTGTACATTTGGAAATATCACTCTTGGATTCTACTCAGGGACTCAAACGCATGAACTCGAGACAAAATAATACTGAATTAATAGCCTTAACATTAAGGCGATCCAAGTCTTTACTGAAGTATAATCACCTGTACAGTTAACTCCGTTCCCCGAATACCCTGGCTTGCAAGTACACTCGAAAGATCCTTCAGTGTTATTGCAGACGGCATTAGCGTTAGCGTCACAGTTGTGCTCTCCTGTTTTACACTCGTTTACGTCTGCAAATCAGATGCAGGACTGAATCATCAAAACTGATTTTCTTAACCTTTTATTTTCTACGGTTGATAACGATCAGAAGAGAGAGGGAGGGAGAGATTTCTGGCTATACTGAAAAGCAAAAACATTTGTGCTATATATTGAGCAGGTGAGGAATTCAGAAATGACATCAAATGTATAGATAGAGTATTCGCGAGACCTAAGGAAGCAAGATATTAGAGAATGCAGCATGACTTCCTCTCTAAAGAAAAATGGCCAACAGAATGAGGGATAAAAAGGTCACGTTTCCGCTCATACTCTAAAGACGGAATTGTGTATATTGGTCTGATATAATTAAATGTAGTAAGCTCACCCAGCGTGAATACGTGTTCGGACATGACAATCTTGCATGGGCACAATTATAATAATACATAAAAAACTTAAATATCTCAAGGATGTATAAGGCTAAAATTGCATACAGATACTGCAAACCACAAACTTTTATAATGCAAGAGCATTTCCATACTTATTCAGCTTAAAAGAACAAACTGCACTACCAGGGACTAAGCTGCATACTACCTTGTGGCTGAACTTGGCTTTAATGCGAGATAAATGGAGTAGATTAGAAAAAGATTCATTATAAAGAAGACCGAAGTATTGTTTTCACCTGTGCAGTTAACTCCATTCCCAGAATACCCTGGCTTGCAGGTGCACTCAAAGGATCCTTTAGTGTTTTTGCAATTAGCGTTTGCATGACAGTTGTGCTTTCCTGCTTCACATTCATTTATATCTGCAAAAAAGAAGTGAGACACTGAATGATTAAAACTGATTTCCTCTTTCTTTCACAGCAATTATTGTGGCCTACCATAATAGCCATTTCATGCGATCAATTTTCATTTCAAAACGAGGTCCATCCTCAAACCTTTCTCCTTTGAAATTAATTTTCATATCAAAAGGCTTCGCACTTCGCCTCGTTTTAAGACAGAAGCTCGAGCCAAACTCGAAAATGGGTTATTAGAATTACAATATACCTGACTTATTAAAGGAACTTAATGCTCTGCGATCAGTACTAGTAAAAGGTATTATGGAAAATAACGAGACTTAAATTAAGGCGGATTTAGTGAAAACCCACTTTGGAACTGAGAAAATTGATTTGAAAGAGACGTGGCTACGAAATATCTGAGTGTTTCAATTAAGGGATTTGCAAGAGTTACCTGTACATTTATCTTCTCCATTTTTAGTATAACCTTCCCAGCAAGCGCATCCGAAGGATCCTATAGTGTTATGGCACACTGAACTAGTAACGTCACAGTTGTGTTTTCCTGTGTTACACTCGTTTATGTCTGGAAATCAAGATTTAATGCTGAATTATCTAACTGAATCGGTTCTATTTTAGATTTATGTCTATTGAATGAGAGATAGCAATGCAATGCTTTCGAGACTGGTAGTCTACGAATAAATAAATCAGTTTTTAAAATAAGGCAATTGCGAGGAACACTAATTCAATTGATGGCACTTATAACAACAGTAAAATGGCAGATAAAATCACTGACAAATGATTATTCAAAGTTTTAAATGTGCCAAGTTATGTTATTTACGACGAATGATCCCGCTAAGAATAAGAAATAACTATTTTGACGACACGAAGTACCACAGAACCTGGGTGTTAGGCCAGGGGCTATAGCTAGTTCATATAAAGTTCTTTCTTTTCCAATATTTTCTCCAGTTCCTCAAGTTTTCAGTGATTCAATTCTGCACATATGCGTTTTTTTCTTTTCTTTTCTTTGTTTCTTTGTTTTTTTGTTTGTTTGGTTTTTGCATTGTTTTCTACTTGTGCCTCCATGAAAGAACCTCTTAAATATTCTTAATTAATCTATAATGTCTCCTAGCTAGATAAACTTTTTAGCTATAGGACGCTTGTACCTTACATAAGTAGTATTCTCTTTTGCTAAATAAATTTCTTTTTCTGTGTGGTATAAATAAAGTTCTTTTCTTGTCTTGCCTTTTCCATACCGGGAGTATAAAAGGCTACGTATATATATCGCGTGTACGTTATCTCGGCTTCTGAAACAACTTCTTTTGTTTTCTTAATGTTTTTGTTTATTTTAGGATCGGCCTATTTCGATTAACTTGTAGTCCCGTAGAAACGTCTTTGAGCTTGAGGCTTGGTTCTTTTCCAGATTTCCCGCCCGCACTTTTTCCCTTCGTGGATTTTGGGGCATGTTTTCTCTTCTGGCCTCTGTCTGACCGCATTTATTTCTGTTGGCAGCTCACCTCTGCCAGTTTTTTGAATTTTATAATTTTTTCTTATTTTTTTTTTGTACGGTTAGCGCCGTTTTTCACCTATTTCTTATCTGATGTATTTAGTCTCAATGTATGCTTAGAACTACTGTCCCGGGACCGCTATTAAGGTGGCCCGAACCTATTTATATGCGTGTTGGTTATGTTTTGAATCGTGTGTTTCGGAAGGAAAGATTTAACTGATTTCTATGATTTTTGGCATCCTTAATAAAGAATAGTCGAACTTTAAGAACTTGTTATTTATTTTCTTGTAGGTATAAAAACCTTTGAGACATCGACATGCGTTTAAAACCGCATTTTTCTCTAACTTTAGCAAATAAGCCTCAGAGCTCTTTAGTTTTATATCTGCAATTTTGAAGTCAATCGTGACCGTAGAACTCACTGCACAAATACCTGGTCAAATTTAGTCTTAAAATTTGACGCTAACACATTTGTGAAAGTTGACGCTCAAATAGAGGAAAGCTGCCGACCGACTCCTATCTCCTATCTGCAATGATATTTTTGCCCAAAAGTTTAGCTGCAAGAACTGACTGAGTAACCAGAAACCTACGGCGAATACAGTTCGCAATGCAAGAAGAACAAGTTTATGCTGAACGCGGGCAAGATTAAAGAACTTCCATTCATCAAACTTACTTTGTATTTGACCCTCTCTTTTCGAAACCTATCTTAACCAGGCAAAATATAGCATCTACGAAAACACAGTTTTTAGCGTCGCAGGTTTCCGTTTTGAGGAGAAATAAAGCCAACAACTCCAGTACTTCTAACCGTCCATTTTTCAGCTGCACTGAAAGCCATATTGTACTTGGTAATTTATTCAAGCTGTTTAGAATTGACACCACATTTGCACTGGAAGTTTGCCGCTTGGGGATAAAGATCAAGAAAATATGACAATCGTCTTATACTTTTCATTATCCCCAGTGGCAAACTTTCTTTACGAATGTGATGGCAAATCTTACAAGCTTAGATAAATTACTTAATACTTGGGCTTTCGTTGCAGCTGAAATTGGATCGGTTGAATTACTGGAGTTGGTGGCTCTATTTCTCCTCAAGACGGGTACCTTCGGTACCAAAAACTGGTAACTAGTTGTTCGTAGATGCTATTATCCAGCTTAAAAGAACAAACTGCAGCTCTAGAGACTAAGCTGCATACAACCTTGCGGCTGAACTTCTGGCTTTAATGCGAGATAAATGGAGCTGATTAGAAAAATATTCATTATAAAGAAGACCGAGGTATTGTTTTCACCTGTGCAGTTAACTCCATCCCCAGAATACCCTGGCTTGCAGGTGCACACAAAGGATCCTTTAGTGTTTTTGCAACTGGCGTTTGCATGACAGTTGTGCTTTCCTGTTTCACACTCATTTTCATCTGCAATTCAAAAGTCAGGCGCTGAATCAAAAAACTGATTTAGTTTTCTTTTCTTTTATTCCAAGTAACTTTGGCCTACCATGATATCTGCCTCATTATAGGAAATTAACGCTTTATGATATTACGTTGTTGGAAATTGACGCGACTTAAAATTAATTGGACTTTAGTGAAAACGGTTTCAAAGGAGGAAATCAGAGGAAATCATAATGCAAAAGAGGTTGTTTTGTTTTGTTGTGTTTTTTTTGGTATGATTTTCATTGACCTCTCAGGCAGGCGCTACTTCTCTTCCTGCGTGTCTCTCTCGCGCGCTCCGACCTTCCTTTCGCCCATCCTACTTTCTGGATTAGGTTCAAGCCCCTGCTAAGTAGACTAAAGTCATCGCTAGTTCCAGGTAACATCTGGTACTTAATATAAAAAATTAGCCTCCCACACAGGCATTTTTAGAAGAGTCGCATTCCTTCCTTCCTCTTGTGGGGAGGAACTATATATATGACTCACCTAATAACGTCTGCGTGGGAGGCTAATTATGATATAGGGAGTTTATAAGCAAAGGCATTGGGCAACGCACCCTGGGCAACGCATGTCAACCAGTTGTTGTCTATCTTAATTCTTGTTCGGTAGTTTCCGTAATACAAATTTGGTAGTTTTTATGTATATTAAAAGGAATACGGGTCAGTACCTCCAGTTGGCGTGCGTCGCTCAAAGAAAACCCGTGTTAACTTAAAGCGCCAAAAAAGCTTAAAATAGAAAATTGTAAGGACGCTAACGTGACATAAACAAAAGACGTGACAACGAAGCATCTGAATGTTTCAATTAAGAGATCTTAAAGTGGATGTTACCTGTACATTTATGTTGTCCACTTTTAAAATACCCTTTTTGACAGTAACACTCGAAGGATCCTTTAGTGTTAACGCACAATGAAATAGCTTCATCACATTGGTGTTTTTCTGTATTACACTCGTCTACGTCTGGAAATAAATAAGGCTAAATTATCAGACTGACCAAGTTGGGTTTTTATTCCTATCGAATGAGGGATAGTAGTGCAATGCATTCGAACGGTAACCCTGAAATGTTCTACCCTTGAATCAATTTTTCCAAAACAAATTCTGTCAATGGCAAGGAGCACTTATTTTGTATATTTTGTTTTATGCTACTAAATATAACAACATGTCACTTACATAAATACGAAACCAGTTTGCAGCTTTCTTATTGGCTTATTTCTTATTTCTGCTGCGATGGCGTACAACTAAAGTTTAGATTCTGTAAGTTCACGCTGCGTATGTAGCTTTGTTACCTGCACAGTTGACACCATCCCCAGAATATCCTCGTTTGCAAGTACACGTGAAGGAACGCTTGGTGTTGGTGCAGTATGCATCATCGTGGCAGTTATGTAGTCCTGTTTCACACTCGTCTAAAAATCAGCAAGTAGAAGTTACTTATAAGAATTTCTTTCTTCCTTTACCTGTAAAGTTAGTTTTCACACTTTAAGTTAGCTTAACAGTTGTTTTGATTATTTATATTTGCAACAATGTTTGAGCTCAAACAACTGAGACCATGATCTCCTGGTTCAAATTGTTATAAACTATGACAAATATATATATCTTTGGACGTGCTTTCAACAAGAATCCTACTGAGAAAACGTTGGTCTCAATACTCCAATCAAGAAACTTGCATGCCTTAGGGCCCCTTGTCGTATCGTGTTGCCAGGCTACGTGGTTGCTATGCAAGTGAAATTGAACTTCTGGTCTTAGTATTTCGCGTGCTTTTGGACTGACGTCAGCGCGGGATAATTGTGAGTTTACGTAACAGGATGGCAGGAAGAAGAGGACGTCAAAACGCTCGTGCGTGACAAAAGTGACAGGACTATCTCGTACGTGTTTTGTCGTGATATATTCACCTAACATTAACGTTTACTAGTCTTTACAAAAAAATTCCGTTTAAAGGAGAGTGAAGTTTGGCGAAAAGTTGTTTCAAACAAAATTATTGTCACGCTTGTTTGCCGTCTTCTTTCCTCTCCCATCCAGTTGCGTCATTAAGTTCACTAAGAGTGAGCTTACGCAACAGTAAGGGAGAGGAAAGAAGAAGGCATACCTTGTGTAACAAGCGTGAAAATAATTTTATTCAAAAAATTTTCCGCCGAACTTCCCCTTTCTTTAAACGGGTCTTTTTGCAAAAGACCAGAAAACATTAACTTAAGCAGAAGATCACCACAAAACACGTAAGTAATAGACCTGTCAAGTTTAACGCATACTAGCGTTTTGCCGTCTTCTTCTTTCTGCCGTCTTGTTGCGTAAATTCACTAATTTGTCGTGCTAAAAGCGGTATTGGCTCTTTTTCGTCTACGCTAAAGTTTAGTCTGAGCTCCGCTGTTACTAGTCGGCAAGTTCTAGTTTCACAGCTACACTAATGGTCCACGATTACTTCGTTCTAGTTCCCAGAATTTTCTAGCCGTGCCTAGGACTAGGTTAAAGACGTATGGTGACTGGGCCTTTTCCGTAGCTACCCCTGGGTTATGGAACCAATTGCCTCCCGAACTCAGGGGTGTTACATCTGCCGACCAGTTCAGGACGCAGTTGAAGACATACTCATTTGAATTAGCCTACGATGTTTGACTTTAGTAGCTTTATTTAATTTTATTTTATCTTATAATAGTTTTTAACTCTAGTTTCTTACCACAGCACTTTGAACAATTAGTGGATACTGGGCTATATAAGTGTCTATCATTATTATCATTATTATTATTATTATTATTATTATTATTATTATTAAAATCGAACAGGGTCTTATTTCTCACTCGAAGTAGGCGTTGGTGTTGGTTTGATCGAACAAGATTTCTCTACAATAGGCTTCACTACATCAGTGAGTTCCTCAAAGCCAGTAGACGTAAACACGTTGTCATCAGAACTAGCAATCTGCCGTAGTTGTTCAGAGTTGACGCCACTCCCCACACCTAAAGAGCACACCACAACTCCTTTGTCTTTCATGTCTTTGGATGCTTCGTCCAATGGTGTAAATCCCCTGGTGGTTGTTTGTTTGCCATCGGTGATTACAAGAGCGATCTGCATGTAGCACAAGAAAAAAACCAAACGCGTTTGTTAACATCTCATTGCACCACAAGCATGTACAGTGCCTACTCTAAGCCTCCCATCAAGCTCACAAGAACGTCGGTGTCCTCCGAATCAAACAAAAAACGACATGTTCTCTTTACATAATTTAGCGAAACAAAACAAACCCACACTTTGTCACACGCAAATGAACAAGCTTTTCTGAGGCTTTTTCAAGGGACGTTTTGCAATCATACCTTCGGTACATCGGATCTCATCCCAGCACTTGTGACAAACACTTGTTCATTAGCCAGTTTCAAAGCCTTATCGATGTACGTATAGCCTCTCTGGAGTCTTATCCTGTCGATACGTTTCCCATATTCCTCTGCAGTAATTTCGTCTCCAGATACGGCATTGAAAGGGAACTCGAGCTTCGGGTTCGTACTGTAGGCAACTACCGCCACATGTGTGCCATCGGGTCCAATATTAAACTCGTTAATGACTTTTTTTAAGAAGTCCAACACCAGAGGCCATCTTCTACGACCGATACTTCCTGATGAATCCACAATAAATGCAACATCTGCTGATATATTACACGCTAACGATAAAAAATAATAATAACACCGATATTGTTAATGACAAAATTTACCACTTTTTCAAATCTCATTAAAACTCATTAAAAAAGCATGAATGATACTGATACGTTACATGAAATTATGAACGTAACGTCACACTGAAATTATGTGATGTCGTTTTCTGTATGTTATTCGCGATGCAGTAGAAGAGGGTGCGAATGGGGTTAACAGTTAACTGATATTTGGCCAAAAATTAGTAGTTAGTAGTTAACTGATAAATGAAAAGTTAACAGTTAAGTGACATCATATTAATGTTAATGAAAGCAACAAAGTTTTGCAAACAGAAATGCTGTTTTCTGACATTTTTCTGTCCCGCTGATGACCAGGGGTTTTTATTATTATTATTATTATTGATTCTTTATTAACAACTTCACAAACAGCACAATGCAATTAACTAATAAACAACAGTAGTAGCCTCTAATTACAATTACACTAATTACACTAGTTACATTATCAAGTAAATAACGGAAAAAAAAAAGAAAACTTTACATAAAATATAATATTCTTAACGTTCATAAATGTTAATTGATCACAAAAGCCTTAGTTTGATAGTAAGCAGTACACAAAACGGCTTGGAAACTAAAATTTCGAGGACGTTTTTGGACTTTTTACATTTAGGGCATGCATTTTTCGTCATTTCAGGCCATGGAACCTAAAAATGAGCCTAGCTAACTGTAAAAATGGGATATACGGAGGCAATACGTCCTAGCCGGCATGATCACATGCTGTTTACGGAAAATTCCCTCATCCATGTCAGGAAATTCTGTATTTTAAAGCCTCCCCTAGGGCATGACTCAGCAACTGAGGACATTTCTGCTACGTTTTCAATGTTGATTAGCATGCAAGGATTTTTCCCATGCCTATCGTCAATGATTTGCTCACTGGTAATAGAGGGGGTGGCCCCAGAGTGGTTTTGCATTGAAATTGGCATGCAACAGAATTTCGCATGCCTTGTAAGCATAATTTGAGGTTCCGTGACCTTCTCACCCAGGCCGCGAGAAGCCTAGGTTCTAGTAATAAGTAATTCATACCCAGCAAAATCTCCGGCATGCCGGGCATGCCAAATTTTCTGACATGCCCGGCATGCCAAATTCTCTGGCATGCCGGGCGTGCCATAATCTGGGTCATGCCGGGCATGCCAAAATCGGTCTCTGGCATGCTCTCAACGTACAGGTTATAATTCCTTGAATCTACAGATATTTTAAGCCTGACTTAAAAAAAAAAAACTAAACAGATCACTGTGCTTATCTTTTGATGTACGGTTACACGATGACGTCATTGCTATTCCTTTCATTTTCATAGATTTGGTTGTCCCAGCGAAGTTTAAATAACAAAAGCTCTAGTTTTCACAAGAAAGTAAAACCCTGAGGGATTCTGCCGTAGTAATAAAACAGCGTCATCGTGGAGATGACCTGTTGAGGGATTGTAAAAACTCCTCACCCCTTTTAATGAGTCTTTAATAGGATTCCCATTTCACATTGCGAATAAAATGGAATTGACTGAAATCAGTAAAAAGAGAGAGAGAGACTATTTTCATTGTATAATAAAATGCATCTATGTTCCATGAAAGCTTTTAAAAATACAAGGTTATAGAATATCTTTCAAACTTCATTACAAACTGAACTAAGCCCCAAAATCACTGTTCATTATTCAGTAAATTATGATGTTTGACAATACATTGTGCCTGAATATAACGTTGCAATTACAAATCTCTCTAACGCAATTTTCCCTACGTTAGAAAAGCTGTTTTTATCTTGTTTCACATTTTGATAAGGAGTCTGAGTTCCTCTTTCTTGTTTGTAGGCTTGCCAGGGATTAATGTTTTTGTGTCATTACCAGTGTCTGTGTTCTTTGTTTTTAACTTAAAGTAAGTCAGTAATAACTGACAGTATCAAATAATTTCTCTCTAGAAAAGTAATTATCTCCTCGTCATGTCTGGAAGTTACCTGTAACAAAAAAGAAATGGAATGTTAACACATGCGAGGGCAATATGAAAAAAAGAAATAGAACAGGTAGAGCTCAGCCTCTCTTAAGGATATTTTCATACTGGCTTGTTGAGTCTGTTAAAGGTCGCAACTAATTGTCTGAGGCTAATTTCACAAGAGTGTGCAATTGAGATAAATACATGGTAAATAAAGTGAAAGAAACGTGGTTTCACATTAGCGAATTTACATTGCGTTGTTCGATGATGTCTACACGCTCTTCTACTGCGAAATAAACCTTTGCATTTGGGTTTGCAAGTCAAGATTATCCCGAGTTTGAATGACACTTGAACAACAGTTTCATTTTTAAGCAAGTAAGGTGTAGACCCATATAAAGCCGGAATATGTAAAGAGAACTCAGCGAAAACTTTTTCGCATCTTTTTGTGGCGATATTCTCTCATGGCCCGTCAACTGATTAGGGGTTGCGAAGAAAAAATACATTAGGACCAAAGGTTAAAGCCTGTTCAGTTACATCATTTCACATGTTACTTAGAATTCCAATAAATAGGTCATAAAATAGGATTTAACGAAAGCGAATTTGTTTCTCAATCGGTGTATAAAAAAGTGAAGCTATCAAATGAGAAGTTTATAAAGTATCAAAATTATTAAATTTAAAGCTCATATAATTAGGAAAATTCCTATTCGAAAACAATGCTAGCGACATTAAATTGATCAGATAAAATTCTCAGAAAATATGTCGAATAAAAGCCTCATTGTTTGCTTTTGTTTTTGCGTAAAGGTAAATTTTTCGGCCCACAAAGCAAAGTTGAAAAAGCTACTAAATCTTAGTTTTTTACATTGAACATGTTTATTAGCTTAGTTTTCGTCCGTTTTAAAAGCTTTATAACCCAATCATAATTTTCGGGTTAAAATAGTGCAAAATCATTTCAAAAACCATGTTCATTTAAAGTAGAGCCGGCAAACGTGAACATTTTGTGATTCAAAAGTCCAACCCAGCCAGGTTGTCTAAGCTTAGAATTTTCTACATTTTAGCGTCCTATAAATTTACCAGAATCGCCCCTCAGAGGCTTACTGTAGCAAAGCATTTTGTAGTACACTCGTAGACAAGCAATGTAAGCCTCAAGTCTTTGCTTGGATGAGATGTCCAAAAGAAAAATTAGTTTTGTGGACCTAAACGCACATTCACAGATTGCTTATATTGAGTTGTTTACAACTTTGCATTGACACCTGCAGCATGTTCATTTTTTTAAAGCGAAATCCAGATCTGATTTTGGCATTTGATTTACGGATATTTTATTTTGTCTCCAAAAGTGATTGTAATATCCGTTTGATTGTCTTTCAAACAACAGTCAAACTATGCAGCAAAAATAAGTAACTTTACCAGTACAGTGAAAAAATATGACCGTAGGTGCCAAAAATAATTAAGCTCGAGCTATAAAATTAGATCTGACTTTTTGTAGCTTTGGTTTCTATATTTTTGAAGTTTTCTCTACTCTTCTTAGCAAAAGAAGAAGATTACAAGACGTGTACAAAGCGAAACAATCCGAAGTGAGCGAGTTGACAACCACTTATGCCGGAGTTCTTTTGCATGCTCAACAGCAAGATAAACTGAATGCCAAAAGGCTAATTCACGGGATTTGTTCGATATTCAGGCTTTTTCTTTACCAAATTAATACTAAATTTGTACATACAGTCTCTCGCAGAATCCATTTCTTGTCCAGCATTCACCAACATCTCAACCATGCACCGCAGAAAAAAAGACAAACAATTGCGAAGAGACATGACGACATCGTGACGCCACAACTGCCACGCTACAACAAACTAGATTCATCGTCATCCGAAAACACTTCTGCGAAAATTCGGCCGATTTCGTGCGTGCTCGGGGTATCTTCGGATGAAGCAGATGACGTTGCTCAAAGGACTATCGTCAGCAAGGAGTAAAACAGTTTGCGAGATTCGCATAGCGGACAAGAAGCGCACTGAAAACCTAAGCAAAATCTCTCTGAGAAGGCAGTCCAAATTCACCAAATCAGAACGTCTTTGCAGTATTAACAGCATTAACGTCGTACTCTCGTACTGACTTGAACGACCTGGTAAGCTTAATTTTAACCAGTCTTTTGATGCTGTTGACCGGGAAACGTTCCGACGCGATAAAACTTAATCATGGATAAGTTTATACTGAGAAGATTTGTTATCTTATTGTTTAAAACGCTTTTCCGCGATCAAATCTGGACCCAGAAATGTCAGTATTGGTTTGAAATAAAAGGATTAATCTTTGATTACAAGTGAAGTATTCTATTTCATGCATGAATAACGTTGTTTTGTTGTGCTTTTTATTTCTAAATCCAGGCTTCTGTCTTCAGTTTTGCCAGTCAATCCCGTGACACACATTGTGACTTTTTTGTTATAATCTGCATTTATTGCCAGGCATGAAACATGTAACTTCAAGCTCCCTAAGATATATTTGACGATTATATGTGATTCTCAGGATATGATGCTGAAGCGAACATCAAAATCAGTCTCGCTGGGCATGCCAATTTCATGCCCGGCATGCCGGGCATGCCAAACCAACTGGCTTCACGATCGGCATGCCCGGCATGGCAAACCAGGGGAGCAAATACTGGGAATGAATTATCAACCCTTTCCCGAGTAGATTTATAAATAGAACGGCTTGTTTCCCGCGAAAA